>OZ010585.1:12369463-12481963 GCA_963932145.1 Acanthosepion lycidas
GTTTTAACATTAATCGGACTTATAGTAAGTTGAAAATTTATTATTTTATTCTATTCTCCCAATTTACCAATGTTCTGCCTCCTTACTAACACTGACCCTTTTACTCGCAAACAGATTTGGGCGGTTATATATATATGGTAAATATTCCACTGTCGGAATGTCGGCGACTAAACCGGAGAGTGGGGTGGCATGTTAGCAAGGCCGTATGACAAAAATAAAGCCTAAAAGAGCGGAAGAAATTTCAATGTGTCAACGGCCATCTAACTAGAGGTTATGTCTCCATAAACTACTATTAATCCCAAGAAATATGGCAAATAACACACACATTATGAAACCTAACGCCGTCAAGCGGTTAACTCCTCGCCTTGTAAGGACCGACATGTGCAACAGGTGTCACCTGACCATCATCCAGCGACTGCCAGCATAAACGGCGTAAAGGGATGAAATTCCTTGGAACCTATCCCTCGCCGAGAAAGGACCGACATGAACGACAGGTGTCACTGAACTGTTATCCTGCGACTGCTCGCATCAAACAAAAATAACTCTCGGGACATGGAACGTGGAAACTGCTGCTAAATTCGGATAATGACCAGGTAATAGCCAACACATGGTTCCAAGAACATCCAAGATGATTATGGGCTAAAAACCAAATTGACTACATAACTATCAACAAAAGATTCACGAATGCAATGGTTCACTGCAAAATCTACCCAAATGTCGACTGCAGAAGCGACCATTGCCCTTTTATATGTAAACTAACAGTGAAACTACGGAAAATGAAGAAGCCTAACGCAGCACCTAAAATGCAATACAACTATTGAAGAAAAATATATAGACAGTGTGAATAGATGCGAGGGACAAAATGGAAATGAAAACTCGAAATGGGACACACTAAGAAAAGCTTTAGTGACATTGGCAAACGATATCATCCCAAAGGAGAATGGACAAAATAGAAAAAACGAATGGATCACTGATGAGATTCTCGATATGATGCAAAGAAGAGAGAAAAGATACGGAATGGAATACAGAAAAATACACAAAGAAATAAGGACCAAATGCAGGCAGGCTAAAGAAGAGTGACTAAACAAAGAATGTGCAGAAATAGAGAGATTGAGTACCACAGACAAAGGTGATATGCATAAACAAATAAGGGAACTAACAGGACAGAAGACATGTTCGTCAACAGGATGCATAAAATCTAAGGTGGAACACTCATATTAGAGAAGGAAAAAATCTTCAACGCTGGAACAAATATATTGAAGAACACTTCCACCTTTTTATTTCTGCGACACGTAATCAGAAAGGGGACTTGGAAAATCTGATACTCACAGAGCTGATAGAGGGGAAGAAGGACATGAGAAAGCCTGAAATAATACGTTGGAAATTCGTGACAAATATATATATATATATATATATACATACATATATATATATATATATATATATATATATATATATATATATATATATATATATATATATGAAGAAAGAAAGATATAGAGAAAAAGAAAAAAGCCAAACAAACAGAAATTAATGCTAATATACTGCGGAATGATTGGTGGATGAGGTGTTTGCATATTTTTTACCAGTGTCAGAGCTCTGTGATCGCATCAAAATAAAATTTACTATAAAAGGTGTTCCAATAACTTGGACGATTTTAAATGTGAATTAAGTTTAAAATCGGTACAAGTTATTGGAACACCTTATATATATGTGTGTGTGTATGTGTGTGTGCGTAAAATATTACATAGAATATAGAATCCCGAAAAAGGTTTTGAAGACTTTTCATTGAAACTAGATTAAATTACGCGTTTCGC
Source organism: Acanthosepion lycidas (assembly GCA_963932145.1). Taxonomy (NCBI): domain Eukaryota; kingdom Metazoa; phylum Mollusca; class Cephalopoda; order Sepiida; family Sepiidae; genus Acanthosepion; species Acanthosepion lycidas. The sequence continues at coordinate 12,371,281 of OZ010585.1, forward strand.
CTTTCTAAGTTTCTATAAAGAAAGAAAGAAATATACGTGTGCATTCGCGTGTATGCTTAAATAATAAATCTTTAATACTTTTTACGTTAAGCTGGCGTTTCTCGTGATGAAAGAAAAGAATGAAGATCAGTTACTTTAAAAAAAAAAACGTTAATATTTTTTCTATATCTTTTCTTTATAATTTTTACTCCATGTCAAACGTTATTTATATATTCTCCCAGCATACGGTAAATCCCCCTCCTCTTATTTTCAAAATGGTTCGAAAGCAAAAGATTCATATAGCCTTTTCTGAAATGAATTTAAGGTAAATCCTTATCATTTTTTTTAGAATGTGTTGAAAGTCAAAGATTATATATATATATATATATATATATATAAGTTTTGTACAAAGATTATATATATATATATATATATATATAATCTTTGTACAAAACTTACATTTATATGCTCTCTATCGGTTTGTGTGCATTAGTCTAACTGAAAATGGCTTATCACATATTTTTACATTTTTCTTTCTTTTTTAAATTTGTCTTTACATCCGAAAAAAATTAATTAAAATCAGAAGCAAGAACGGAACTAAATTCCAAAGTAACAAAATCAGAGTCGATAAACTTTAGTGAAACTTACCAAAGTAAGCAATTTTCTTTCGTAATGGGTATTTCGTTAATTGTAACAAGTTTCCTGTCGTTGCAAACAGTTAAGCGCTATCGTAGATTAACGCCACCGAGAATTGTGCTTCCGGTTTCTCGGTTCAAAGTGTTGCCTGTTGAAGCAGACATCACGTAATCTGAACTGCACTTGTACGCCACTTTCAAACAATCTTTTTTTTCCATCTGGTTTTATTGATTTTATTAATTTATTTTTTAAACTCTTTCTCTCTTATTTTTGCTGGCAGTTCTTGCTATAAACCAGTTTTTAAAATCATGTACACCATCCCATTTCAGGCATTTTACAAGCTCAGATATTTAAGCAGATTTCAAGACAAATATGAAAAATACCTATGTAGTGAGCTATGGTTAGCAGACAAATGAGTTTGATTATCACTAGCTACCACTCTATTGTTGTTTTCATCCCAAATCCCAAATCCCAAATCCCAAACTAAAATTAAGAAAATCTGCTGTCAATCACAGTACAATGATTAGCCAGGTCATCTCACAGACCATTAAAATAAGATTCGAGAGTAACCTACTTGACAAATTTGAGCATACGGAATTTGGGAGAAGATTTCTCTATAAAACGATAGTATTCCTTCTCACTTTCATTGTCATATCTGTTCTTGTCTCACCGATTAGACGAAATAGTAATGCGAAAGGAGTTAACCGAAGTTAACACTAGTTGATTGCTTCTTATCAGAAAAAAATATACTGCAGCATTCAATACACTTATGCAGTTTACGAACCACAGTCAAAATGATTCATAAAGGGGCCTGTATTGATGAGAGCAACAAATGATAGGAACTTGTACAGAACCATGACAACCTATGTTCAGAAAGGATATGAAAGACAAACAAAACATCTGACCCTCACTGATTAGCTATCAACTGAATGTGTTCTTGTACTAGATGAAGTTATGGTTAGTAAATATTAGGGTGCTCGGAAAGTAATTACATTTTACCAGAAAGGATATAAAAACAAATGTAAATTAAATGTATTCAAATATTATTTATAAAAAACAACTGACCTTAATTTTCAACGACTTCAGCCCAGCGGGAAGACAAATTTTCGATTCCACATTTAAAGAACTTAAAGCCCCCCACACACCAAATAAATTGAAGATTTATTTCATCTTTGTTTCTGAATTTTCAGTCGCTTATAAAAAGTGGAAACAAATGAAAATCTGGATATCTGAAACCTAGTGGAATGTGAAATAAAGCCTCATCCTAAAGGCCGTAGTTTTCCTGTGTTTGTTTTACAGGGTGTGCCCTTGCATTTTTACACTGGAGAATAATACATTTTTTGTTTACCAAAAGCAGGGTACTTTCGACTATATTTCGTTTACTCAATAAATGTTCTAGCTGCAACCATCTGCAGTGATGGTACATTCATATCCCTTAGAAAAATAATAAAAATAATTAATTTGGTAAATGAGATATTACTTTAACTAAATATGTTCCGGTGACCTTTGTTTTAGAATTAATTATAATTGTCAATGTATGTTGCACTTTATTTCTTAATAAAACTGAATGCACTGCGAAAGCCATTATCTACATTTTTAATAAGAATAACATGAAACATTGATTTGCATAATAAAATCTGCCATATATATATATATATATATATATATGTGTGTGTGTGTGTGTATGTGTGTGTGCTCTGTTTACACATATATTATGCCATTTAACCGCAAACGATGATTCGGGTGGAGAAGTCGTATTTGCTGTAAAGTCACTGTTAATTGCCAAGACTCGGAAAACAGTTTTTCCGCTGTTGGTACAATAGCAGAATTGATGAAATGGGCGCAAATCTTCCGGCGGCTTCTCTTCTCCGAAAATCTTTTATGGTCTAGGGCTCCTATCAACAGCTTACATTACCGGTTTTTGATGGTCGATACCACATGAAACGATGGACCTTTTTAGAGAATCCTCATATCTTAACTGTAGTGGTATTCTGCTGTGTTTACCGAACAGCTACGTAGTACAGACATTTGACAAGATCAAAGTATTAAATGACAGAATTGGAAAGCCAAACGATATTCACAACACAGATGAGAGCAAATGTTTATGGTTTGACAACATAAAACTTTGGGAATCATTTACTCGTAGCAAGATTACAAGTATTATAAAATACTGTTGTGCACATCTCTAGTTGTGTCGTGAATGTCACCTGCGGATGACATTCAAGTCGCGCTCTTTATTGTTCAGTGGCGAGAGAAGATTCTGCCTTCATACACTTCATGGCTATTTTCATGTGTAATTTAAAACTGGGAAAAACATATATATATATATATATGGAGAGAGAGAGATAGATAGATGGACACGAAGAAATATATATATATATATATATATATATATATATATAGAAAGAGATAGAGAGCCAGAGATAGATAAAGAAAGAGATACAGACAAAGAGAGTGAGAGAGGCAAAAAGAAAGAGAGAGACACAGAAAGGGAGACAGAGATCCAGAGAAACTAGTTTCATAAGCAAAGAAAAACAAACAAATAATTTTATTATCTCATTTTTAAGCCCTTCTGCACATCTTTTTTGCTACTTGGGAAAAAAAGAAAACTAAATCAAAGTGTTGAATATTTCTCATGCTTTCCTCGGAAAAATAAATTATTATAATAAATAAATTATAACATATTGCAAATTATATTTGTCGTTCTGCACTTTGTGTGAAATTTGTACGCTTAGTGAACAGATTTGGCTAGAAGCAGAACTTTAAATGTAAAATCATAAAAAATACGATGGCGGAACATAAAAATGAAAACTGTGATCAGAATCGGTAGAGGAAAAAGGACGAGGCGGCCATCCAGTGCTTATCTGCATGTGTGTGTTGACAATTATTATGAATATATATATATATACCTCCAAACTATTATAAAACCTCTCAAATAGATATAGTTCCCGATTTCTCATATATATATACACACACACACACTCCTGATCAAAAATCAAAAAGACCACTTGAAAACTCTTTTAAAAAGACCGTTTTTCATGGAAAAATTTTAAACATTTCTTACTTAAGGTAACTAATTTTATAATCTGAAAGATTATATAGACAAAAAGTTATAATCCGAACATTTTACTGAGAAATTGACATTTTCATAAAATGAAGCATTTTACACTTGATCAAAATTATAAGACCAGAGACAAAAACTTTCGTACACTTTTCGTACAAAAATTGTACGAAAAGTGTACGAAAACATTCAACAACCAAATTTAATAATGAGTTCTACCTCCACTGGTTTTGATGACTTCAAAAATTCTTTGGGGTATGCTAGAAATTAGTGTTTTCATTAAGCAGCGAGGAATATTGCTCCAGCTTCTGAAGATAGCTTCACGAAGTTCATTTTTTGTTGAATCTTGTTTGCCATTTCGATAAACATCTCTTGCCGTCCATCCCCAAACATTTTCAATTGGGTTCAAGTCCGGTGAGCATGCAGGATGTCACAAGGATGGACCCCATTTTCTTGTAGAAAGGTCAAGGCCCGACATACAGCGTGGATTGCAGCGTTATCCTGTTGGAATAACCATCCATCCCCACACAAACGATGATGCTTTTTGTAGCATGCTAACATAACCAACCGCTGTCTGACGACCCTGAACCACCTGGAGCTCCATCATCCCTCTGTAAGAAAAGGCACCCCATACCATTAGGGACCCTCTACCACTATAACGTGTGGAGAAAATTTCAGGAAGCCTGTTTTTGTTATACCAATATAATTGGAAGCCATCAGGACCATTTAGATTGAATTTTTTCTCATCAGAAAACAGGACTTTCTTCCACTTCTCAATATACCATGTTTGGTATTCACGACCAAACCTTAAACGGTTCACTTTGTGACGTGGAAGCAGCCGAGTAATTTGTTTGAGCTTTTTATTTACCATGCCTTTTTGTCGTAAGTGTCGTCTGATGGTTACTGGACTGCAATCAGCATCTGTGGCTGCCTTAATTTGACTAGAAGAAAGTCCATTGGCTTTCACAACAACCCGTCTTATTCTCCTACTGAATGCCGGAGAATTTTTTTTACTGGGGGCGGGGGGAGCTACAGTAGACTTTGCGTTTCCATAATTCGCACTGTCCTTTTGAAAGTTGCAAATCACAGTTTTACTGCGATTTACCTTAGCTGCGATCGCCCGCTGTAACAAACCTTGATTATGGAAATCTAGAATTCGAGCACGCTCAACTTCGGTAAGCTTTAGGCACGGTGACACCTTTATGCAGTGATTGCTAATCTCTAACTGAACTAAAAACATTGGAATTATTCTAGATCTAACAATTTATACCCCCTGGTTTTATAATTTTGATCAAGTGTAAAACGCCTCATTTCATAAAAATGTTCATTTCTGAATAAATTGATCGGATTATAACTTTTTGTCTACATAACCTTTTAGATTATAGAATTAGTAACATTAAGTAAGATAAGTTGATAATGTATCCATGACAAACAAGTCTGTTATAAAAAAATTTTCCAGTGGTTTTAAATTTTTGATCAGGAGTGTATAAGAGTGAATTCATAACTGAATGAACGAGAAATCCTGCTTGTTAGCTGAAGGAAAGGGTTATTTTTATGATGCTCCTTGTATGCATGTATCTATCTAGAGATAGTGAGAGGGGCACAGATGGCGCTACACTTTCGTCCTTGTGTTACATTTAAACTCTATTTAGAAAATCATTTAGGTACTTCGACGTGGTATAATGGTTATCAAGTTAGATCATTTACGACTGTATAGTGAAAGTGTGGAGGACCTCACTGGGTCCTCCATACTTTTACCCTTGTGACACATGTAATCTATGCCTAGAATATTCCTATCTAAAAAGCGAGAGAGAAGCTATGTGAAACAGAGAGTTCAGTCAATTCTAAAATCTTTATCATAATTATCATCATCATCATTTAATACTTAGGAAAAGATAACCAAACCGCATGTTTTTGCTGTATCGAAAATCGGTTTGGCGAAAATAGTTTAACTCAATGAAACTCGGAAATCGCAACAAAAATGCCTACGTTCTGACGTTTGCATTTTCAAGTTTTGGCAACTTGCCAAAGTTTATTTATCTAAGTGAATAATGATTACTGTAAACATACGAGACACCTGTCGGTAAAATCGTTACTCGGTCGATTACCTCCCCTCGCTCTCTATGTTTTGCCATATCTCTTAGCAATCAGGTGGCGTTGAGAATGCTAGGTGGCGTGTGGTGCCAACTCGTTTGAAGGATCGAGATAGAAGGCTATATTTCAGTTGAAATAAACTGCCATATATATATATATATATATATATATATATATATATATATATATATACGGAAATAATTTCCCCTCTCCATTCATTGGTCTTTACATACCGCAAATTGATAGTTATAAAAGTGTCCTAAATCAGGACGAATGAGTTCAGTTCCTGCTTACTGGCTAACTATTGTATCAGATTAACTTGTTATTTATAAATATCAATGTGTTTGCGAAGTGATGGTAAGAAACTCAGTTTCGCAGATCATTTCTTATAAGTTCGATATTCATTAAGTGCTCTAAATCTGTAGCCTTATAGCAAACTAACCTAAGATTAGTAAATATTACACACATTTTGATTGGCGCTTACCGTATAAATTTGGTGGATAACTTATTTTTAAAACCATTACTAATATAGTGAGTTCCATCCCCACAAAATCTACCTTATTCGTAGGGCTTAAAATACGTCAGTTGCAAACATGCGGAAGAGTAAGACATTCAACCAAACAAAGCAGCCAACTTCCAGGTAAATAATGCAGACTCGGGTATGAATTAAATTATGTCTCGCTCTTTGACTCTAGTGCAAACTTGACTTCTGCTTAGGTTTTTGATTCTAGTATAAATCAGACATTTTGAATCTTGTGAATATGGGATTTATGTCTCATTTCTGCCTACCCTTTTTACTGTATGGTTAACTAGACTTAGGTTCAACTTGCTGACGTTAGTGTAAACCGGCCCCTATGCCTCACTATCTATAAATTCGTCTATATTTCTGTGATGAAGTATTGTAACTATTTAAACTATCTACCTCATTCGGACTGTTGTTCTCCTCATTATTACCATATTCACGACGTTTCGGCCGTAATACGCTCCGGCCTTATTCATATGTGATATACGAATTTCAGACCGAAGCCACAGAGGTAGATTGTTCTAATTCCACGTGCCATGCCCTTTTGGATATCTTGGTTTCAGCTAATTCCCTTAAGTAACTCTCCACGTTTTTATTCCCTCTGCTGTGGCCAAGTATTGAACTCACAATTCTTTGTGTCAAGTCACTATTTGGTTAATCAACCAACGCTTTTATCCACAGGGACATTGTAATTTTTTGTCCCGTAAGACTTATATTCGACATTAAATAACCCAACAATGGGTGATATGCCGTTCAAACATCAACTTAACCTTACTACATAAGTGTTCCAGAAAAAATGCTCCATATCATTATCTCCTTTCACGAAGAAATGGAAGTTTTTGTAAAGTCGGGAAGTGAGCAATCGAACGCCTTTTTCATCTCCAAAGGTACAAAGTAAAATTGGGTTCTTACTCCTCTTCTCATTGCACTTTTCTTTTCTGCTATGCTTGAAAAAGCATCCACTGATCTAACTGAAGAGTCAATGTTGAATTCAGAACAAGTGGAGGTCTATACAATCCGCAATGTTTAAAGCACAGTCGAAACTTGGTCTGCAGCTGGTACGCGATCTTCTTTTTACAGATGATATCCCTCTATTAGCACACAGTCTAGAAGACATTCAAACTTTCCTTGATAAATTCTTTGAAACAGAGAAAGCATTTAGAGTCCCTATGAGCACAAAAAAGACTAAACTAATGTACCAGTTTCCATTGATGGTACGGCATTAAAAACTGTTGAGGCGTTAACATATCTTGAATCAACAATATCTTCTGATGGAAAAATGGACAAAGAGATCCAATCCAGAATAGCCAAAACCAGCATAGTATTTGGTAATCTTAAACATAGGTTATGGAACACTAAAGACGCGTCTCTCAGAGTAAAAATCGACATATACAAATTAGTCATTCTTTCAACCCTTCTATATGATGTCGAAACTTGGACCCTATACCGCAAGCGCATAAATCAACTTGACGCCTTTCATATGCACTGTCTTCGTGCCATATGTGATATAAAATGGGATGGCAGGGTCAAGAATAGTGAAATACTGAAGAAATGTAACAACATCACAAGCACTGAAACCATTCTAGCAAAGATTTACACAACTTATGTGGGCTGGTCCTGTTGTGAGAGTGGATAAGCAGAGGCTTCGAAAAATGGTGCTGTATGGACAACTACCAACCACCCAGCGTTCAGTTGGACGTCCACTCTTATGCTACAAAGACAAGTTGAAAGACTACTTGAAACGTTTCAACATTGATCTGAAAACCTGGGAAGTCAAAGCATCAAATCGAAAGGAGTGGCGCAAGACATGTTTCTTTCAGTTAAAGGCTTTTGAAGACAGCAAACTGAATCACCGTGATCACCTTCGTCAAGCAGTGAGGCAGAGACATCATCAAAATCCTCCTTCAACAAATTTCATCTGTCAGTGTGGCTTTGTCACCCGCAGCAAGGCTGGGTTAGTAGCGCACTTAAGAAGGCACAAATGAAATATGTCTTTCCCTTACATGATTTTCTCCGCAATAGCCCCTGCTAGCATGCATAGGTATAAAACGAAAGGCACCACTCACTGCTGACTCATTTACCGTTCACAATAAGAGAGTCCATTATATATATATATATATATATATATATATATATATATATATATATATATATATATATATTCATGAATTATTCATACATAAAACAAATACAAAGGTTAATGATTAAATGGCGAGAAATCCATCTTCCCGAACAATTCAATAATATACAAAAACCCCGAATCTGTTTATGAATGAAAAGATCCTGTTTTATAAATTTCCGTTGCATTAGATCTTTTTATTTTACAAGCTTTCGTCTGTTCCTACAGACATCCTCAGGTATGAAATAGATTGTGTTCTTATTTATACTCTCAGTAATAAGTAATAAGTGGGTTTTTTGTATATTATTGAATTGTTCGCGAAGATGGACTTCTCGCCATTTAATCATTAACCTTTGTATTTGTTTTATGTATGAATAATTCATGAATTTGTAAATTAATTGCACCTTTATTGAAATTAAAATAACTGATCCAAGTGCAACTTTCGGATAATAAGTGCGAAATTACTGTAATTATTGAACAATATAGTTCATGCCACTTTGACGGAAAATTTACCAGTAAAAAAGAATTCTCATATCACTACATTTGTACATAAACGCAGAACTTTAACCTTAAAATTTAAATTCAAACTCAGCGTTGCGACTGCACGTTCCAAAACAATAACACACATTTCTCATAGCATTTTTCGGATTACAACCTTGTTTTCGTTTGTCCACTTATTACTGAGAGTATAAACAAGAACACAATCTATTTCATACCTGAGGATGTCTGTAGGAACAGACGAAAGCTTGTAAAATAAAAAGATCTAATGCAATGGAAATTATAAAACGGGATCTTTTCATTCATAAACAGATTCGGGGTTTTTGTATATTATTGAATTGTTCGGGAAGATGGTTTTCTCGCCATTTAATCATTAACCTTTGTATTTGTTTTATGTATGAATAATTCATGATTTTGTAAATTAATTGCACCTTTATTGAAATATATATATATATATATATATATATATATATATATATATATATAACACTGGATAGCGGAGTAAACAGTTTGTCATTATATGTAACATTTTAAGTATTATTGTTATATATTTTAAATGATAATAGTACAAATCAATAGATAAATAAGAAAATAATACAAGTATAAAATTATCATTAAATATATGAAAAGTATTTTTTCTTTTTCGTTAAAAATATTTGAAAGATAAATAATTGAAGACATTAACTATTCTGAACCAGTAAGAAAATTATTAACAAAAGAAAATAACGTTACGGCTTCGAACGCTTTACCTACAAATGTAAAATACGCCCTCGTATTTTTTAATCTATCTTTAGGTTTTTAATTAAGATAATTCTGTATAAATAATTAAGAGTTTAGAATGGATATTTGGTTTTAAAGTTGACCATTTGACAATGAGCTGTTAAAGATATTACCACCATAGATTGGGAAAACACGTATGCTTTCAAATATTTATAAAGTAAGCATCGAGTTATTGCTGACTGTAAATGTCATTTCTCTTTTTATTTTAAATAAATTGAAATTATATGGAATTTTTAATTTTTACATTTTTTTCTTGCCCAGTGAAAAAATTCCGGGTGTGGCTAGCATTTGCTGATTGTACACTAATAATATACGTATATTTAATTAGAATTTTTTATGAAAATCTTACGAAGGGTGATAAATACTGGACATATATATACTATTCTGGAATTTAAGAATTAAATTTCAGAGCAGGCATACATACATAAATACATGTATCTTTAATCATTTGACCCCCAAGCAAGGCAATAAAGGCATTAAGACGCAAGTGGTTACTGAGAGTTATAGAATATGAGGAAAAAACTATTAAAGACAGGACAATAAAAGAAAACAGGAATTTAGAAGACAGAAGTTAATGATTGACATTGCATTTAATCAAAATGAAGATCAAAGTTAACTGAGAAGCAAGAAATCGAGAGAGAGTTCACAAGCAAGATTCAATGCAAGGACGAGTTTATATATTATTATTATTATTATTATTATTATTATTATTTTAGGATATTACATAGAAAAACATGTCAAAATCTCTGCACAATTGTAGTTGTGTTTCAATGCGTATCAACGCATCTCATCAGACTCAAATCGCCCGATTAAATGCGTTGATAAGCATCGAAACACGACTGCAATTGTGTAGCGATATATATATATATATATATATATATATATATATATATATATATATATGTATGTGTGTGTGTGTGTGTGTATGTATGCGTGTGTGTGTGTGTATAAATATAAATAAATAAATATATATATGTATAATTATTTATATATTATATGCGCGGTACTTATTAGAAAGCGCTCAATATCAGAGATAGAGCTAACATATTTGGTTGGATAAACTCACATCTATCCAACCAATATATATATATATATATATATATATATATATATATATATATATATATATATATATATATATATATAGATAGATAGATAGATAGATAATTTAAATAAATTTAAATAAAAACAGACTACTTTAAGGTTCCATGCAATAAATTATTTCACCACAGCCCTTTTAAAGGACTGCGGATCATCAGACTTTACTTCCAAACAAAAAATAAAAAGAAAATTTACACATTTTTGACGGGCCGTATTAAACATATGTAAATTAACGAAGTGAGGAAGTGAGGGGGGAGAGAGAAGACATGAGTGAGTTAGCAGATATTGACACATTTAAACGGTTAATTTAACGGAAGTCATATATTGATATCGAAGTGGTAGAGAAGAAAGAAGCCATAGAGAGAAAAAGAGAGAAGGAAGTTATGAGAGAAGGTGTCACCAATTTTCTTTGTAAAAAAAGGCTAGAAACAGACGCTGTTATTTTGTTTTACTTTGAAAGTTTTATTTTGGGGGTTCATAAAGATTATAATGTTTCATATAAATTTGAATGTTTCTAAACTGTCTACAAATAATTTAATTTGATGCTTGTTAGTGATTTAAATTATATATATATATATATATATATATATATATATATATATATATATATATATATATATATCATAGGAAACTTTTGAAGCATAAGATTATCCAAGACTTACAAGCTCCTTAGTTTGGGAGTAAAGTTTACAACCACGATTAAAAAATAAAAACAGAATAGATACAATAATTAAGTCATTAATGTCCACGCTTCCATTTTTGAGATGATGTCTATTAATGAGTTATGTCTATAAACTTATAATTAATACTGGATTTTTATTTTATTTTTATAATTAATACCAGATTTTACGGTGGACATTAATGGGTTAAGAACCACAAAGAAAATGATACATATGTCAACAAAGGTTTCACACAAACAATAATCTCTGCCACATTAGGAACTGAGAATAAAACAGTGTTACCACAAAAGCACATAAAAGCAATAAAATGTTTAGCCAGAAATAAAGCCCTTTCCACCATTGTCCTAGAAAAGCAAGATGGAATAGTTATCGTGAATAAAGATATCTAAAGTGAAAAAATAAGACTTTTACTCAAGAATACAAGCATTTCTGACAACATCGATGAAAATTAAATACTTTCTGAGATCTAAAAGTTCAACAAATTAATTAGAATGTTAGTTAATATGGAAAAAGAAAAATGGTAAATACTGATTGAATATCACTCTAAAATAGCCAGACTTTGAGGTCTATCCATTACACACAAGCAGGTATTCCTATGCGACAAATTATTTCTGGAATTGGCAGTTGTTCCTGTAGACAAGCGAAAACTATAGAAAACATGTTAACTCTACTTCTTCGAACAATTTACACATCACATATTAAAAATTCCATGCAACTATGTCGAAAGACCAAAGCATAAATATGAAAAATTAATTCAAGTTTACTTTATATTTTAAATTCTTATACATTATTCGCCCTTGCCTGGAGTATTGCTGCCATATATGGTCTGGAGCCCCTTCTAATTGTCTCAAGGTCCTTGATAAAATAAGACGGATATGCAATGTAATTGGACCTGATCTGGCATCTCGTCTGCAGCCGTTCTCTCACAGACGTGCCGTTGCCTCCCTCTGTCTTTTTTACAAATACTTTCACAGTAACTGCTTCGATGAGCTGCTTTCGCTGGTTCCCAGACTTCATGAATTTAAGCGTTCAACTAGGCTGGCATATCGCTCTCACTCTTTCACTGTCGAAACTGTTAAATATAGCTGTCTCTTCTACTCCAATAGCTTCATGTCTCGCACTTCTCGCCTGTGGAACTCCCTTCCCATTTGTTTTCCTGATAGCTATAATCTCCAACTAATCAAATGTTACGTCAATCGACGTCTCCAGATGCCCCCATCTATCACCTAACTTTCTCTTCATCCATTCCTCTATCAATCCTCTTTGTACTCGCTCCAACTCTGTAACCCCTTGCGTGCTAGTGGATTCCCGCCTTGCTTGGGGTTGAATGCCTAAAAAAAACAAATAACAAATTCTTAAATCTCCTACAAAAACATCTTTTTTAAACAAAATCTAGCCTCTCCCTGCCGACTAATTAGAAACCAGTGTTTTGATGATAATTCTTTAGACAGAATTTTGAACCACCAATGAGGTTGCCTTTTAGTGGTATCTTAGCATGCATTTTCTTAGAATTTCTTGAAACTAGTCCTTTAAACAGCACTGGTAATGATATAAATATAAACGTCTCTCGAAAATCCACTAGCAAAATTGATCTCATAAACTTCTACTAACACCACAACAGCACAATAAAATCCGCAATAATTATGTTTCTAAAAATACTTAGAATTTATAGTCCTTAATATTTACATAATGAATAAAAATACATTGATAATACTTATAAACTCTTTCAGTATCCTAATTATTTCATATATAAAGCGAAGTGGAAAACTTACAACATCCACAAAGACAAAAAATGAAATATCTTAGGTAATACTAAGGACGTAATACTACCTACCTACAACTGAATATATTTAGCAAAACTTAATACACAATTTGTCAGCTCTTTAAAAAAATCAATAAGCGATTTGATCAACACATACAAAAAATAATAAAATTAAAACTGAAATTCATAAGTGAAACATCTAAATATGTTAAATAACAGGTTATACTAACATAACAGGTCTTTTACAAAACAATACACCAATTCATTAGTCGATCATTGTAACAGGTATGACCATACATTCGATTTAAATAATAGTTATAATTAAAAGAAAACATAATTTGTTAAAGCGAAGATGCATCAAAAGTGCACTAATTTGGAATTCTCTACAGTAAACATAGAACATATCTACCTTCCTCACAAAATGACTACTATTGCAATATGCAGTATTTAAGACCATAAAAAAAAAAGCTATTAAAAGTTGGATGATTATTTATGATGCTTTTGTTTCACTGCATATGCCATTTCATGTCATTGTGTACGGTCTCCCATAATTTCATCTGTTACCTATTCTTTTTTCTTCTGCTGTTGTGGCTAGTGCTTCTCTTAAGATATTTAAATTTGACTTTCTGAAAAGTTCCAATGCTCCATATTTTTTTATTAATTACGACTGCATATATTTATTTGAAAAATTGAGTCGCTGTGAATTTTGTCGTATTGCAATTTAGGCATTGCTTTGGTTATTAATTTTTGTAATTTTAATTTACATAAACTGGGAGGTGATCACTCCCTCAGTCAGCGCTTCTATATTTTTGCGTGAAATCTTTTACAGTTCTTAGTCGATTTTTATGGTCGAGTTTTGTTTTTGTTTCCCGTTGGGCTGTCCCAAATTCACAAGCGTTTGAGTGTTCTTCAAATCAAGTGTTTATTATTTGGATATACGCTGTGCACTAATAAATCTATTTTCACAGTTCTTTTACTTCAGCCAAGTCCATACTTACCAGACATGTCACTAACTTAATCACTTCCAACGTCTGCATTTAAGTCTATGATCCTAATAATGGATTCTTGTGTCGTGCTCTGAGATTTGGTATTTCTAGTGACTTGTAAGTTTTATCTATTTATTACTTGGTAGTTACTGACGTGGATGAGCATATACTATATTGCCATATTGAATAGTTTTGTTTTAGTTTAATAAAAAAAAAGACAGTACTATAAAACGCACTTTCACTTGTCTTCAGTCCAATTCCCTTTTCTTTCACGTATATCATTCTTAGTTGTAAAATCTCCATTGCATTTCCAACTTGTTAGCCATGACCGTAAATAATCCACATCATTAGCCCTAAACAAAAGAAACATGAAAGCACCCGTATCCTCTTCTCCAGCTTCCCCTATTCTCTAGGTGATCTATATACACATCCTTCGATATCTACAGTCCACTAAAGTAGTAGTAGAACTTGGGCTGAAGATTGCAATTTAGCCTGAAACTGGCAGTCACCATGCATGGCATACGGCTACATGACGTTGAAGCCCCAGTTCCCGTACGATCCCCGAAGTTAAGCAAGGTCGAGTCTAGTCTCCTTAGATGGGTGACTAAATGTAATGGATAATGGCTCGGAATTGTTAATCGGAGATTTGAGTTCCACTTCCCGTTAGGTTCGTATATTCCCTTACACGCAAATACCGTTGGGAAAGATATGAAACCACCTCTTCTCCCACCAGCTTTGGGTTAATTAGTAACACTTGTATTACTAAACCATTATTATCTAAAAAAAAAAAAAAAAATGTTACAATCTAAAAATATTTTGGGGCTTTAAATAACCTGCAAATGTTTAATAAGGCATAGAAAATGAATCAATCAAATAAAAAATCATGTCACCATGCAATGTTGATTTCTATATCCACACTGTCTTTCTGTCTGTTTCTCTTTGTGTCTCTCTCTCTCTCTCATATATAAATATATGTGTGTGTGTGTGTGTGTGTGTGTGTGTACATGAAAATTATACTTATAAATTGCAGAATGGTGTATCGTTTATTTATATTCATTTTGTAAAAGGTAATCGGCAAATAGTCCGAATTTCAAATGCGGTTGCATATGTTCACTTGATACTAATCCGCTTGAAAAATGCACGGGCCTACTTCCTTTTTTGTTTGTTCTATTCTATCGCCAGACATGTTGACGCTTGACAAAATGTTTTGTCTTTGGCATCCTACGAAGACTGAAGAAGTTGACATTGGATGAGTAAACACTTTCACAAAACTTTCTCCCATTATGCACACATATGTATATAATTACTATAATATTGACCCATTTCAAAAGGATATTTCTAATATTCAGGTTCGCTTTCCCATGAAATTGGTTAAATTATTGTTATTATACTATTAACTATAAATTCATTCGAACAAAAAAATTCTTACACTCCAAATAAGGGTTGATAAACGGCAGAAAAAGATCAAATAAAAAAAAAAAACCTCTAGTAATACACTGGTCGACATTTTGGGGACATAACGTAAAATTTTATTGTTATTACAATATATATTTTTATTTTATTTTTTTAATCTGTATCATCCAAGAAAAGCAGCACAGCCACTAACAAGCAAGGAGTTACAGGGTACAGAGGAATTATGAACAGAAACATCAGTAATGAGTAGAAAGAGAAAAGAGTAATCAGGAGGATAGTAGATAGCGGTTGACATTGCATTTAAACTTTGGCAGATTAAAGTTGGCTGCCAGTTTAGTATTGTGCTTAAATTCATACAGTCTTGGTACCATAACGAAAAGCTCATCCGAACATTTACCATGAAAGTATTTATAAAAAAGGCACAAAGAGGCAACTTAACGGCGGTAAGCAAGTGACTGTAGCCGAGCCGCCAGATCAGGACCAATAATATTGCTGATTCTTCTTTCGATCTTATCCAGGTAAACAGAAATGGTAGACTTATAGATATGCAACATAGATTCCGGAGAGAAAAATTGTCATGTCCGGCACAGCTGACCTAGCAATGAATTCACTATAGTCATTCCACTTCATGTGTTCTGAGAACGTTAACCCGAAGAGGCACAACGAGTCACTTTCCTGGAGGATAGCATCAGCCATGCTGATAGAAGGCACAGAGGGGTCTCTCAGATGATATCTGTGTGTGTGTGTGTGTGTGTGTGTGTATTGTGGAGTAAATAAGACACCCCCGGTAACACAAATTAACTAGGCAAGACGCCTTAAATAAAGAACTCCAATGAGTCAATAGAAGTCGGTTGGAGTCAGTCGGAGAGAATTCTAGAGCAGCATTAGCATGACATAATATTATAACCACTTGGAGTGGCGATGAAGGATGGAAGCTCATACGGAGTTGGAAAAAGTACTTATTTTTGCTTCGGCCTACATGATAACAGTAACAACTAATTAGAATCACATTGGTTTATTTTTTATTCTCTTTGTTGTGTAAAAAAATCCAGATATTCTTCAAATATGAAAGAATTATTAGCCCAAGTGGTAAAATTACAACAGCAGCAGTTGTTAGAACTCCAGAAACAACAACAAAATTTAATTGAGATAACACGGAAGAAAACCGAAAATTCTTTCAGTCCCGTGCGGTAGCAAATGCCATAACTGAATACAAATCAAATGATGGAATTACCTTCTATTATGAATTTATGGTTCGAAAAAAGGAATTCCTACACATATAGCGAATAAATTGCAACGCTGGGATACCATCTTATTAAATTACGACTTCAAGATGGAAGATGGATACTAAAAAATACTGAACCGTTTAAGGACACTGTTACTGCAGCATTACAAAGTGAAATAATTAAATAAAAAATACATTATGCAATGTAGTGCGCAAACTACCAGTTACACTGGAATAAATAAAAGTAAAAGCAGACCAAGACATGTTTATTTCGAAAATAAAGAAACGACTAAAAGAAAGATTGTCGATTTTTAGAACACAATCCAGACTTGAACGCTTACTCGCTATTAAATGAATTTCATAGTGGACATCCGGGAATTTCAAGGATGAAATTATGAGAAGCTATGTATACTGGACCAAAATGGGTTGAAAAATAAGTAAAAGCCTGCAGATGTTGTGCTCTGGCAGCAAAATCGACTACCACAAAATTACCATCTTGGTCAAAGACAGATATTACGTGGTCAAGACTGCACATAGATTTTGCAGGTCCAATAAACGGATCACATTATTTAGCAGTAGTGGATAGCTTTACTAAGTGGCTTGAAATTTTTGAGTGAATAAAAAACGTCCACGGTTACAGTGTATTTTGTACATCAGCTGATTGCAAGATATAGCATTCCGGATGCTATAGTCTCGGATAACGGTACACAACTGCTTACGAATTTAAAGAATTTTGTAAAATGTTCTCGATTGTACATATTACTACCCTGCTGTATCACCCAAGATCGAACGGACAAACTGAACAGTTTATGGGTACTTTTAAGAGAACTTTGATAAAAGCAAGTAATGAAAAAGTGAGCGAAGAAGCACTACAAACATTCTTAAAAGTATACCGGATAACGCCGAAACCCAATACACTGTCAGACAGAATTTATGTTTACAAGAAAAATTTATTCGGTGGTCTACAAGTTGATACGATGTCAAAAAAGAATAACAACGGATAATAAAAAGGACACATTTTTTTTCAGAACTGGTGGAGCGTTTTTCAGAGTATATAAAAATTGAAAAGTTATGTGGGAAGATGGCGTAATAAGGTCACAAATTGGAAAAATGATATATATGGTAAAAGGAAAAAATGGGAACACAAAAGGCATTGAAGTCTGTTAAAGAAAAAGTTTACTGAAGAAAGGTCAGCAAGAAAGGAAGAACCTATGATATTTTTTACGTGCCAACACCCCAAGAAATCGTTGAACGTACAATTATGATTACCAGAAAAAGGAAACGTATGGAAAAACTAGAGATTGACCCAAAAGTTCATTACGTGGTGAACTATCCAGAAAGAGGAGGGGTGAATACTAAGAAATAAAATAATATATTTCTAGTGAAAAAAATCTAAAAATGGAGGATGTTGTGAAGTAAATAAGACACCCCAGGTAACACAAATGAGCTAGGCAAGACGCCTTAAATAAAGTGTGTCAGTAGCAATCAAGCAATCCGCTGTCTGGCTCTAGCTCACTATTGTCAAGTTCTCTGCTTTTAGGCAGAGTATGTTGTTTTCCACATCTTTTCGGTAAGTATTCCAGTTGGAATGTCGGCAACTAAACCGACTACCCTACTCCTAGTCACGAGTGAGGCGGCTCGTTAGCAAGCCAGTAGGACGAAAAATAAGATCTAGCTGAGTCAACGGCCAACTAGAGGTGATGTCTCCATAAACCACTGTGGAGAAGACAACGAGAACCCACTCCACTATCAACCCCAAGACAAATGGTTAACAACTCAGATAATGCGAAACTTAACGGCGTGAAGGGAGTTATGTCTATGGGAATTAGTTCCTCGCTGTAAGGATTGACATACGCAACAGGTGTCGCCTGATCGTCATCCAGTGACTGCTAGCATAAACAGTATAAAGGGGATAAAAGTCCTCGGAACCTATCACTCGCCTGGAAAGGAATAACATGAGCAACAAGTGTCACCGGACCATTATCCTGCGACTGCTCGCATCAAACACAAAATAACCCTCAGGACATGGAATGTCTGAACATTGGACAACTGCGGCTGTTTGATAATATTAAACAAAAGATGAACAGGCTTAACATAAATATTCTAGGTGTATGTGAAACCAGATGGCCAAACAACAGATGGTCAGCAACAAACACAGGATAATTTATGCATGCGGTAAGAAGAACGACAAAAGAGTAAGATTAATATTAAATGGCGAACTTAGGAAATGCATTCTAGGATACCACCAACTTTCCGAAATGGTAGTGAAGCTGAAAGGGAACCCTTTCAATGTGGGTATTATAGTAGTGTACACACCGACGGCACAAAACAGGGAAGAAGACATTGGATCGTTCTACTCCATGCTGGACAATACCAGGGCTCTATGCAAATAATAGGAAGTCATCATTATCATCGGAGACCTAAACGCCAAAGTAGGCAGAGAAAGGGCAGGGGACATACCGGAAATTCGGATTAGGAACCCGCAACGAACGCGGAGAAAAATGAATCCAATGGTGCACTGCCTCAAAATGGGATGCACTAAGTGACGCTTTAATGACATCAGCAAACGATATCATCCCAAAGGTAACAGGGCGAAGAAGGAAAAACGAATGGTCAAGATACAGAATGGAGTACAGAAAAATACACAATGAAATAAGGACAAAATGCAGGCAAGCTAAAGAATGGCTAAATGAAAAATGTGCAGAAATAGAAAGATTGAGTACTACCAACAAAAGAGACAGACACAAACAAATAAGAAAAGTAACAGGACAAAAGACATGCTCGCCAACAGGCTGCCTAAAATCAAAGGATGGACCGCCCATATTAGAGGAGAAATTCTTCAACGCTGGAGCGTGTATATTGGAGAACTCTTCCACGGCTTAAGGGAACAACCAGCAATACACAGAACTACGGACGAACCTGGAATTCTGAAAACCGAAGTAAAAGCCGCACTGGCCAAATTGAAAAGAAACAAGGCAGCTGGGCCAGACGGAATTATAACGGAAATGCTGACAGCCTTAGATGACTTTGGCATAGACAAGATCACCGAAGTAAGAAATGAAATCTACAACAGCGGGGATATACCGGAAAACCACAGCAGCTCTATCTTCGTAACTATGCCCAAGAAAACGGGCACAAACGAATTCTAATTCCACCGGACAATAAGCTTAATGAGCCACGCGATATTCTTGCTCAGAATGTTATCAGAAAAAGCGATACAAATGCAGAAGGACGTGTACATGTTTCATAGACTATACAAAGGCCTTCGACAAAGTATACCGCAAGGATCTGATGGAAGTGCTCAGCAACCTCGATACATTCGGGAAAGATATCAGAATAGTCAAGAACCTATACTGGCAGCAAAAAGCATACATGCGCATATGGAACAATTTCAGTGAATACACAAAAATAGAAAGGG
Organism: Acanthosepion lycidas; assembly: GCA_963932145.1. Lineage (NCBI taxonomy): Eukaryota > Metazoa > Mollusca > Cephalopoda > Sepiida > Sepiidae > Acanthosepion > Acanthosepion lycidas. The sequence continues at coordinate 12,391,556 of OZ010585.1, forward strand.
GCGTAAGGCAAGGACGCGTCTTCTCAGTCAACCTGTTCAACCAATACAGCGAGGCAATTCTGAGAGAATTGGAAACCTTACTGGGATTTAGCTTTGGCGGCCACAATCTTAACAACATAAAATATGCAGATGACGCATTACTGATAGCACACATGTAAAAGAAATTACAAAATCTCCTACAGAAGATAGCGACAGAGAGTGAGGACAAAGGACTAAGCATAAAGTACAAGAAGACAGAATGCATGGTCATCAGTAAGAGGATGATCCCGAAATGCAATTTGAAGCTCGAGAACACTAGAATAAGGTAGAGGCGGAAGTTTAAATATCTGGGAAGCATCTTGACAGAGGACGGTAAGTGCGACACTGAGATGTGTAGACGTATTGGGATTGCCAAGGACACATTCCAAAAGCTGGGCAGAGTACTGCGAGACAGGAGGATTTCTTTGGTAACAAAGAAAAGAATACTGAGCTTTTACGTGACATCTATGATTCTTTACGGCAGTGAATGTTGGACGATTTTCCAGTGGTTCTACAGAAGGATGCTAAGGATATCACTGACCGAGCGTGTGAGCAATGATGAGGTCTTAGAGAGGTTGCAAACAAGGAGGAAGCTTATACCTTATATCAGGAAGAGGTAGCTGAAGTTTCTCGGACACATAATAAGGAAGAAGGGCCTGGAGAATCTGATACTCACAGGCCGAATAGAGGGAAAGAGAGACAAATGAAAATAACGTGTGACATACCTGGCAGACTTAAGAAAGTAATACAGAACGTGGTATTGGGGAGAAAGCAGAGGGAAGGAACTTGTTGAGAGCTGCAAGAGATACCGGGAGGTGGAGAGCCATGATCGCCTACGTCCTGAAAGGACATGGCACATAAAAAGAAAAGAAAGACGACTCAATCGGGGCTCTGTCTACGGACGTAGAATCAACTGAGAAAGAGACAGTGCAAACTGCTCGATACCGCGGTTGCGTGACTGGGTAAATTTTGATCTTTACCCTGAGTGTACGTGCTCGCGTTCCCCAAACTAAACTCGATCTTTCATCACATCTCGTCTCAGTGGGGAAATTGTGTAAATACCAGTCAGTCGGAATTAGGCTGTTCGCTGTGTGGTTCTGATTCGCTATTGTCAAGTTCGCTGTCTTCGGGCAGAGTATGACTCAATCGGGGATCTGTTTACGGACGAAGACTCGTTTGAGAAAAAGAGACAATGCATACTGCTCGATCTCACGGTTGGGGAGCGGCGTAAATTTTGACATTTGGCCCTAATGTACGCGTTCGGATTCCCCACAATAAACTCGACCTTGTGTCACATCTCGTCTCAATGGAGAGACTGGGTAAATACCAGTCCATCGTAGCCAGGCAGTTTGCTGTCTGGCTCGTGATTGTCAACGTCTCCGTCTTTGGACAGAGTGCGACTCATTTGCAGCCCTGACGGAGACTCGGCTGAGAAGAATAGACAATGCAAAGTTTTCGATCTCACGGTTGCGGAGGCTAAGTAAATTTTGACCTTTGGGCCGAGTGTATGCGCTCGGGTTCCCCACACTAAACTCGACCTTGTGTCACATCTCATCTTAGTGGAGCGATTGAGTAAATAAATGTTTCTTTAAAGACGACTGATTGAGTTTTTTATTTAATTTATCTTGTGTTCGTACAAGTGTTTTCTTTTCTGGACACAAAGTGTGTAAAACTGTCCAGATATATAAAAAATTCCTAGAGAGCATATGAGAATTCATCCTCTCATCCACTTTTTCTTAAAGAACTCAATAATGTAAAACAGACGCTAGTTAACAATGGTTTTCCTAATTACCTCATCGATAACCAAATGAGACTATTTCTTTCTAAAATATTAGGTTGGTGCACAAATAATGTCGTTTTTTCACATATGTTACTATGTGAGAAAACGACTATTTTTGCACCAACCTAATAACTATATATTCCTGCCCACTCATATACGAGGGTACTCATCTACTAGGGCGGCTAGCCAATCCCTATTGCAGACGCTTGCTCGAGCGCATTTGTGCTTATTCAACACCCACAGAGCCCACCTGTGGTTTGTACTGCAACTATGCTGAACAGACCTTAGTTACAGTTTCTGTGAAAGAGTATGTTATCTAGCGTAATCAACAATTTGAACAAGGCCAGCACGCTCAAGCCCTCGGCCACTATATATATATATATATATATATATATATATATATATATATATATATATATATACATATATATATATATATATATGAAAATATAGTTTTAAGATATATCCTATTTATGCATCCTATGGATAAAACGTGTGTAAATATAAGAGTGAATATTGAGGTCACCAACTAGTAGCGACTAGTATATAATTATACTCTTTTATGCTTGGCAGTTTACGTCTTTGTAATTATATATACATATGTGTGTGTGTTTTAGATGCAGATTTGTATTGATAAAAATCATTAAAAATGAAGTTTTTTTCTTTCTTATTTCATTTGTTAAAAATGAAGTCAAAAAAGAAAAAAACCTTCATTGTTAATGATTTTTATCAATACAAATCTGCATCAGAAAGACATATTTTTACGTACAATAAATAGTATTATTAGCTTCGATGAACGTTGTTATTGTCCGAATATCTGTGACAGCTTTCAACGATATTTTTGATCATTTTCAAAATCGATGTTCGTAAAGCCAGCATGAAAATAAAATGGCCATGATACGGCCATATAAAACACTTAAATATGTGAAAGGCAAGATGTCTATATAAACCTAGATATTCCACCAGATTATTCGCTATTTCCCAGAAACTGTAACTAAGGTCCGCGCAGAAAAGCTCTTTGGCAGTTTTTCTAACCGATTAGGCTACGAAAACTAACGAATAGACGTCATTCGGATGCAATCTTAGAGCTACTATCTTATTGTAGACACCATATTTTGTTTAAACTTAGTCGTAGGAGAAAGAAACATAATAAACAGTTAAATTTTAGTTAGAGAAGAACTAGAAAAAGAATGATAATGTTTTTATATAAGAAAGTGGGTAAACTTAATATTATATTTAATAAAATGTTCAGGCATATTTTGAATTGTAGTGTAATTTTAAAAAAATGCCAATGTGTAATAATTGTCATAGTGTCGAGTATTGCTGTTTTACAGTTGGCAACCAAATAGCACAAGATAAATATTTGCTTACATGCAAAGCGGAAAGCACCAAATAACGAAAGAACTAGTGCAATTATTAAACCACAAACAGACAACTTCAAAAGACTAACTCTGTTTGTGGTTTGCACGCATTGAATATAATAAGAATTCTTTTACACTTTAATCTTGTCGGTTGTTATCATGAAAATAGCAGACATTTTTAGATTTGTTTTATTCTTATAGATCCAATTATTCTTTCGGTTTGTGCATATATATATAAAGGCGTGTATGCGTGTGTGTCCGTTAGATAAATTATGAAACAAACAGGGTGCCACAAAATAAAATGACCAAAATCAAATGTTAAAAATGAGGTTTAATGTTTAAATCAGATATTAAAAGTCGAGGGGTGAGTCAGATGTTACGTTTCACAGGGATGAATCAGATGTTACGTTTTAAATATTACTTTTTTTTTTATCTGACTAAGAATATTTCTTAGATATATTATTCTATTGTAAATATTTTTTTTATGATTTCAAATCCACAGTGTTTGGGTTTGCTTTTCGGTTCTACTGTTTTTGTCATTTTCCGTATATAAGACTTGCATAAAAGATTTACATGCTAATACTTATGTGAAAAAGGAAAATAAAGTTTTCTTATTTATACTGAAAATTAATGCACTGATTATTTTAGACAATGACATAACCCGACTCAGTAGCATTGTCATGGATTGAGTCCAAAGACGACAAATTTCTATTTTGTTTAGTTTATAATTTCAACTGAAGTCGTTCTAGTACCTTACTATCGTACCATAGATATGATGGTTTTTTTATTATTATTATTATTATTATTATTATTATTATTATTATTATTATACGATTTCTCACACATATTTAGGAGATAATTAGATAGATTATTTTTCCTTTTAAGCCCAGTTAATTACCAGAGTTGTTAGGAATCTCGTCTCCAGTCCATCTTTTAAGTGAATTTAATGACCAGAGTTTTTAGGGACCCTGTCTCCAGCCCGCCTTTGAATTAGCAAACATAAAATGTTGTTAGTGATTTTAGATAATCATAAAAGTAGAGTCCTTTAAAAAACTGACTACCCAAAAGCAGAATGGGTGGTCTTTTTTTTTTTTTTTTTTCAGAACACAGGTGGACAGATAGAAGTAGTATTACTTCAGCTGGTCTACATATAATAAGTAGTCAATCAGGAGCAGTCAGTGAAGAAGGGACTGGCAGTCAGAGAGGAGTAAAGGGCCAGCAGTGAGTGAGTCAGGAGTCGCCGAGACCACGGGCAGTGAATGTAAGTATCCTTTCTCCGTGGTTGGAACTTAGTAAGATAGCAGTTCAACATTTCGAAATCAAAGGAAGACATTGTTAATTAAGTGAAAAATTGTATTCTTTGCTATTTCCCAATCAGTGTCTTGAAAAGTATTTGTCGTTATTCTTTGTTGAATTCGATCATGGCCAAACTTGTGAACATAGCGAGTCGGGTGCATATGCATACACAGCTGACCTTGGATGCCGCCACAGTTGTGCAGTGACAGACGTGCGGAAGGCGTTGTCACATTATTATTATTATTAATTAATTAATAATATCAAGGTTTTTCTATGTCAGCGATCAACCTACAGCTAATTCACAGCAACAAATCTATGCCTGAATATTCATCTGTGAGTACGACTGTTTGACACTCATTAAAATTTCTCACGTGAATGCAAAGGCGATTCTTTAAGAATAGATGCCTTAAAGTTTTTCACTTACAGGAGACATTAGTATTTGTCTCCGTGACGAGATTAAAACCTCTCATATCAGGATCAATATAAGACAGATTCTCTTTTAATAAAAATGTTTCCAAATCTCGTTTGTACACATTAGTTATTTGGTTCCATGGACTAATTAAACTAATATCTCTAGATATGAAAATAGGAAAAAGACCACTGGGTGCAATTTATGTATCAATTGAAGAAAGTATCGAACATGTGTGGAATAAGAAAAATACTTCATCACAATAGTTGGAAAGCCGGAGAAATATGTTTCAAAACGAAGTATTGACAAAATAAAAGTTGTCTAAAAGACGCGTGTCGTTATTATTTTTTATAAATGTTTCTTTAGCAGGGACAGATCCCAAATTTTAAACTGTGTGAAATCCAAACAAAAATAAATTGTGTAGGGTAAAACTGGTGATCAATATATTGGCGTGAATTTTTTTTAATTAATGTTCACTTATGATTATTTAGGATTCTTTGGTTTTTTTTTTTATTTATAAAATATCTTTTATAGTTATTTAATAAACATTTTTTGCCTGAGCAGGAGGCGGGTGCAGACTGGATCTGAGCTTGTTATATGTTGCTTGCTCAGGGAATAATCAGTTTCATTTTCATTTTCATGAAAATAGCAACTAATTAAAATAGAGAAATCAAATATACCCAACTTGCGTGGTTCTCTGAAATATGAATAACGATTTCTCGGTTCAATGCAATTCACCCATCTATAGTTTTGTCTTAAATAGCGAACATATTATTTTCACGTCATTCTTTTTTGCTGAAACTGGAAAAATAATTTTACTTTAAACAAATCTGAATTTTTATCCAGAATTTACATAATTCAAATTTTCATTATTTTCTTTATCTACTATAATATTTCAAATATTATCAACGATTATTAGTGTTGTGTTACCCACTAAACATATAGTATCATCCGTAGTCAGAGCATAAAAAAAAGAAAACGTCACAGAACGAGACCAATGTCTGCTAGAAGAAATAAATATCTATGAAACGAACAGAAAACAATCTCATGACTCCTGTCTGAAATTTTACTGTAGTTTTATAGAAAAAGAAAATATATAGTTGGAAAGCGTTAAAAGTCTTTACAGAAGTGAGGAATAAATTCCACTTTTCAATTTTAAAAGTAGAAAATAAAGTAAAGTATCCAGTACTTATTCAAATATTAGTTCCTTTTCGCATAACTTTTTTTTTCTCGCGTGTTGGATAGCATGACAAAACTGACTTTTCACATAAACCTCCCATTACTTTGTCTCCGACTTTACTACTTTTAGATTTATAAATTATTAATCAAGCTTTTGGGGTTGGAGTGTTCAATATTCCTGCTCTTCAATGACAGTGTCTTTTTTCTCTGCTTTTGCTCATACTACTCCTTGTCTTACTAAATCACTATGTGTGAAGACTAGGGAAGACACCCTAAACTCTATTACATTATTATAAAAAAAAGATGTTATCACCTCATTATTAAATGCAGTTTAAATGTTAAATTTTGCTGTTTTTATTGTGATTAATATGAATAGAACGCTTCAATCATTCAAAACTAAACTTCTTGCTTAAATAAAATCACAAGACATTTTCAAAATCTTAGGTATAGTTCTAAGACAGAAAGATAGCGTAATAACAATGGAATGACATTTTATAAATGGACGGTTTTCATTATTAAATGTCATTGGAACATGTAGAAATATTTGACAGTATTCACTTGAGACTTGCTTGACTTGTTAACACATATATTTCGGATGAACGTAAGGAAATGAATTTCATCTACCTGACATTACTGTTGAGAGTCGTCGTTGTCGACTCCCATTCTCATAGAGCATTGGGAAAAAGTTATCTTCGCAGTTGACGCGGACTATGAATGCGAAAGTGGCTTGTAAGGCTGATTCGTGCCTTGAATTGGCTTCTACAGTGAGGACAGACAATTGGACGTGGTATCTCTGCCTGCCATTTTCACTCTTGTTTCTTTTCTTGGATGTAGTTCTTTACATTTCGAAGCGGGTCGTCGCATCCCAACTGATGTTCCTCCAATGCTTGCAGTTCAGGGTTTAGTCTTCCCAGCTTTAAAGTTGGTGTAACATGACGTGCATTTTGTTAGGGATATCAATAATATTATAGTACAGGGTGCGATGGATAAATTGTCGTCTAAATTAAGCACTAATGAAAATAACACTGACGTCCATTTTAACAGATATATTTACCAAAATTACACAAAAATATCTTGAAATACTAAAATGTAAATTTATTCAGTAAAATCACCACTGGCTTCAACCACGGCCTCCAGACGACTTCAGAATTTCCTGCAACTCTTCTGGGTGGTCTCCTTGTTTAAGATGGTGAATACTGTCATAATGCTTGCCATCGATTCATCTTTTAAAACTTAAAAAAAAAATATAAATGGCGACAAGTTGCCCATCGCACCCTGTACTTTTTTTATTAGGGCGATTTGCTTTCAAAATTTCAAAAATGTATGCTATGAATATTTTTTTAATCATTTCATACGAATCAAGGCAATAAAGCCACTAAGACGCAAGGAGGGTTACTGAGTGTGAGTCAATATGATAAAAACATTATTAAGTTGTGAGAACAATAAAAGAACAGGAATTAAGAAGAAAGAAGTTAATTATTGACGTTACATTTAAATATTTGAAGATCAAAGTTGACTGGGAAGAAAGAATCCGGAAGAGAGTTCCACAGGCAGGAAGTGGAGAGAGAAATTGTTAGCATAGAAATGACGATTACATCTAGTCATTTTAACTGTAAAATGATGAGATATTGTTGATAATTGTTTTTACTGCGCTTAAATTCATTAAGTCTGTGTACCATAGAGGAATGTTCATCAAAACAATCCCCATGAAATTATTCATAGAAAACGCGCAGGAAAGCTGAGTTATGGCGGTGGTAAAGCAACTGAAGATGAGGTATCAGATCAGGACCAATGACATTGCAGATTCTTCAAGGAAAATTCGATTCACAAAGTTGTAGTATCTATGTAAACTCTGACCACTATATTTAATAGATTAGGTTTCTAATATTTTGATAATTCATTTTTATGCATTGCTTTTAATCTCTCAAAAGTAGTTTCATTCACTGCAATTCTAAGTTAAAAACGAGAACGGCAGGAAATGTCGAGATTAAAATCTTGCATATTTTTTACGTTACATTTTTAAAGTAATTATTTGACTTAATACCTAATATAAAGACCATCATTGTTAAATATCAGCAAAATACAGATTTATCAAATGCAAACCAAATATCCAGTTATGTAAGAAAAATTATAGTATCTAGCAGTGATATATGCAGGGACACGCTTTTTTCACTAAGCTTATGCGTTGAGTATGTTATTGTTGCTTCGATATAGAAGATTAGTTTGTAGGTAAGGATAATATTTTTATTTTTATTTATTTATTTTTTTTGCATACGCAATGATGGCTGGTAAGTTTGATAAGAGACTAAGCAGGACATTTCGCGGTCAGTGGCAGTGAGAGGGGCAAAAATGTGCCGGACTTCGAAACCCGAGGGGCCTCAAGAAAATACCTTTAGGGTTTTAGTGGGGGCTTCTTTACAAAAAGTAGAGAGCAAAATTACGAATCGGTATTTTATTGAAAAAATACGAGGACTAAAACCAGTTCCAAAGCATCTTTCGAACTTTCATTAAAGTAAAATGCACGATGAATTCCTCAAAGTTTAATTGTCGTGCCAAATCACACTCGATTGCAAGGTTGCCAAGTTGGTAAGGCGGCCTTGAAGCATTTTTGTGCGTTGATAGTTCTTTATCCGTTTTAAGTGATTAAAAGAGCACTTTGCTGATGCAACTGTGACAAGAATGACGTTGAAGATTCGGAGAAAAACGAAAATATTAGGAAAAATTCCCGACAAACCCAACGCATTGATCTTATTCAACAGTTCAGTTGGCTTCGGAATATTCTCGATGGGAATCATTCCAATACAGTTTGAAATTGTATCATAAAATATCTTCTTTAAATGCACAACTTCGCCTCCCAGTTGCATGCAAATGTCCTTTGGATATTTATCAGTTCATCAGTTGCAAGAAGCTAATGGAGATGCCTGACCTTTCCACGCAACAATTTACAACTGTATCCTCAAGTTCAAGGCTGGGCAACAGTCGGTGCTTGATGCCGAAAGAGAGTTTTGGCAATGTCAAGCGTCGTATTATTAGAATGACATAAATAAATATTTGTCACAAAAAATACAAATAAAGATCTTAATAGAAAAATATATTTAACATATCACAACCCTACCAGACAAACACGCTTAGAGACAGTCTTGTAAGACACGCTAGATCGCGTTCGTTTGTCCCAGCATCTCCTTTTCCGACCGGGATGGGGAGTGTCTCAAAATAAACTGAGTGTCGGACCTCGGAAATTCTCTTCCCGGTACTGTCTACGGTGACTACAGGAGAATATCTGGTGTGAAGAGGAGTTCACCTTAGGCGCTGTTTTTTTTACCTAAATTTCTTTTTTCTCCAGTCAGACTTGCTTCAAAATAGCTTGGAGTCTGGTGTTTCTTCAGATTGGGGCTGATGATACTCAGAGTGAGGATTTCTTTAGTATATATAAAAATATTCACCCCCTCACACACACACACGGATATCTTATACGTGCAAGTTTCACTTCAAAAATATAGTTAGACAATATCGAACTTTATTTGAATTTGCATATACTAGTTTACACGCATTGTCGAAAATGATGGATATTCTTTTCCAATTGCATTAGTTATATTTTCTTCATGTATAACTTAGAAGTTTATCTATATAATTAATTCTATTGTCGTGTACAACTAATAAGTTTTAAGCACCTTTTAAATCTTTAAAAGCAAAATATATCCAAAGAAAGACAAAATGAAGTTAAATAAATAAAAAGAAATATATTATCAGCCTGTCCCCCACTTACTAATAACATACTCTGTTGTAAGAGTAACACTTCACCTATAAGCGTCGAGTAATCCTTCCTGTTACAATCCAGAATTAATACTGGGATGCGATCCTGAGTGAACTGGAAGTTCTACCAGGATTTATCATTGCGGACGCAATCTTAGCAACATATGATATGTAAATGATTCAGTGCTGATAGTAAACACAGAAAGGAAAAATCAGAAACCCCTAGAAAATGTAGTAAAGGAAAGCGAGAAGAAAGGACTAACGATCAATTGTAAGAAGTTAGAATGAATGTTTGTCAACAAGAGATGCAAACTATGAATTGGAGGTGTTGAAATCAAGCAAATATGAAAATTTAAATATTTGGGAAGTGTTCTAGCAGAGGACATGCCACATAAAAGAAGAATACGAAAAAGAAAGGTAGCTTAAAACTTCAGTTGAGATAATAAAGACCTTCACAACTAACATCCTATCACATTAATATCGAACATATAATATAAACTATTCCTCTATCAAACATTCGAGATGGAAATAAATATTGAACTCGTTAATGGCTTACACCACGTTACGAGTATTCTACATTTTTTTAGCCTTGCTTTTTATAACCTCAGGTTTTTCTTCTTATTTTCGTTAACTATCATTTATTAATAAACTAAAATAGTCGAATTTGTTCTCTTGAAATCCAGTAGATTGAAGGCTAAAAATGCATTGATGGTCATCATTGTATCATTGAAGAAGATTTCTGAATATTTTTTGTTGCTAATATTTTAGGAACGAGATAAAAATAGATCACTTAAAAGTAATTTTTAACCTACATTTTTTTTTTACTCTAACGGCTGTAAAAATGACCTTACCCCGCCAAATACGCCCACAACAGCTTAACGAAACCGCTGGGGGATCAAGAACTAGCGTCATTTTATGTTGTTATTTATTTTCTTTATTTAGAAATCTTTTACGTTCGGCCTGTCTTTGGAAACAGCTGTGTCGCTTTGACTCAAACAACCCTTAAATGTCGACAACTGAGTAATCATATGACAAACGCCTCTTGGATAATGAGGAAGATACTGAAGAACCAGGGTTACTAACGTAATGATTGGTAGTTACAAAGCTTAGATGAGGATGGGACAGGTCAAATAAAAAGGGAAATAAAAGTGGGGAAATTGTGATGTGCCAGTCTTATAAGGCCCCGTCTTGAAAAAAAAAATATTCAAAATCTAGGGTTTTGGTCTGGACTCTAACAGCAAACCTTTGGTAAGAACATGGAATACACAGCTATCCGAGGCAAGCTATATTGACTTTAATTATATTTACTAAACTAGGTTTATATATCTGTTCTAGCTCCAAGATGATCATCAAACATTGGTACCAGTGGAAAAATGCAAATCCCTCAAATACTTGGCTCAAGACAAATGAAAATTCTTTAAAGATATTTAAATTTTTTTTCTACATTTCGGACCATTTTCCTGGTTTCCGGTCCATATTAAATATTATATTTAAATTTACATTTAAATAGAAATGGTCCCATATCTGAATACTTTCGACTTTCATAAGCCTTTATCAAATTGTTTTCTTTTTGTGCTGTGTAGGTTTCATCATTTCAAGTATCGTGTTTTCACGTTTCATGACAGTTTCATCAAATTTGAAGTATTGCGTAATCGCGTCTCGTCTTCACGTGACTTTGTCTTTTTTCACACACATAGTAGACACATTTACTAGAATAAGCGCAAGAATATATAGATTTCAACCAAAATTAGTACTGGCTCCTCGATGAATGCCAAATGTTTCCTTATAAGCAAACGGCTAATATTATCATTACCATTCTTGGAAACTATTTCAGAACTAAATAAAGACTTATAGTCTCAAATATAAATGATTAATATAAACATCTCCACTAATTTGGTATACGTAAGATTTAAAATGAATTTTTAAAAATGAAAAAGCTTTCTTGAAGCTTTCATTTTAACTTTAATTGAAGGCCAAAGGATTTAAAATTTACTATTTCCAGTAAGCAAAATACTCTATAGTGCATTTCAAACAGAAATTATATTGATCAGAAACGATTTATTTAGTAAAATCAATACAAATTGGCTATTTTGACAAATTTGTAAGCAAAAGTTTATTCTCGGTTTTAAAAACCATGCTAAAATAAAATATATATTTCTGAAACGTTATTTGAAAAAAATTAGCAAATTTAAAGTTAAATTAATGTGATTTGAAACAAATATTACTTATAGCTTAAAATGATGTATACAAGCATTTCTTAACCACAGAGTATTGTTTTTCTGACGTGTTAATCGATTTATTGACAGCCGTTTGACCGCCGGAGGTGTTCATAGTTATGTATGGTGGGGAAGACGTTAAAGTTTGAGGGGTTTCCCCCGTAAAGGGGAGGGACACAACCCTTAAAACATATGAATTTAAAAAAAATGATAACGTTATAGGTTTGGGCATCGATAGTTTTAAATTCTGCATGTATATCACACATATAAAAACAAATCGAAATTCTTTTTAAAAATATTTGGGTCGTCAGATTGTAATAAGCTTTACAATATACAATTAGTAAATATAGTTTTACTTAATAACAATATTTTCTAAGAGTTATCTCATAGAAAATGAATTTTAAAAGATTTAAATCTTTATAAATTATTCAATTTAAAATTGTAAGAAATGAAAACAAATCTGGTAAAAATTCATTTTTCATCATTTTCTTTTCTTCAGACAATATTGTCTTTAATATATATTCATAAAAACAATTAAAAGCTTCTCTAATTAAATAATGTCTTAGTTTCGTTGCGTTTTTTTTAATTTTTTTATTCAGAACAGATTTTCAGTAAGAGAGGTTCCGATTTTGAAAAATGTCATTTAAATTCTTCAAAGAATTCTGCATTTAACTAATTTTGTCACGTTGAATTTCTTAATTTTTCGTAAAATTAAGTAAGTGGGGGCGTAACATATGTAAAAAAAGATAATATTTTTACCGAGATTTTCTAAAAAAATTAAAAAATAATTTAATTCATTTGTGAATAAGTCCTCAAACTTTAATTAAAATCCGACAATTATTTAAGTTTTGCAAGAATTTACAAATTAATGTGTCTGTTACTACAAAAAGAGGCTAAAATTCGCTATGCTAAATGTTAGTACAACTGCTGACAAGTTTTTTAATCAAAATTTCGAATGTTCTAAAAAGGAGTACAAAAATTAATTAAATATTCAAAAAGATGCTCTGATAATAATATAAAGATTTTGTCGATAAAACTGTTTTCATTACATTTGGAGCATGTTTTAGTCATGTTTGATGTTTTAGCGTTTTCGTAGAGGTACCTAGAGTAATATCATTTATACGAACCAAACGAATTAAGTGCTAAAAGATTCAAATATAAAAATAAAACTGATTTCGTTATTAACTAACTTATTATTTACATTTTCTGTTTGAATTTCTGTCATGAGAAGTTATCATAACCTACATTACTTATATTCGGATTATTGTCCTCATCTTTGTTCTGATTATCACAATTATTCATTTGTTGTGCCCTTGAGATTTTTTTCCGGTGCTTCTCGATCAGAGCAATCTTCTGTGAATTTCAAAGCGAAGCCTTTATTTAAACTACAGTGGTAGTTTATTTTCGCCCCGTTGTTCATGTTTCGGGACATCTAATTTTTTACTGTTCAGTTATCGCTAAGCCTGACCAACCTGGCCCAGGGAATGAACTCACAGTTACTCTGTAATCATCAAATTCAAGAACCAACGCTTTAATCCACTAGACTATTGTCGCGTAACCTAGAATTTGGAACCTTAAACTTAATCTACTTGCTGTTGAGACTGCTCATGCTTGTCACTATATTCATCATGCTTTCTCTTCTTACGGTTGCTAATGCTGAAGTCTTATCATTTCTCTCTCTTTAATCATTAATGTCTCCTATATTGTATTTATTTCTATGCTAGACCTACTGGGGAGGTCCTCATAGCCTAGATCGTTTCAGACGTCTGACTCTCCGATGTTCTCCTCTATCTCGTATCAATTTCTTTACGCTGTATGGATGGCGGAAAGTGGAGTTAAGCTATTGTTCGGAAAATGTTGGCTCCTGGTATACAAATGTCTTGTACCTATTTTCTGTGCGAGTTATTACTATATCCAGACATGTCTTTGTACCAGACTAGGTTCAGCTAAGTCAGTTTTCGTAGAACATTCATTGGAATCGAACTCTAACCAGTTCACTTCAAAGATGAATCTGCAAATGTATAATTGGTTTCGTCTGGCAAAATGCAAAATTCTTGCCTTTCTAAAAATTATTCCATGACTTTTATCTTGATTTGAACATTTATTGACCACAGGCACAAGTTGGAAGTACACAATATTTCAGCTTCCAGAGAAAACTATAAATTATAACATTTATTTTACAGTTCTGTTTGTAGAGGCTTCGTGTCATACCCTGGGATTATTTTTTTTCAAAATGACAAAAAATAATTTCCACGCCGAGGATAATAACTAGAAGTATTCATATTTGTTTTTGGTAAAATGTGTCCACCATGCCTTTTGTTATAGCTGCCCGAAATGTTTGTATCCATAACCTATTGGAAATATTGTTTTAAGGTCATTATAAAGTGTTTATGTCCATTACTCAAATAATTATTCCCAACCAGAACGATGTCTCCTTTAAACAATCCTTAAATTATATGGACAATGGATTAACTGGTCCCTCATAAATAAAAGATAGTTTAGGTAAGAACTGATCGGGACCGTTACTTCAGACTAACCGCTGGGTTGTTGTCAGAGATCACTCACATGGTGAGAAAGCCGATAGTCGTATGGGCGGTAAGCTAAAAAATAATTATTTATGTTCTATGTCGAGCTTTTTGATATGTGAAATTAGCACAGATATGACCACTTCTAGTGATCATTCCTCCATATGAATTATTCATTCATCTTCATTGAAAAAAAAATTCAGTTGAATTTGTGAATCATGCGAATGATTAATATTCACTAAGCTTATGTTGTTGTGCAACCAGGCCACAAATAAGAAACACTAAATCAAGATTAAGCTCAATTCACTTATAATAGTCTACGCAACTTGCTTGCTAAACATTGGTCCACGGTGAGGCACCCCCATGTCAGTAATTATTGAGCGCCAAACGAAAAGTCTGAGAAAATATTATGAAGATAACATATTACATCTGTAAAAGCAAACTATTATAAATAAAAACGTTTTCTTTTTTGACACTGTAATAATTCCTTTCTGTTTCTTAATGAGAAACCTTTTAGTGATCGCCATAACTTGTTAATTAGTGAGTTGTTAAAGACTGAAAAGGGCGTAGCGAATATGAATGATCGTGAAATAAATAAAAGCGAAATTGATATGATAAGAGTTGAAATAAGACTTACTAACGAAGTACACACACATGTAAATATTTTTTGTTTTTACGTATATGCCCGCGTACAGACGTTTATGCATCTACCTACACACACAAACACACACACACACACACACACACACACATATATATATATATATATATATATATATATATATATATAGAGAGAGAGAGAGAGAGAGAGAGTTAGGGGTAGGCAGACAGACAGGTAGGTAATACAAAGTTAACATTAGTCTATATTGAACTAAACAAGTGGAGAGGACATAGGCAGCAAGATGATTATATCGCATCTGTAATTTAATTTTAGTGTATTTTTTATTGAAAATAGTGCTGAGTTTACTATCTTTAGGAAAATGCTTAACGATTAATGCAAGGAATTTTTGTCCTAATTTATTCTTTACTATTTGGTTGTATGGGGGTGTATACCAAATTATTTTTCTACTTCTGTTTTTTCTATGCTTTCCATTTTCCTTTTTTATATAAGTTTAGTTTTGGGTTTTTGTAGCCACTATCTTTTAGAGCTTTATTATAGAAATTAATATGTTCATAGAAAATCTTCTCATTTGCTGAATTTGTACTTATTCTTTTTTCGATAGATAAAGGTATATGCTTTATTATAGATGGAGAATGATCAGATTTAGGGTGTATATATAAAGGATTAGTATTGTTCTTTTAATAAGGTATGTATACATTTTTTCATTAAATCTAATGTTATATCAAGGAAATTAACTTTTTTTTAATTTAGTGCTTACCGTAATTTTTAAGTTCAGGCATTTAAATTCTTTATATAATATCTTTCTGATTTTATCGATTTTAAAGTTAGTACAGTTCTTTATAACCATAAGTCCATCGTCTCTGTATAAACCAATGTCAGTTATATTAATTTCACGGTACCTTGTGAGATTGTATAATATAAAAGGACCTATAAGTTCAGAAGACTCAGCTGAGTCTAGTGATCCCATTGTCATGTCAAAGTGGTCATAAGAATTTTTTTATCCATTGCTCACCTTTACGTATCAGTACCGATTTTTTCGCATTTATAATAATGCTCTTTTCTTCTTCTGTAATATCCGTGTACTGGGTAGCAAAGTTCGACGCATTCATGAACAGTTCTTTAGATATTGATTGATAATAATTTTCAATATCAAACTGCATTAGTGTACAATTAGTTTTATCCTTTATATCAGTAAAACAGTTTGTCAGGTCTTTGGTATTAATCCAAAGTTTCAGCCCTATTTTTCTTTAATTTGTTAATTAACTCTTTCTAGGATCTTTGTACTTATTTTGCTGATCTCAGATCTTGTTTGGTTTATTATCCTTGTAGTGGGATTTGCTTCGAAATCTGGTTTGTGGTCCTTTAAGGTTATATAGCACACTTTTTCAGTAAGTTTACCTACTCTATCACTAATCTTCAGTTTATCTGTGATTTTTTTTACTGATAGCATTAATATAATCCACCATGTTGAGGTAATTATTCTTTGCCTTTTTATAGTTCTTATGTAAATTTTTATTAATTAGATCATTGTAGTCCCTTGTTATTTTATAGAAGTTTCTTGTTTTGTCGGATTTCACTAAAATTTTATCCGTTGTGTTAATGTCTTTTACTATTTTATCTACGCGTTTTTTGGAAGTAGCATTTCTTTTCATGGAAATTTATGTTATTTATTATTTCCAATAAGTCATTTTCAAAACCAGACACACTATGAATAAACGGTGCTGCTTTTTTACTGTTAAAACCGTAAACCTCATTTTTGTTTTATAAGTCATTCCGTTGAAGGAAAAAGTAAGCTCTCCATCTCATCCTTCGTATGAGGTCCTCTGTTTTTTGCATTAATATAACAAAATAATTCCTTTTGTTGGTATGAGGAATGTTCTTCAGAAAAATTACGAAATTTATTTTTTCCATGTTTTTCCTGTTAAAAATAAAGATTAAGAGTGCTCAACTTTGATTAGGAGCCAGTATATATATATTTGTAATAAAAAGAAAGAACAGTAAGATATACAATCCGGTGTTCTTATTGATGTTTTTATTTTTACAAAACACTGCTCAATGTAAATTTACAAAGCATAAATATTATAAATTAACCGATTTAAAATATGGTTTCTTCGCTACACAGGAATTACCATGTTTCAAAAACCGAAGCTAAAACTTCAAATTTAATTATATAATTAAATTAAAAGCATTAGTTCTGTTTGATCTTCAAGCGAATTTTGGAATAACCTATTTTTAAATTTACTGAGTTTTAAACGCACATACAATTCATAATTTTTTTGTTTCCAAGGATACAGAGAAATCCGATCATTTAGACAGGGGCGGTTGCGTGTTCATTTTTATTAACTATTATTGTTTCAATTATGAGTTACTTTGTGATCATCCGAAAATTACCATTTTTATATGTATAATCAAGAATGCTGTGTCATGGCTTGGGTAACGGACAACGATTAAGGGGAAGTAACTAGATATGCTGTGGAAAAATTCCGGATTGGATAGTTGCTAGATAAAGGAAAAACTATTAATGACAAGCGCTAACGTTTAAGGACTCTCTAGTGTACACATTCTAAAATGTTTGTGGAGTATTCGTAATTAATTTTATTGAGGTTTGGTTTCAATTTTTTGATATAAATAGCTTCGAGAAATTTTAGTTCGTGTTTATTCTTTTTGTGGAAAAGTATGGAGGAATTTATGACGAGGATTTTTCTGAATTGCGAATGTAGACAGGTATGTTGTTGTAAATGTTTAGAAATATTGGACGTGTTATTCAAGTGAAGACGTAACCCACGTGAAAGCGTTGTTGTCATGTCTCCAACATAAACATTATTTTTATCTTTGTAAATGCAATCTCCCAGAGGACATTTAAATTTATAAATGATGTTGGTTTTCTGCAATACGCAAGTGGCCGTGGAGGAGTCATTGTAAATAATTTTATTAGATATAGTTGATTTTGTGTAGTATATAATAAGTTTTTTTTTTTTTACTAGGGTTTGTGGTGGATATATTAGTTTTTTAGTATATTTTCGTCTTGCTTATCATTAGCATGCATCTGGTTACGATATAAAAAGTTGATAGGTTTAGGGTTAGTTGGGAAGGTGTTATGTTCTATATGTTTTGTATAGAGGTCTCTGATGGCGCATTTTATTTGTTCGTATATATATATATATATATATATATATATATATATATATATATATACATATATATACGCAAGGTTCGTTGAAAACGACTGACAAGGTATTGTGGTTAAGTTTTTTATATAATTTCTCATGTGTTCGTATATTTTTTTCTTTTCAGGACATAAATTCTATAAAAAATTTTCCGAATGTTTTCCAAGCGCTTTCGGCTATACTTTTAGCCATGATCAACGATGAACTTTATGAACTTTTAACTGAATATATAGATTGTTTTATATATTTTTCTAGAGTTTTATTTTCCAGCACGGCCATCATATTATGGTCGTTTTCATAGTTGATATTATTGAGTGTTGACTTTTTCTTTTTCATTAATAATGCTTCCATTTTTTTAGCCTTATTGTACATGTGGAGGATGCTGTTATATTTGTTTTAGTTACGGATAGAGTTTGATAGATCTCCATGTGTATTTAAATGAGACCTAATTGAGCTATAGTCAGAAAGATATAACATAAGTCTTCTTGTTAAACATGTCATAGTATCTTCAGTTTAATTATTTATAATTTTTGATTGGTCAGGAACACATCTTAAGGGGCATGTAAATTTTCAAATAATATTGGCTCTGTAATTTTAAACTTGTAGGTGAATTATTATTTTTGACGGTGAGATTAGCAGTTTTAATTTTTTTATAATAAATAATCAATTTAATTTTCCAGTTTTTGTCAAGTGGAATTGTGTCATTTTTTTTATAAATACACTGAATAATATCAGTTATGAACACAGTCACAATGTGCTGGCCGTGTTTGGAAAATAAAACATACTTAAAACAATCTATTAATTCAGTTAAAAGTAAAATAAAGTTCATCGTTGATAATGGCTAAAAGTATAGTCCCTTGTCAATCGTTTTCAACGATACTTTTATAAAAGAGGGATTGCTGCCCAAATATACAATTATATATATATATATATATATATATATATTTGTTATATGTGTACGTGTGTGTATATAAATAATTATTAAAAATATAACAAAACTTTGAGACAAAGAGTTAGGATGATAGATAATGTTAAGAAAAATGTTTTAATTCTTCTGCAAATATATCTGTGTTTCTCTTTGATCTTTTATATACCTGCGTTTCAAACAACTGTTTTTGTCAGTGAGTCTTTTTTCTCACAGATTCATCTGATACACTTAAAATATTTCATCAAAAATGCATTTATCGCTTACAAGCCATGCATTCTTTATAACGCCAAACCCACGACATTGCTTTAATTCTCGCTTCTCACACTAAACTTCAAATCTGAGGGATTTCTCACAAGTGCTCACCTATTAAAATAACAAGACAAATTCTCATGCAGAACCCGACATCGCAAGCATCAAACGTCCAATGAAACATGAAATGTTTGTCATTTGTCGTCAACAGTCTCTCTACAGAGAGCAGAGACAACATTTAGAATGTATATTTTTTTTTAAAAACCCCACGGGTGTCAATTTTTTTTCTTTTTTTTTTTTTTTTTGTGTAAATCTACTTTTTGAAAATAAAACAGTAACAGCCGTTCGCACTAAGAAAAACATAGCTACTGGAACAACTGAATATGCCAGTGGGCGTGTCATCTGCATGCTATTCAGACAGACATCACAAATAATTGTAATACGTGAAACATATACTGAGTATGTGCGTAGCGTAGCGGTTATCAACGAGGAAAATGAAATCTGCGTGCCGAGCTCAAATTCTGCACGAGTTCGTTGTATTCACTTTCACATAAATACTTTTAAGAAATGTATTAATACATCTCTTCTCCACACCAGCTATAGGTTAAATAGTAGATCATTGGTTGGTAAACAGTCAAGGAGGATGACAAATCTAAATTCAAAACTGGTTGGATTTGCCGATGGCAACTGCACCCAGTAAAAAATAGTAATTACTACAGAGACCGCAACAGCATCACCCCGTGTCGTGATGCAATGGCCTTATACTTCACAAGAGAGTTTAATGGCACTAAGAAGGTAGAAGAAAAGCAGGCAATTTATATTCACAAGCGTAAGGACGTGGTTATATTATTTAGATGTGTGCATACAGTGAAAGTGTGGAACTGGCCTAACGGTGAACGGAGTTCTAATTCCGATGAAGGTTTTTTGCCTTCACTTTGCATTTTTTCATTTCTCTAGCTTTGGTTGACAACCAATCTAGAAGAAAAACTATGAATTTAAGTCCTCTAATGCATTGCAGTTATAACTAATTATGGGAAAGCCTTCGTGACTTAAGACCGAGAGAAAAATGGGAGTCAGAGTCACTAAAGACAGTCCGTAGCTGAATTCAACTGGAAACTCTTACGACGTCGCTGAAACCATTTGTATCAGCACTTTCTTTTCCACTGGAATATTTCAGCGACGTAAAGAAAGGGGACAGAGGATGAATCCAACTGCCCAACTAGAACACATTGCTGTTGGTACCATGCAGCCTATTATGAACCGTTGTATTTATTTAGTGAGAAAATCCACAGAGTCAAGCAACGCCTATTGCTCTGAGAAATGCTATGAAGGGTTCATAATCTAAAAAGTCATGAAATAATATGAATTGTTAACAAGGTGTCATAACAAGCGCGTGTTACCAAACTTAGCTGACTTAAGCGTTTTTAAAGATTTACAAAGTTAGCAGCCTCTGAAACATGGGCAAAATATTTGACGAATTCAGCTTATTATGACAAAATACTAACTCGGTTTATCTTTGACACACGGGTAAATTATTTAGTAAATTCAGCTTCATACAGCAAATTATTTACTTGGTTAAGCTTAGCCTGATAAAGGGAAATATATATATATATATATATATATATGACATTCTTATTATGCAAAATATTTAGTCTGTCACACGAGTTCAATATTTAACAAGCTGAGGTTAGCCGTCAGTAACTGGATAATGCTCCAGGTGCAGCTTCTACTGTTTCCCATATCGGTATAATAGATATAGGGAGCAGAAATTTACGCAAGCAGTAAGCTCTCACTGAAAAACTAAGTGCCGATACACATTGTTCCATCTCCATCGCAAGAGTTACCAGTATGTTCCTGAATTCAACTACGAACAACCATTAAGAACCACGAATCTGAATTTTTCCTCGGGGTTGACTCTCAAAGGCAGAGGTGGGTTTTCTTTCTTCTTGACTGATTGCCAACTAATGCTAGAGAAGACTGTGTAATTTGTTATTCAACACATGTATGGTGGGGAAAATATAGTTTCATACCTCTCCCAATGGCATTTGTTCAAAATTGAACGGAATTTGAAATCGGTTTGTCGATCTCAATTCCCACGTCGATGAATACATACTTTGAAGTTGTTCTTTTATGTTTCGTGCCCCTTCAGAACTTGGCTGTCCCCCCCAATCACTCGTTCCTTGTAGCGTTAAGGAATGCTTGATTCTTTATATTCTATCTTCGTTTTTGATCTGACACCCATTCAAACAAACTAATTCGGTAGGTTACACTCAGTCGTTCAATATATTTCATACGTGTTAAATTCTCCGAGTCCTCTTTCTTAGTTATATGCTACAGAAGTTTAAAGTTTATCTTTCTGGTTTTAAGTATGTGTTCTTCTAATTTCCATTTTCTTTAAAAAAAAAAAATCCTTGTTGTTCACATGTACAGTACATGGTATTCTTAGCATCTATTTTATGAAGCCGCTCCTCTATTGCCTCGTCTCTCCTTCATCTGTGAGGAAATAGTTCATCATTCACTGACATACAGGAAGATAGATGTGACATCTTGAGGTTGAAATATCAAAATATTTACTGTTTAACTTAATCGTTTACAGGACATAAAATTTATGAAATTCATGTCAGTATGAAAAAAGTGAATCTGACCCAAGGTTAAAATATTTAACAAACTTATATTCGTATATCAAAACGCGGGTGCGCGGGTAGCGTAGTGGATATCGAAGTGGAAAATTGAATTCCAGCTGAGGCCGTTGCATTAAGTTTTTGCACAAATACACTTGGAAAGGTATGAATAAAGGATAATAGTAAGGCAAACTAAGCTCTCTAGCCGTGGTTGAAAATTTAGAAGGACAGCTCTAAATTCAAAACCGGTTGAGCTAGCAACTTCACCTCATTAAACCACAGTAGTAACGCCTGATGAGGCTGCGGCCCTATGCTCCAGGACTTATATACATACGTAACTACATAGCAAAATATCCCCTTTCAAATTCATCTTACAGAAAAGCAAATTTACCATCGTATAGCTATAAATACCTATACAGTTTAATACAAAGGTGGGGTGAATGCATGAAGGATTTTTTTACGATGTGAAAGAGAGACCTAAGCTGGAAAATACAGAAGGGCTAAAAATACTAAAAGATGAGGTAAGAAAAAAATAGCAGGGCCTGATATGATCGTAACAGGATTGCTCTCAGCCTGAGATTATTATGGCATCGACAAGATCACAGAAGTAATAAACGAAATATATAATACAACAGTGAGCACATACCGGAGAATATCAGTAAATTGATCTTTGTGACATTACCTAACAGACAAGGTGCAAACGAATGCATAATTTATAGGACAATCAGTTTAATAAGCCACATAACCAAACTAATGTTGCGAGTCCTGATGAATAGAGCGCAAATAGACCGGACAGTGCGGCTTTGTCAATAACACCAAAACAAGAAATGCTATATTCATGATTAGAAATATATCAGAGAGAGAGAGAGAGAGAGAGAGAGAGAGAGATGGGGGTAGAGGGAGAGAGAGAGATTGGGGTAGGGGAGGGAGAGAGAGAAAGGACAATAAAAACGCAGAAGGATTTGCCTTTATGTTTTATAGATTACGTGAAAGCATTTGAAAAGGTACGGCACAAGTATCTATTTGGAAAAGATGTTAGAATAATTCAGAACTTATACTAGGAGCAAACTACCTGTATGTGGATAGGAAATGAATTGAGTAACTATAGAAAAATAGAAAGGAGCTTTAGACAAGGACGCGTCTTCTCCCCAGATTTATTCAACCTCTACATCAACGCTCTCCTAAAGGAACTAGTAACCCTACTAGGATTTATTATCGGTGGGCGAAATATAAGACACTTTGATGACACCGTGTTGATACACAACTCGGAAAAGGAACTACGAGACGTCCGTGGTGGTAGAAGAAAGCAAGGAAAAGAGACTAAACATCAACTGCAAGAAAACAGAAAGTATGATCATCAGCAAGAGAAAAATTGCAATATGTGATTTACGAATTCGAGATATAAAAATTAAGTAGCTGCAAATATGTTAGATATATAAGATGTTCAAATATCTGGGAAGCATTTTAACAGAGGGTGGAAAATAAGGCACCGAGATCCGAATACACATTGGACTAGCGAAAGAAAAGAAGCTTTCCAAAAGCTAAGTAAGGTTCCGAAAAACGGAAAAAATAGAAACAAAGAAAAGAGTGTTGGATTGCTATGTGATATCCATCTTCTTATTTGGCAGTGAATGTTGGACAATTTCTCCAAGGATGAAGAAAAAACAAGAGGCAGCGGAAATGTGGTTCTACAGAAGGATACTGAAAATTCTTCGCGCGGGGCGTTTAAGCAACAAGGAAGTACTAAACAAATGGCAGTAGAAAGAACACAAAATTAGGGAAAGACAAATGAAATTCCTTTTGATACACAACGAGGAATGAAGGCCTTGTAAAAGTTAATCCTCACTGGGCATATTGAAGGCAGGAGAGATAAGGGAAGGCAACGAGCCACTTACCTGACGAGCTTGTTTGAAAAAAAAATAAAACTGTTAATACTTTTTCCTCTTGGGATTTACTGTTTCTCAGCTGGACGTAGAGATCTTGATGCGTGAGCCAGAGCTTTTCCCGAACCGTCTGGCGGTTTATGTAACATGCAAGCGCCTATGCCGTACGAGCTTGCATCACTTGCGACTATGATGTCGAGACTAGGGTCGAAATGTGTGAGGGAGAGGTCTGAAGTAAGAGTTTTCTTGATCTTCTCGAATGCGTCTTGGCATTCCGGGGTCCATGACCATGGTTTGTCCTTTTGTAAAAGTTGGTTTAGAGGCCCTCTCAAATTTTGCATGTTCTTAATGAACCCTTGGTAAAAGTTAGCTAGGTCGAGGAAGCTTTGTAACGCTTGAACGTTATCTGGGGCCGGCATGTTTCTCATCGCGTTGGCTTTCTGGATCCGGCCGACGACCATCTTTATTTATAATGTGACTTAAGTATTTAATCTCTGGTAAGAAAAAGTCACACTTTGCCTCCTTAACCTTAAATCCGTATTCTTGTATCTTTTCGAATACGCTTATTATATGGTTCCGGTGCTCTGCCGTAGTTTTACTAGTAACTAGTATATCATCCAAATAGGCTGTTGCGTAGTCAAGATCGCCCAAAATGGCGTCCATGACCTATTGGAAAATTGCAGGCGCAACCTTTACTCCAAAAGCCAGCCTGTTGTATTTGTACAACCCTCTATGGGTGTTTATGCAGAGCAATTTGGAACTTTGTTCTTCCACCTTTATCTGAAGTTATGCGTCCGAGGGGTCAATTTTAGAAAAAAATTTCCACCATTGAGTTTATTGAAAATTTCTTCAGGGCTTGGAAGAGGATATTGGTGATCTTGCAAGGCATCGTTAAACCCTGTGGAAAAATCTGCGCATACTCGTATTTGATTGGACTTCTTTTTTACGTAGACCGTAGGTGCTGCCCACTCGCTGAAATCTGTTTTTGACAGAATACCTGCTTGTTCGAGTCTATCTAACTCTTTATTGATTTGCTCTAGAGCAGCGAAAGGGACATTCCGTTTCTTTTTGAATACCGGTTGTGCACCGTCCTTCACCTTGAACTTAGCTTTCATTTTAGTACATTTCCCAAGGCCGCCAGAAAAAAACCTGGGGAAATTGTTGTTTAAGTGCCTTTTTTAGATTTACCAAATTGGACGTTGTACTTTGTATCTTGCGACAAAATGTACTCATTGGGCAATCCCAAAGATTGAATTTTTCTATCCAATCAGTTCCAAATAAGTTGTCTGAAGTTTTTAATACGTAGGCTTTGAGCTTTTTGGTAACTCCATTTAGTGTTACTGTAAGTATTACCTCGCCTAAAATGTTAATATTTTCGCCAGTTCGCGGATTTTGTTGTTTTATCCGTTTTTAATAAGGTCGGCTTGTTTAATTTTCGCCAGGTACGCCAGTTAATGGTTGAAATATCAGTACCCGAGTCAAGCTGGAATTTAATGGGCATTGAAAATATCCACTGTTACATATTTTCTTAAATTCCTATCGAGAATATTGTCAGATTGAGCTTGCCTAATTTTATTTTTGGGTTTTCTCGTTCTGTTGGCGTACCAGCACGAAGTTAAAGTATGCCCACTTTTATTGCAATTTTTGCAATATTTTTTGTTCTTAACTGGACAGAATTTTATCCAGTGCCATTTACCACAATGGTAACATGGTCCGGGCGGTTTCTTTAACCTATTTGAGTTTTGGTTACTGCGTAATTTAGGACATGAGATTTGCCTTTTGTCTTTTTGAAGGGAATAGGAGGTAGACTTACTTCTGATTTTATTAATCTGAGTCACACCTGATTCCTCGATAGTGTTTGAGTCACGCTTTACAGATATTACTCTTTGACAGTCCTCTGCCAGTTTTTGGATAGTCAATCCTTGTTCGTTCTCAAGCTTAGTCAGTACCCGTCGTCTGACTTCGGCGTCTTCTGCTGATACTAGACCTTGTGTGAAAATTAAGCACTCAAAATCATCGACAGTCAGTTCGGCTAGTTTAAAATCCTTACATAGCTTGTTCACCGATGCTGCAAACGTTAGAAAATCTTGCTGGTTGTCTTTGACTGTGTTCAGGCATTTCCAACATTTGTGGAACAATAATTCCGATAGGAGCTTAATCGTCTCTGAAAAATCCAAGTCAGTCGTTTTCTTGGGTAGTATGAAGTCTACGAACCTACTATGTTCTGTAGTTCCCAGTTTTCTCAATAGTAGATGTACCTTTTTTTACTGGGCCATTGTTCACAGTCTACGTTGAAAATATCTTCGTAGCGCCTGTAAAAAGCTTGGAACGTTTTGTCTTCCTCTGGTACGTATTCAAAGGTTTCCATTGAATTGTATATTATACTCTGGGAGAATATTGTATCTTTTTCAGGGTTTGAGCCTTTTAATGCATTTACGAGTAATTCTTTAAGTTGTTTCTGTTGTAGTTCAGCATTCTGAAGCGTAATTTTTTGGAATTCCATTTGTTGTTTATGTAAATCCCCAAATAGTTGTTATTGTCTTTCTTCTGAATTTTGTTGCTGGTCCAAATTTAGTTTTAACATTTGGGCAACTACTTTTTGCAACTCTTCCATATTTAAAAATGACAGCGCTTTTTTGTTGCTTTGAAACACGTGTACTAAGAGGAGGTACACAAAAAAATCTTTATAGATTTTTGTTCCTTTTTTTTTTCTTTTACAGAAAAAATATGGACAGACAATAGTTAAACTAAACTAATTATGTGTGTTTAGCTTTTTTTTCCGTGGTTCCGTTAATTTTAACGTAATTGAATCATTTTTCACCACACTTATGTATATTTATTTTTTTAGAGGTACAAAAAGAAGAAAACTCACCTCGGTGAATTTGAGGGGAGAATAATTTTAGTTCAACTCAGTTACATAAAAAATTTTCGATAGTTTTTTCCGAAAACTTGAGTATCATGGTAGTACTTGATCGTGTGTTGTCAGTTTTTTTACGAACAACTGTTTTTTTTTTCTGTGTGTGTGGTTGTGTAGAAATCGTTCTCGTATTGGACAGACTTTAATATTCCGTAGATGTCGAATCGCTAGTTTGTCAATGGCGTTTGTTATTGGAATATATGTAGACGCTGGGTGTTTAGCGTTTAAATTGCTAATGTATTAATACCAGCTTAATTTTACGTTCAACACTGCTGTGGGAACGCGTGGAGTTTGTGTATTTTTCGAGTACTGTCGCTATTGATATGGTGAGAACGAAATTCTCGAATCTTCTCTGTCGCCACTGTTGTGGGACTGGCAAGGTATTGCGGTTTTTCGACGTGAATGCGTTTCTAGAATTCTTCGTCGACCCAGATGTGGGATTGGTAAGGTATTTAGGTTTCGCCGTGAGTGTGTTTCTAGAATCCTCGTCGCCACTGATGTGGGTGCCAAAGTTGGGCCCACAGAAGTAAAACACGGAACACGGATTAGATGTAAGAAAGATATATTAACAACAGGTTACAGAGATAGTGTAAGCAGAGCTTACTATAAGTTAGTGTCCAACTGGTAGTCGTACGAGACTCTCTTTGTCACTCTCTATCACTCTCTATAGAGTGCTATGTCGCCTACTTAATATAGGCCTGGAAGAGTCTATTGTATAGGTAGTTTCTGGTCTCACAATACTTAGTCTGACACAGAGTCAATATATATAATGCCAGTACTCTAACGCTATTTTCATGTGAAATGCTCAAATAAGATCGACAAAGTTCAGACCTTTACAGCGAGAACACGCCCAGCTATTTGGAGTCGAATCACCTTCGTTTCCCCCGTGTTTCAAATACAAGAAGAAATTTCCACTCAGAGGGCTCTACAAAGTAGAGCAGACTCCCGCGTTGCTGCTTACTTGAACACTGCAATCTTAACCATTTCAATTCAAAGATATATATCCTCCTTATCCTCATAATATTCACTTCCTTCCACCACTCTTTCATTCATATCACATTTCTCACTCATCATTACAAACAGTAACCCTCTATCTTGAGTGGCTTCCGAATCTTAAATTGGGCGAATTTTAGTATTAAATTAAATATTTAACAAATTCAGCTGAAGAAGAAAAATTACACTTTAGTTTCGCATGGCTTACGAACATAATTTAGTTGTTCTAAATTTATTTTAACTGATCTGGATTTTAAATAAAAAAAGGCAAAAAGGTATTCAAAAATATCTAAATTTTTTAAATCTCAAATTTCAAATCTGCATTTTACACAGTGAGAAACAAAAATTAAAACAGTTTTTTTTTTACATTTCACAATGAAATCACAAATTCTTTATCTATTTTTTAAGTTTTTGAAATCATGGACTTGCCTTCTTACATATATTTTAGTCTTAATTTTTACGTATTTCCTCTTTTTTATTGTTATCATAACTACGTCTTTTTATTTTTGTTCTATTTTTTCTGATCGTCAAATCAAATAACATACGCTTGAACAAAATCCACCCGACCTGTTAATTTTGTTTGGACGGCATTCACACAATGATTTTCAAAAAATAAATCGGTAAAAACATTGTGATATGCAATGAAAGAAGTATGAAATATCCCAAAAATTTAAAAACAAAAATGAAAAACAATGAAAAATTATCACTGTAACTTGTTTCATTTTCGCATTTCACTTATCGCATCTAGATAACTTTTAAAATAGGATATTTTCCTTCCTTAAATGTCGTGTTATTTTAGTTCAGAGTCAAATGCTGTCAAAAAGGCTAACTCTGCATGCTAAATATAAACATAATTTTAAAGATTTTCTTTATATATGGATGAATGCACAACTTTTACCTCTGTGGATACTACAGATATTTCCCAATTTTAACATAGTATGGCACAAGTAGTAGAAATGTATGAGAACCTTGTTGCACCAATCTTTCAAGTGGTGTAGCTGGTCTTATCTATCATTCATTCAAAATTTTGACGTCTGTAGGTAATACGTAACAATCTCAAAGACGAGAGAATCGACAAATTATTCTTCGTTTAGAAAGAAAAGGAAAACAAAATTTAAATTTAAAAAAATATTTTTAAAATCTTAAAATTCTTTTATAAAAAATAATTTTTAAAAAATCTTTAAAACTTAAAAAAGTGAAATAATAATATCAGACTGGTTCCGATCCCCCCACTCTTTTCTCGCTTAACCAGGACAAACAGATTAGGCGAGAAAATAGGGGAAGCAATGTTGTATTTGGTCAAAATGGGATAAATAAAAATTTTGTGGTGTCAAAAAAAAAAAAAAAAGTCTGCTCTGACAAACAATTTCAAATTACGTTTTTTTTTTTTAGCTTGGATTAAACACCAACTTCTTGTATAAAAAAAAAATACGCAGCTATGTCACTCATGTGCATGTTAAATAGATTCATATTCCTATATCAGTATATAAGTGCATGAGTGAGCGATTTTTTTTTATGTGTTTACTTAGCCTCGAAAATTAGCAACAAGTCCAGGTCAATGTTTGATTTTATTCCAGATGCTTTGGAAAAGAAGAAAATGTGATATCTTATAAACACACGTGCATATGAACGGTATATCTGTACGCATACATTATATGGAGATATTACGCTTTAAAATCCAGACGGTCTCGGTAGCATTTTAGGTATGACTCAGTCGTAGTGACATTGACGGAGGAATCCTGGAGACCAAGATAATCCTATATGAATTACTTGCAAATAATGAAAACATACATATAAATATTAGTGACTTTGTAATTACTGGAAATGCTACTGTTATTTTCCAGGCAGTTGTACGCGTAAAATAATTGAACGAAAGAAATATCCAAATTCATAGTTATAAAATATGAAATATATTTTTTTTATTTTATTGTCTTATTAACGCAAGTGCGACGTAATTGACTACAAAAATAGAACTGACGAACATATTTCAACTGTAATATGTAAATTTACATTCACTTCATAATGATGTTATTATGGAGGATATTTATTCAAGTTGCACAGCAAGGCCATGCTATGAGAACTAGATTTAAATATTGGTGGAAACAATCTTAACAACATAAGATGTGCAGATTGCACTGTGCTGAGGGTAGACACAGAAAGAAATCTGTAGGAACTCTAAAAAGGGGAAAAGAAAGGAGTTAGAAGAAAGGACAAAATTGTAAGAGCAACATGTACAGTCGTATGCAAGGAGGAGAGCCCAAGATGCGAACTAACAGGTGCAACAGTATAAAGTTTCTACAGAAATTTAACTGGGAAGTGTTATAAATGATTCTTTCACATTCAGAAACATTTTGCGTATTAATGGCTTTATTGCTTATTTGCTTTGATAAAAAAAAAAGATGTTCGGCAATGTGACACTGAAATCCATAGGTGCTTTGGAATAGCGAAAGATCCCCCTGAAAGCTAAACAAATTATTAAATAAACTAATAGTTCATTAGAAACAAAGACGAATACTGAAATGTGTAATATCAATCCTAGCATATGGCACTGAATGCTGTATAATTTCCTCACAGATGAAGAGAATACTTGAGGCAACAGAAGGATGCTGAGAATACCATGGACAGAACATATAAACAACGAAAATGTTTTAATGAAAATAGAAACGAAAAATAAACTTGTCTTTAGAATCAGTAAGAGATTTTGACATTTTGGATACATAATGAGGAAATGGAGCTTAGAGAATTTGACAAACTCAGATCATACTGAAGGTAAGAGGAGCAGAGGAGAACATTAAGTAACCTAGATAATGAGCTTGTTTAAATGGATGGCAGAAAATGAACTGGGAAGAATAGAATAGGACAAACACTGCTTAAGATAGGAAATTTAGGGGAACAATAATCGCCCACGTCTTGAAGGGGCACACTACATAAAAGATGATGATGACTGCATCTCATTTAATAGCTTTGTTTTCCTTATTCTAAAACAGACTGATTTTAGGTTCAAGTCTTTTTCAAAAATGTTGGCACGAGATAATAATGGGTGGATTGTTGTATTAGGTTGGTTCAAAAATAATGACGTAATAATGTCGTTTTTTGACGTTAAAATTACGTCAAAAAACGACATTATTACGTCATTATTTTTGCACCAACATAATAGCTGGTGAATAGTAGAAGTATTTTTAGTAGCAGCTGTAGATATGTAGACGCAATTCACACCATAGGCGATTATATTTGATGTCGATACCCTAGAAAAAAAACATGGGGTTATTTTTCTCGAGATTTCTTGGTCATTTTCAAACTGAAAAAATATCTGCCAGTCAGCAATCTGTATACTTTTGTAAAATAACTGAGTAATGTGTTGGATTTGCTAGTCATTACATTTCAACTTGCACGAGTCACGGTTCGTTTTCTGAATCTGTCGCCAGGAAAAAGAAGAAAAAAAAATCTGCTGAAGTTAGCATTTGTTTGCTGGCATGTTTCAATGGGACAACTGCGTAAGCAAGGCTCCCAACCCATGGCATTTAAGTTATTTATTCTTATTCCCTGCTAAGATGTGTCTCCCTTGTTATGTGTGAAGCGTTCTCGCCTGTTATTGGATAGGGTTTGTTTTACTTTTCTTTTCTTTTGATAAAGCGAGTTTTAGTTAAAGATTTTATTTAAGGATATTTTAGGTGTTCTAGATGGTAAAATCTATAGAAGAAGAATGCAAGTACTTCACGTAGTCCATTGTTTAAACGAGCCTTGTTCTCTTTGAAATGAGATTTATATTCCTACACATGCATTGTATTTGGTAAAGAAAGAGCAATGGGACAAAAGTATGTAAGAAGAACACTTACTTTCTCTCAATCTTGCTCGCGTTAGGATTTGCACAATATTCGTTTTCCTATTTCATTCAAACTATTACATACAATTTGTTTTTAATTTTACAAGCTTCTCATTTCACACCTAAGGAACTCTGCTGTCTCGAAATTAGAGGGAAACGAACGGGAACAGCATGGGGTGGAGAAATAATAGATTCAGTTAAAAGATCATGAGAAATAACTGAACGTGACAGACACCCAAGTAAAGCAAATGCATTATAATAAAGACAACACAAACTAGGAATATTGGTTCAAAAGAGTTTAAGAATTCATCTCAGAAATAAATACAGTAAATTACGTTTCCCGCTTCCTCCCAACTTAACGCTTACTCTTAAAATTATAAAATATCCTTCTCCCGAATATTCCATTTTTGAAATATTGTCTTAAAAAATGTAAGCTTCACAGTCACTCAAGACTATCAGTTTCGGAATTTCAAAACGGTCATCGCTAATAGAAATTTAGAAAGAAAACATGGCCCTATTGCATTAATCTCGTATTTCCAGTTTGAAGTAGAAACCTAGTAACCTTAACACGAACAAAGTTCAAACTTAACCCGAATATTAATGTGGTTATTATTATTAACCTTATTCTAATGTACTAAATTGAAGAGTTTGGTTTAAAATAACTGATGGCTGTCTTGTAACTTTAAAGAATTTATGGAGTTTTTAATAGTGGTAACTTTATAGCTTTACATTTAAACAGCCCTAGTCAGAAGAATTCGCTGATTTTCTACCAGTGGGACAAAAGAATTTATGAGAAAATTTGGCAATATATTTCGCTGATGATCCGGTATCATCGGAAAAATAAGTTTATTACACAAGAACTCTACATTAGACCACCCAGAACACATAGAAACATGGATAAGAAATTTTGCTGCATTTGCACGAGTGAAAAAATTAAGAGACACAGAGACAGATGGAAGAGAGAACGAGATAATATTTATTTCTTGCTACCGCTGTTTGCGAAGCTGTGAAGAAAATTTCGACAATGTGTTACCCGAGAGAATTAGAAGAAATGACATTTGAAGAAATTATTAAAATTTAAAAAAAAATACAACCATAGAAAAGATTGGTCATTGCTGAAAGGACCAAGTTTTTAGAGACATGACAAGCACCCAATGAGTCCATTATACAATACTAGAGATTGAAATAACGAGCCAAGTATTGTGAATTTGGAAAGTTGGGAGCTCGGGAAATGATTATAGAAGACGAATTAACCCTTCTCAGAATAAGTGAATGCTTGCAAGACCAAAACCACAAACGAAAAATACTGGAATGTCTACAGAGTAGTAGCATGAGTTTGGAAGCTAGCGTCGAGTTTTTACACAAATAGAATTGATTAGATAATTTAATCAACCAAAAGAAGAATTCGAAGGCTTACAGGACGAACACGACAAAATCCACAATTCAATGTAGATATTGTGGGAAAATTCACGAGAGACAAGTAAAAATGCCCAGCTTTAAGAAAATTATGCTCAAATTGCAAAAAAAAACCATCATTTTCAGAACGTATGCAAGTACGAAAACAAAATAAAAAGAGTATAAACGGTACAGACCCTCTCCGAAGAAGAAACTGAAATATTTACAATGGGTACACAAAAAAGAAGAGAAAAATAAGGATAAATGACCAAGAATTTAACATGCAAGTTGACACAGGCAGTGAAGTCACGTTGATACCAAAAACTTTCTGGATAAGCAACAACCAATTAAAGAAATTTGATGAAACGGCTATAAAAATGATAGGTGCATTTCAAGGCAATTTTGAAACCTACAAGCGGTTTGAAATAATTCCATTACAGTTGTAGAACGCGAAAAAGATCACGGATTACTAGGAGTTGATGTATTAAAAATAGACACAGCAAGACTAATCGATTCCATGGAAGCAGAAGAAAATGAAATAGGATTATTGAAAGGCTATAAAGCAAGCATTTGACTAAAATAAAATTATCACCCAAAATATATAGAGTCAAGAAAAGTTCCAATTTATATCCTACCTTTGGAAGTAGCAAAATTAAAATGATACAACAAAGCATACTCAGGGTGGTAGCAATTGGTCGTCACCGATAGTAGCGATAAAAAAACCTGACGGAGATTTAAGGATTTGTGGTGATTACAAGATATGGGTAAATCACCAGATATGTTCACTCTTTTCCTTTGCCAAATATCGAAGCTGTGAGCCACGAGTTAGCGAAAATGGAGCACTTTGCAAAAATTGATCTCAATGCAGCATACACCCAAATAGAGATTGACGAGAAATTCAAGGAAATCACCACGATAATCACCCCTATAGACTTACTAAGATGGACTCGTTTACTGTTTGAGACTTCGAGCCATATTTTTCAAAAAGCAATTGAAAAAAGTCTTATTAGGAAAAATAAAAAAATATAATAATATACCAGAACGATATGTGTGTAGGGGCAAGAACTAAAGGAGAATTAAAATATAAAACAGAGCAAATTTTAGTGAGATTAAAAAAAGTAGGCATGACTATAAACAAAGACAAATGTAATTTTGAATGTAAGAAGATATCATATTCAGGATATCAAAAGAAGACATATCACCTGACGATAGACTAAGAAAGAAAATAATCGAAATTAGCTACTCCAACAAATAAAAAAGAATTAGAATCCCTTTTGGGGCTAACGATTTTTTATAGTAAATATATACGAAGATACAGCGACATACTAGAGCCATTTGCAAAATTACGCAAAAAACAATGAATTTAACTGGACACAAAAGCAAAATATCTCTTTTAAAACGGTAAAGAAAATACTGAGGAACAAACCAATAATAAAAGTTTTTGATCCACAAAAGGAAGTAACGTTAACTACGGACGCGAGTGAAAAGGCGATTGGTGCTATTCTGTCACAAGAACACCCAATCATGTGCATATCAAGGTGGTTATCGTCAGCAGAAACTAACTACTCGAATATTGAAAAAGAAGCACTAGCGATTGTATAGAGCATGAAAAGGACACGGAACATTTTGACAGGAAAAAATTCTTATTAAAATCAGGCCACAAACCATTGGAATTCATATTAACCCGAGAAAAGAATTGGCAAAAGAATTGTCAAGGATTTTAAGGCGATAAAGATCATGGCATTCGATTTTGACATAGTATACGTAAAAGGGGACACTATCCCTCACGTAAATGCTTTATCAAGATTACAATTCAAAAATGAAACAGATGAAAAACAGGAGAATACTGGAGATAAAATAATACACTGGGTAGAAACGGACGTTCTTCCTCTAAATAAACTCAAAATAGAAACAAAGCAGGACCCAATATTAAGCAGAATAGAATAAAAAGAATAATATATGGAGCAATTGCTCGATGGTAGAGCGACCCTTTAAAGAAACAAAGCACAATCTAACAATAGAAAATGGCATAATATGCAATGGGGATATAATAGTAGCTCTACAAATACTGAGAAGGGACATATTAAAAGGAGTACATGATGACGTGCATTGTGGCATAACAGCAACACATAAAGACTAGTTACAAGCCTGGTGGCCAGGGTATTCAAAAGATGTAAAGGAATACATTAAGAGGTGCCCAAAATGTGCGGAAATAAAAAAAAAAACTTCAAGCAAGCAAAAATTCACTGACGGCCCAAGGAAGCAGAGCCTTGGGTTAGGATCCACATGGATCACGCACATATCAAAGATAAGGGATTGTTCTTAGTATTAGTGGACTCATATTTAGGATGGCCAGAGGTTGTCAGAGTAAAAGACAGAATAGCCACAAGAATAAAGCAAATACTAAGAACTATATTCTCAAGGAATGGAGTACCCCAAACATTAGTCACCGACAATGCACACGAATTTTGCGATGAGAACTTATATGCGCAGTTAAAACAGATTGGATGCATCCCATACAAGACAACACCGTATCACCCACAATCTAATGGCATTGCGCAAAGAATAGTACAAACGGTAAAAATGGAATTAAAAGCATTCTCACCACTTAATGAAAGCATAGAAGCGTATTTGACAAAAATGTCTCTCAGTTACAGACCAATTCCACATGCAGGAAGAAAAATGAGCCCTTCGGCACTAATGTGAAGTCAAATCAGAGCCCCCATAACTATATCATTTTCAACGAAAAAAAGGTATGGTATAGAAAGAACAAAAAGGCTGATCCAAAAAGGACACAACACGGCTATACTTAAGAAAAAGGGACAAAATATACTGGCACATGCAGATCAATTCAGTAGCAAAAAATGAACGGGATGACGTGGAAATGGACAATCACGAACAAGAAGAGACAGAAAGTTACAAAAGTGGAGAACGAAAAAAACAGACGAGCATGAAGAAAATGAAGAGAGACTGAGATCACCATTAAAGAGAAAACAAGAAAGAAAAGAGGAAGGACAACACAGTACGAAAATAATCAGGAATAGTAAAACAAAAAACAAGGGTATACGACCTCCCCGATTCAGGGAGGTGTAGTATCGTATGCAAATTAGACAAGTATAAATAGAGAACAGCTTGTGAGCATAAGCGTAATGCTTTTGCTAAACGTAACGAGGAGGGCTCCTACTACACAGATATACCAAACATAACATTAACAAAACAAAGTTCAAAATTTAATCAATGTTAAACAAAGAGCTACTTTTTCATCAGAAGTTTACTAAATAGAATGTAAATGATACCCCCACCAAACATGTCAAGGTAGCTTTTCCATAATTGCCTTATATGTTTCCCCATTTCATCGAATTCTCATTCACTTCTACTCACTAAAGGAATCGATAATAATAAATAGACGAAAGTGTTTTTTCCAAATTAGTCTATCTTATTTTATGACATACCAACACTTACTAGGTTACTTAAAGTTGAATTTTTGTATGTGGCACCCAATGAGGATACCACTCAGTGATCACTAATCAAGTAGTCTAGCATT
Organism: Acanthosepion lycidas; assembly: GCA_963932145.1. Lineage (NCBI taxonomy): Eukaryota > Metazoa > Mollusca > Cephalopoda > Sepiida > Sepiidae > Acanthosepion > Acanthosepion lycidas. Next base: position 12,428,235 of record OZ010585.1, read on the forward strand.
GCTAACTTCGAGGTATCTATATCTAAATTAACCGATGGACATAAAGTTAGGGCTTTCCTTGGGGCGAGGAGGTGATAGTCGAATATTCCCTACCAGTTTGCTGTTCAAGGTAAAAAACAACAAAAAAAAACAAAAAAAAAAAAATCAAGATTTCGAATGCCGATTTGGAATATCGACATAATACAATTTTCCTTATCCTAAGCTTAGTTAAGTTTAATCGTTTTAGGCGTAAGGAATCACTTATTTGAGAAAGAATGTTTTCTCAGTTTTCCTATCTAATAACCTCTCATTAAACCGTGTGCCACATTAAATTAAATTTAATCATAACAAAAATTAGTTTTGTTCTATAAAGTGTTCCCATGAGAAATGATTAATGGATGTTCCCAAATGTTTACGAACATTTTTCGAACATTTAAGAAATATGAATCCCTGGATACATAAAGAAACTGGACGTTATCAAGGTTTATATGAGCACAGTCGTACTGATATATCTCAGGATGATATCCACAGACGTAAAGATAAAATTATATGGATTTTGTCTGATTTTGGTTTAATTTTAAATCCAAAAAGACACGTTTTTATTTGCTAAAAATACATTTTTGCTCATTCGGATTTTAAAAAGATCGTTGATATCGCTGTATTAATCGTGATATCCAGAAAGTAAAACAGTTGGAAGGATTAATTTACAAACGCATTTCATGTACAACGAGCGGATTTTTGAGAAGAAATGTTCGCTTTAATATACTTTCCTTATGGCTGTTAGCGACAGGAATAACCGAAGATGTGTGCTACGAATTCAAGACGTCAATTTATATACTTGTACATAAATTTAATTATTTAGGGAATGTTTTAACAGATGACAGAAATGTGAATGCTTCGAATACCATGGACGAACATGAATTCAACGATGATGTTTTATAAAAAACGGAAGTAAAAGGACACATGTGCTTAAAATCAGAAGGAGACAGTTGAAATTTCTGGGATAAATAATAGGAAAAGAAATTTGGAGAAATTGACACTCACAGGACATTTGTAAAGACATGAGGAGAAGAGGGAATCTGTGTAACCTACGGAGCGAGCTTCAGTAAATGGATGGTAGAAAAGCGACTGGGATAAATGGACATACATTGCTAAAAGCTAAAAAGGGTACGAAGTTGTGGACAGCCATGATCGCTCACACCCTGAAGGGAAATATCCCATAAGTCTTAATATAGATAGGGTCTATTTTAATCTCTTACAGCTCCACATAGAAAGATATGAAGATTGTGTTTCACCAGTTTTCCTAGTGGAGAAAACCAATTTGATAAAGGTGATGACTTTGGAGAATAACTCTCAGCGTATGCAAACTCTCACAATTTGAAACCTTGGTGTAACATAATCGTCCTATTCCTAGCTTGATCATGAATTAGGCTGAGTTAATTTAATAAACGTCTCTTCGACCTCCTGCACTTCGGGATTGAATCCTCATTGTTCTTGTTTCTAGGCAAGACAGTACAAAGACTTAAAATGGATGGGTCTGATCTGAGAAAGTTCCAACTCTTCATTGAACTGAAAAAGGTGATTTGTGGATTGCTCCGAGACATTTGCTGTACAAACTGCGGAGACTGGACATTTTCTTCCTCTATAGCCAAATGTACATGCATGGAGCCCTATATTAACCTCGAAACTGTGTCATATTTGCCCTCGTGAGACAAATATCAACATTTCACTTTTTTACTATTAATTCTCTTGATTAGATGTAATTTTCAGTTTATTAACTTGACTAAAACGCTAGGAAACTCGACACTGTCTTTTTTAATATTTCGGATAAACTAACTTACTCTCTCAAAATGTATCTTTTCATTTTCTTTCTCTTTTTTCCTCACTCCATATATATATATATATATATATATATATATATATCCGTCTCTTTATTGATACTTCATAATATTCAACTGCATATAAACAGGCATGAAGTGTGCTTCGACGTAGTGTAATTGTTAACAAGCTTGTCTCGCTACATCACTTACCACTGAGTACTGAGTTAGAACCTCATTGGGTGCTTCATACTTTCCGCCTTGTGCCACACTTAAGCTAAACATTTTAAATCTCTCTAACCAGACAAATTTACAACCATTTGAAACTACAGTATTTGTCAGAGTCGTTGAGGTCATGCAAATCTTTTATCTACAATAAAACATAAGAATCACAAAACGCTTAGTGTTGACAATTAGATTGGGTATCTCTTTTCAGTGATCATGAAGCAAAATCTGTCCTATTACTTAAATATAGAATTGTTTTGGTCGAATTGTCATATACCATATGTCACAGGAATCACGGGTCTAGATTATGTAGTAACCACAAAGAGTATATAATCCACTTATTATATACCTACCATAGGTTTTAAGTACTATTGATAGAAACAAAAAAAATATGTGAATAAAATCTCGTGATATAATTCGAGTCAGATTAAAAGGAAGTCGTCGGGCTTAAAAATAAAACAATTCATTATTAACGTCAACCAGCGAGGAATTTAAAAGGGTCAGGCTACAAGATTTTACTTAACAGAACTCTTTACTAGCGTTTACCAATAGGAATTTTACAAACATTTGTAGCAAATAGTCTTACCATAACACTATAACAAACGTTCTGCTGAAAATGTAATATAACATCGTTTTTAATCAGGCATAAATGAATAAACTACCACCGAAAAGAGATTGTTGAAATATATGAATCATTTCGTTTCCTGTTTGTAAAATTATATACTTTGCGTAACTTAATCAAAGAATATTTAATGAGGGAGACTGATTTAATAATAGTATTTTTATTGGTATATAACACACTCTAGTTACAAATATTTTTTCAATATTTCAAATTCCAACCAAATCCAAGTGCCTGCATATTTCTTCTTAAATGCCGATTTTTTGATAATAGAAAACGAGCAAATTAAAATTCAAGAAAAACTGAAACTTCCTTCACCAGTTCATTGCTGAGGTCTCCAAGAATACACAAAGCTTCTGGAGATTTGAGAAAACTTGCTGCTCCGGCAACAACCACCTGCCATCTGATATGTACATAAAAATGTAATATATATATATATTATGATATTTTTATTTAAAAAATATTATCATCGCGACTCGGAAATTTCTGTTTCGGAACTTAAATCCGTTCCATTATCAAGCGATTTTGGGAAACTTTTGATGAAAATGATTTACTTTTGAAAACAAAATGGTATTTTATTTAAAAGTTAAGGAAGAGGGAGGAACAGGATTTCAAAAAAATTTTTATGGCCAGGTCTTCTTTGACCAATGAAAAGACAGGTCAAAGCTAAAGCAGAAAAGTGAAAAAATGTCGGTTAGAGATTAGGGTGTGTGTGTTATTCAAACTTGTCTAGATGAACCGTCATTTTTAGACGTGTCACCAATTATATCCGGTTAAGAATATAATTTTGAGTTACAATGAAATAATCAGAGATGTATATCCAACAAAAGGTTCATTTCAGATTTTATTATTTATTTATTTTTTTATTGTTTATACTTTAGAACTATCTTAAACGGGCTTCTAATAGGATTAAATCAATTTTATATATTATTTTTTAAATAAAAATATATTATGCTCTACGTTCTATCGAGCACTTTTTAAAAAAAGGCTAAAGAACAGTGGATTCTAAACCTGACTGTTCTTTCTCTTGATATATATATATATATATATATATATATATATATATATATATATATATATAGGATTCGTGTATAGGGAATAAATTCCAATAACCAAAAATACTATTCATAAAAGAGTGCTCAATACAGAGTTGAGCAAATATAATTTATTCGAAATTATAACATAAACATGTTAAAAGATCACTAGAAAAATAGCCATTTTGTTTCAACACTTCTGGTGTCTTATCAAGTGATAGTGTTGAAAATAATATTATGAATGTATGTATTTATAAAACTCAGTAAATTTCCAAATTCACTTGGAAATGAAACAGAACTAGGGACTTTAATTTTATAATTGAATTTGAAGTTTTTAGTTTCTGTTTTTCAAACATGGTAATTCCTATGTAGCGATGGAACCATATTTTTAAATTAGTAAATTTATAATATATATATATATATTTCAAGATTCTCGTTCCTCTTAAAAAATGCTGTTTAGTTTTTTACTATTTCTCGTCTTTTTTCTACATTATTATTATTATTATCATTATTATTATTATTATTATTATTGTTATTATTATTATAGTAGTAGTAGTAGTAGTAGAAGAAGAAGAAGAAGAAGAAGAATTATTTCCCGTGCAGTTTGCATGGATATAATTCATTTCGACATTTCAATAAGTCATATTTAATTGTCTGACGAGACTCTTTTACTTTAGGCTATCATTTTTGGGCCCATTAGATAGAAATTTACGAATTTGATTCTTTTTTAAAATAGCTACGTGACAATCTAAATTGGTGTAAGCCGCTCATAGGCAATACCAACTACGATAAATATTTGTGTTTATTTTTTTTAAATCGTCTCAGTTATTGAGCTGACAATAAATTATGTCCCACGAAATATCAAGTTTATGAGTACATTCAAATTAAGAAAGAGAGATACTTAAGGAAACAAGGTTTCTAAAGATTTTAAAATATGTTTAAGCAAGTTCAGATATAAATATAAAGAACATTTACAATCTCATCCTGTATATATTTTACTTTATCTAATATTGTAGCATTTCTTTAAATCACTTACAAGAAAAACTGAGTACTACTTAAAGTATTCTCCTTATTAATTTTTTGATGAGTTTTCTATACATATTCATACTTTTTTTATTGTAACGCACAGCTTTTCAGCAAAGATCTCTAAGTGAAGTATTATCTTCCGAGAAGACCTGAACTCGTATCTCTTCTTGAGTGTCCTGGCGTGGAGCAAAAATAGAATATTGAAGAATGTGGTTATATAACTGAATCCCAATGACGGCTGCTGATAGGCTTCCTTAGTTTAAAGGGGTAAAGCAATGTCTCTGTCAGACTGGATCTCAACGATAGAGGAATCGAGTTCAAATCCTTACGGAAGATAATGTATTTTATTCCTAATCCAAATTGATTACTTGACAGCAGTAGAAAGTAAAGCAACATGTTCATCGCTTTTTTTTAAGTAAAAATAAATAAATAATACATCGAAAAGAATAAATGGTAAAAAATGAACAGTACAAGTTATTTTAATTCATACCTATTTAAAGGTAAAAATTATTAGGTTGGTGCAAAAGTAATGTCGTTTTTTTCATATAGTAACATATGTGAGAAAACGACATTATTTTTGCACCAACCTAATAGTAGGTGTAGTATCCACTTGAAGAAAACCGGAAAAGGTATCGATTGTTTTGATAACAAATAAATATATAATAAAAGCAAAATGGAAAGCAATGTTTGATTGATAAGGGAGTAGCTTCTTAAATAAAAGAAGATAATGCTTTTCCTGTATCGCTTGTTCTCACGGGAACATAATTAAAACGGGGCATTATTTCTCGGTATTGTAATTCTGTTGATCTGGGTTGTTCGAATTGAGGAGTTTAAACAGAGAAAGAAAAATAATAAAGAGATATTTGTCTTAAGTAGGCTGAAGACTATCTCGGCCAAAATCTTCTATTTTAAACGGCAAAAATTAAGGCAGTCATCTGAAAATACGTGGGATATTAAAAATACTTTGTCCCAAAACTTCAGAAAAATGTGATTGAATCTCCTGCGAATCTCTCAGTCTGTTTCCTATTTCTTATTAAAGTGGCATCAAAGATATTATCATTTTTTGATAATATCTTTTATATAAATTCTTAATATGATTATTTAGTCATGAAAGTAATTTTCCAGATTTCGTATGACTGTACATTAACTTTCAATTAAAATGTGCATAAAAGAAAATTTCCTGTTTTGATTCAATATTCAAAGAATGTTTTGATACCTTGTTGGAAATACTGACTAGAAAAATAATGTTGCATGGAGAAAAATGTAATGGTCTGAACCTAACGGGTCCGGAAGTTATAACACCAATTAAATAATTTCCTAATTCAGTGCATGATTACTGCTTTGTATTTCAATATGAGGACAGATGTTGACATGCAGTAAATTCAATGGTCGACTTGATTTGCCAATATACAGATTTTTCTATTCTAATGGCACACGCCAGATCCTCATTGTATGGTAACAGGATTCATGTTCTAGAAATTCATCATGAACATTCCAAATATAAAATAATTGTTTCTTCGAGTAAATTTTGTTTAGTCTGATGTATTGAAACCTCACCTGGTTTTAGTCATGTTTGTATTCAATTTAATTTTTCGTAAAATCGATTTTTCACCGTGATCATCTATCTTGTTCAATATGACATTTCCCGTGCGGAACAAAACGATAAAGACATGGTTAAAATGTCATTAATCCAAACCTGGCATCTCAGATTTAGTCATTTTCCCACTGTCATAATATTCTGCCTTTTTTTATAAATACTTTCTGATGAACTTACTTCTATGGTACCTAGACTTTATGATTTTAAGCGCAGTACTAGATCATCATTTTCACAGTTGAAATTGCTATATGTAACCGTAAGTTCTATACTAACAGTTTCTTCTGTCGCACTTCTCACTTGTGGAACTCTCTTCCAGTTTCTGGTTTCCAGTCAAATTTGATCGTCAGAAATTTAAACGCATTGTCAATCATTATTTTATGTTTTCTTAATTCCTGTTCTTTTATTGTTCTCGATTTTTAATAATGTTTTCTTTTTTCTCATATCATTTCATACGTATCTTAGTGTCTGGGTTGCCTTGTGAAATGATTAATTTAAAACAAATGAACCCTATTACTTTCCGTGACATCATGTACAATTTCTTTTTCCTAGTTTCGAAATCTTTAAGCCTGTAATTGATGTAATATAGTGCAAGTGGTTTGGTGTTCCCCTCTGCTTCTCGACAGTAGGACTCTATACCATTGGTGGAGGAGTTCAAGGGCAGAAGAGAGGGACTCTGCCGATGAGTTCATCTACAGGTTACAACCAGATATCAAAACTGGCACCAAATGGTCGGTAGTAGAAGCCACCCAAGAAGCAGAATCCAGTCTGTGAAGCAAGGAGATTATGGGATGACCCAAACCAATCAAGCTGGCCTGGAAAGCACAAGCAACCAGCTTTTCTCCAAACATGGTTAAAAGTGATAACGAGGCATGTTGATTGAAGTAATCGAGAATTTTGAGGACGAGCAGCGAACAGTTACTGCTATTTCTCAGTCAAAAAATGTGTTTGGTCTACATGGAGTGATATTGATCCGATGAAGCTATCATGGAATACCATGACTGCGATGGAGCCATTGGCAATATCATTCCTCCTGTGATGTACCTATGATCTCCTACCAAATGTGCCCAGCCTCAAGTTGTGGGAGTATACTGACACTGATGTATGTTCATTATGTCAAAGTGATCGAGGCACTTTACCTCACATGCTCTCTGCATGCCCCAAATTACTGCTGATGTACACGTGGCTTCATAACAAAGTGCTGGAAGTGATAATGGACTTTGTCAGTACACAGTGTGAAACAGCCAACAAACGCCTGTAACGGCCAGAGAACCTAAGATCCGTTTTCACAAGAAAGGTAAGCGCCCTGTGCGGAAGACCCAAATAACTCCCAACATGACGTTACTAAGTGGAGCCCGTGATTGGAAGGTGTTTGTTGAGCTTAGAACACTTTAGCAACTTTCGGTACACGTCATTCAGACAGACGCACGCCCTGACGCGTGGTCTGATTCACAGAAGTGTGTCTTCCTGGTAGAATTAATGGTTCCACAGCTCAACAGGTATTTATAGTCTATGAAAAAATTAAAAAGTAATACATCTTTTACAAGTGTCTTTGATTTTCTTTTTTGTTCTGAATTGCTTATGCAATTAATCATATTGAATGTGTGGTTTCAAGAGGGGTACAAGGAGGAAATGAATGCCCCAATTTATTTAAATGTTTCCTTGGCTGTGCCTTGCGTATATACAAGTATAGATGAGATAGGAACTGTTCACTTAAGCATTTCAAATACCACATCTCAAATGAAGCTACTAATAAAGAAAAACATACCCTACTTTCCTTCGTGAGGCTAAAGTACTGATGATTGGGTCGGGGGCTATGCTGACAACATAGGTATTGATAGTAGGGATAAGAATAATCTTGAATGAAAAGTTAACATCCTATCCCAAGTATTCCAAGAAACATGGCACAAGATAAACCTTTCCAAAACAGAAATCATGATTTGGAATCGAAATGAAAGAAGTGTTCGCTCCTACCCTGTATCCATCATAAAAATTCAGGATGTTAAATTAGTAAATACTAAATACTTCAAATACATTAGTGCATGGATTAGTTATAACAAATTTAATATAGGAGATGAGGACAATGTGCTGTGTCAGAGGTAGTTTCTCCAAACACCGCAAATTGCAACAAAACCAAAACATTAACCTAAAAACTCGAGTCATGTCCATAAAGATGTTCGATATGGATGACGTCGCACTCATTCAGAAATCTTTGAACTTTTAGCGTTTTTTCAGATCAATGATTAAAATGGATTCGAGCGAATGAAACCTGTAGGTATTAGCGAGGATTATCCTTCTTCGCACCTTGCGGACTGGGGCTACAGAATAAATAAGAACAGTACCAAATAACTGAAAGAACATCCCTTGATAACTTTCAACTGCAACAACTAAAATGGATAGCACGTGTAACTCGAAGAGACAATAATGACGCAATCAGGACGTTAGCACTACTTTAAACAAAAGGTTAGGAAGGAAACACCCATTAATACTGGAAAGAGCGATAACAGTGATCTTGAGCAAACTATTATCCTGAAAAATTGTTTTAATAGAAAGATTTTAATAAACTTCAACCGAAAGTAGCACTGGCTGCTCAGTCAATCAATGCCAAATATTTTCTTATTAGGAAACAGTTGCCATTACTATCCAAAATCAAAAACAATTTGAAGGCCGAAAAATGGGTTTCATATGATTTTACAGAAATGATTATCGATTAGCGTTAAAACAGCTGACTGGAATTTGAACATAATGTTACTGTTCAATGCTACATGGAAAAAGTGTCTTGCTTGAATAATGTATCGAAACAAAAAATAACTTTTTTTCTGAGTTAACAAAATTTACAATAAAACAATCAAGGATTACAACTTATATAAACAAATTCCCAACTTATATCATTAATGAAAATAAAAATTTGAATATACGAAGCTTTAAAAGTAGCAATTAAAAAGACAATTATAAAATAAACGCTATCACTTTATGTTTAATTGTGTACAGATAAAATCTGAGATATCAAGCAACATAATTCAGGGTGACCACTGAAAAATCTTTTACATTTTCTTTTTTATATTTATAAATTATTTATAGTTATAGAGCATCCCTTGGAGATTAAATGGCTACGTATGATGTTCAACAACGAGTAAAACTAATTAAGTAATCGCCCGCTTTGAAAGAAGTGGATCAGTCCGCGATCTTCCGGAAAGAGGTCCTAAGCGCACTGTGCACTCTGACACAGCGGTGGAAGCTGTAGAGCAGAGTGTCCCTGAAGATCAATCATCAGCTTCTACCGGTCGTCGCTCTGCTCAAATAGGCATCGCCAGAACATCGCTTCAGAAGATCCTGAAACCGGATTTAAAAAATGTTTCCATACAAGATTCAAATGGCCTAAACTTCATTGCCCCCAGGAGCGCTTGCAGTACGCCATTCGATTTCAGCACCCAGCCAGAGATACCAACAACATTTCGAAAAACTTGATTATGAGTGTTGAGGCCCATTTTCATTTAAATGTGTACATCAAATGAGGAAGGTCAGTCAGAAAAAAAACAACTGGGCTCTGTATAGTATAAGGCTTGAAAATGTTTTACGCCCAGCGGTCGGAGATAATCAGGAGGTATGATTCAATAGGATGAAGCTAGTGCGCAACTGCCAAAGCGACAATGAACCTCCTGCAAGAAATTTTAAATTAAATAATTTTTAAAAAATGTTGAACTTGATTGGCCTGAGCGTTCACCTGATTTGACGGCACCAGACTTCTTTTTGTGTGGCTACTTGAAAGAACGAGTTTACGCAAATTAACCTCAAACAATTCAAGAACTTAAGGAGAACATTCGAGCCGAAATCCGACGTTTACGACCTGAAAGCTTGCGTACGGTCATGGAAAATGCTGTGGAAAGAGCCTGTATTTGAGAAGAAAAATGATGGTCATTTCAGGCATTTTGTTTTTCACACACAATACTGAAAAAAATCCATTATATTTCCAAATAAAATAATAAAAAATAAAAAAAAATAGTATTTCTAAAAGTTATTTTTGTTTTATGTCAGTCAGTGTTTTAGCGGTCACCCTGTATTTCGAATCATTTTACAATATAAATATTTTGTCTGTTTCTAATACGGAGTTAGAAATATAAATGTGAAATCTTGTTCTTTTTTACGTAAAAATTGTATTCACGGGTAGTATCAGGGAGTTACTGAAGACTTTTTGCCCTTCCCATCGCAACAGATGCCACAATGATTGGTAATGTCGGTTATCACCTATGGCAATCAGCGTTTTAAACTAATCCCAATAAGGTGGCGGTTATATTTCTTTCTTTTCCTTCTCTAAAGAGAGAGAGAGAAAAAATAAAAAAACAGATAAAGAAAAAAGGAGAAGAAATAAATAATAAAGAAAGAAAAAATAAAAAGAAAGAAACAAACCATATAAGTAGGAAATAACAAAAATAGCAGAAGCAACATGAGAAAGAAAGAAAGAAAGAAAGAAAGAAAGAAAGAAACGAAACGAACGAACGAACGAACGTGAATAAAAAGAGGGAAAGATAAGAATATAAAAAGTTTTTAAAAAGTTATAAAAACAGTAAAAACAAAAAAGTGATGAAAACTTTCTTTCTGTTGTTGGAAGAACCCAAGACATTGAAAAAAAAAAGAAGAAAAGATAACATTGGGAAAAGTAAAACCATGAAACCAAAGAACGGGAATTCTTTTTAAAGTCATTTTTTATCCATTTTCATTCCACAAATTCCAAGAATGTAAAAGTTCAAGTTGCTATTATAAACTCTGTGCACCTATAGCCCAATTAAACGATTCTGTTTGTGGGCATGTTACTGAAAAAGAATAAAACGGCGAATTACTAGATTTTTGTTAAAGTAATACCGTAAAATTGCTTGAACAAACAATATGAAACATTTTATAGAGTCCCTTTGTAGTGTTTTGTACAAGTTCACGCCAATAATAATAATAATAATAATAATAATAACAACACGACTTTTGTTATAAAAGTCTAAATGAAAATTATAGCAACATGAAGAAATGAAACACCACAATTTTATCTTTATTGAACGTCTATCCGGACTCCAGCTCATTCCAGACCTAAATTGGAACTCATATATATGATTTAATTGCTAAAATAGTCGGTTCATTGTACTACTACAGTGAGTATCTGCCTATACTTTACAAGAGCCTGATTAGACTAAAAACAATGTATTGATGCCATATCTGGGCCTGATCTGCCCTGTCTTCACTTGCTTGTCTTGCTAGGGTGCTTCATTGTGGTGATTACTTATTTTTTCACCCTACAAACCCTTTCCCACGGACAAAACGTCGCAAGCTTCTCGCTACTCTGTTGTTATTTCCATGGCAAGTGTTCTGATGAGCTACATTTCTGGGTTCCAGCAGCCTTGGCCTTTGCAGCTGGGACATGCCATGCCACATACACAAGAATGAATCATCCTCATTCTATCAACAAGATGTAAGTTCCACTCGGACTACTTCTTTCTATGAACTACTGCTTATTTTGTATTTTCTAGTATCTAAGTTGAAGGAAAATTTGGAACTTTGCCGATGTGCCTGGGTGTGAATAAGCAAATATACACTTTCTTTCTCTATCTTTTTGACCTACCCCTCCTCCAGGCCGCCTGCCCATGAGTAGGGAAGAGTTAGGTAAGAAATCTGAACGATAATTCCACCTCTTAATCTACAGCAAATTGTCAAGACATTTGAAGAAGGTTTCTCTACACATAGGTACGTGTGTGCTGGTTTTATTATATCTTATTTATATATCTTTTTACCCTTTCTAGTGTTCAATATAATAAATTGAAATTAGGGTAGTTTAGTTTTCGGGGTTTTTGTGTTTGAGACAACACGACTTATAGTAAGTTAAAACTTTACTATTAGGTTAAAACTCAACTGGAAACAACAGGTACGTAATCAAACATACCTACCTAAATTTATGTATTTTAATCCCACGTGCTCTTAGTTTAACTTCTAATCTCTGCGTCTACATGTGGAGAAATTTTTATTATTTTAATTTTTTTAATACGAGTATATAGGTTCGCCTATCGCCCGGTTCACACTCATTCCTCGTCTTCTGAACAAGATTATAGCTTCATCCTTTGTTTCCTACCTTCTGGGGCCCTTAATAAAGGTGGCTATCATTGTTATGTAGAGTACTATAATTACAAAAATGGTTGCAATATTTCAAAATCCAAACCAACGGTTATTTTATCCCTGTGTTTCTCCTTCATAGTTTGATCATCTTGATAAACAACATGTGGCATGCGATTAAATTGCCCTGATGTTGCAAGTAAACGGGACTGCTGATACAAGCTTAGTTTAAATTACGTCATCTTTAAGGAAGAGCAAAAAATGAAAAGGGCTTTTTCTTTCTTTTATTCTTTCTTTCTAGCTGTTGAATGCATAAAATCGTATATAACACCCAAATATATATATATATATCTGTTTATCTGTATATTTTTTCTCTATATATTTATTCCTATATATCATATATACTCATGATAAAGTGTGTTATAAGACACAAGAAGAAATTAACAACATTATCTAATAATAAAATAAAACAATTATATTAATATTATGTAAGAAAAATCATGTCACAGAAGATTTGTTCTTATTGAAGATCTTCAATAAGTGATGTCAGCATGTTTTTTTTTAATTTTCTGATTAAGCCGAGAACACCTGCATTTCTTTCAAGGAAGCACTTAATGGTTTACCTTTCGTGTATTATCCCCTACCTTTTTAAAAGGTAGGGAATCATACCTGTGCACAGCTTATTTTTTGTTTTGTTTTTGTTCTCAGCAATATTTATTCATTTTATTCTGTCTTTGAGGTAATTGTTTCACCAATTATTTTTACAAAATTGTAAAGTAAGCTTCCTGCTGCTTGTCTTACCTTCGCTGGATTCTGACAGTTCTCCAAGCCTTCCGTTTTATATTTCTCAATTTCAACCGATTCTTTGTTTTGTTTTTTTTATAATTCCTATTCTCTAAAACCTTGTTATATTCACTGTCTTCTAAATATTCGTCTGTAAAATACGCCACTGACACTTCTAGACATTTCTTCGCCTGTGGCGAAATTTGCTGCCATAGAGAATAAATGAACAAATAAATTAATAGTTTTGCCCAATAATATAATCAAGAATTTGAAATATTACGCTAATATGTGTCTAAAATTCAATAAACTATAAATAGCAAAATAATATTTATTAAAGATTTTTATGCAGATTCCATTCTATAAAGGGAAAATTATCTAATGTACACAATGGAATAATTTAAAATTTGATTATCTCATGTAATAACGTCCTTAAGATTGAACAAATTTTAAAATTAAGATGACCTAAAAAAAGAAAAATAGTCAACGCTCTTTATGTAACGCGTAGATAGCATACAGTAACAAACAACACCGTAGTTTAGTGCTGCAATGCGTACTATTAGTTTGGTGCAAAAATAATGACGTAATAATGCCGTTTTTTGACGTCAAAAAACGACATTACTACGTCATTATTTTTGCACCAACCTAATATTCAAACACTTCGCCTTACAACTCACTTTGCTACGACCGTTCCTATGAGTTCATGTGCAAAAATTAGGGTGGAGAATATCGATCGTCTTTCTACACAACACCTCCCCTTTTTTAAGATACGCACTTTTTTTCTTTTGGTGCCAACTTCCAAAATTTGGGTTTTTCTTTATTTTAATAACACGGTGTCTTAGAGTAGTTACAATTAGAGTTGGCAAGTCAAAAATATCGTACAGCACTTCTATACCTAAATCTTTTTGTTAGGTTTTTATTTCATTGGCATATCTTAGTTTAACTGCCTTTTATGTTGACAATTCCGACCTGGGACCATATAGATCACTAGCAGTAGAGCCCGGCGTTGCCCGGGGATGTAACAGTAAGAGATAGATCAAGTATCGACTATCATAAAGACTGAAAAATAAAATTGACAAAGATTATTGTTTAAGGTTGACGGACACGCATGTCTTAATTAGATTTTTTTTTCTTTTACGAATTGGTCAAACCCAAACTCAAACAAAAACGTTATGAGTCTACTGATTGAATAGAATTTTTCAATTTTATTATAAACAATTGTCTTGTAAATGGAATTTTTAAAGCATTCTGAATGAAAAAATAAAGAAAAAGTGTGCAAGACAATAAGAAACACTACCTGCCAAAAAAAAAAGTAAAGTTTTGTTGAAATCGGTTGAAAAATGTAAGAAATCCGATCCCATATATAAACGAACACACACACACAAAAACATGGGTTTTATAATAAGTATAACTCGATATGAGTTGTACCCCTTTCATTCTCGAAACAGCGATGCCTCTTAATCGTGTTTTCAAATTGGTTTCGTGCAAAAACAATTGTGTTTTTCCAATTTTTGGCACTGTCAGAACCACCGCAAAGTAATTTTACGTAGTCCTGTGAAGTTTTGTTGAAATCGGTTGAAAAATGTAGGAAATCCGATCCAATATATAAACGAACAGACACACACACACACACACACAACCTGGGTTTTATAATAAGTATGATGCTGAAAATGTGATTTACTATTTCACTAACTTTTCAACTTTCCTTTCCTGCCTTGTAAATCCTAAAGAAAACCTCATCACCAGCTTTGAAAGATTTTATAGTTAATTTTGTACTATACGAACTTTACTTCTGTCGTCTCCTCCTCGTTTGCTTTCTTTAACACCCATTTTTGAACGTATCAAAACATTTTGTCTTGGGTGCTATGGTGAAGTTTGTGTGTGTGCGTGTATGTGTGTATATATATATATATATATATATATATATATATATAAGGTTGGTGCAAAAATAATGACGTAATAATGTCGTTTTTTGATGTTAAAAATACGTCAAAAAACGACATTATTACGTCATTATTTTTGCACCAACCTAATATAAATACAACTGCAGAGTATTTGCAGAAATTTTGAAAACCACTTGAAGTAAATTTTTGTGCCCCTATCAGACACTTTCATACCTGGAACTCCAAATCTCGAAAACTGTTCATGTAGAAAAGTTACAGTTGAAGTAGATCTTCTACACCAAAATATTTCGGGTCATTTTGAAAAACTGTCAATGACAGTCAAGTAATACACACCATTCAAAATGTCCTGCGTAATCAACATGCACCCTAGACCAAAGTTTATCAGCATTAGGTTGATAATTTACTTTTGCTAATAGACCACAACCTCTGCATGACCTAACCAAATTTTGAATATCCTAGTCCATTTTAGTAATTTTATTTTCAGTAACACTTGGTTTATTTTTCTTTCTTTCCATCTCACTTTTACAGCATTCATCAAAAAAAAATTTCATCCTTCTTGAATTGTATTTTAATTTCGTCCTAAGTCACATGTAGTTTCCCCATGGTGTTAGACAAAACAATTTATCTAATTTTCAGTAAGTAAAGAAGCAACCGCCGTCTCCTCAAAAGCTTCCTGAAATTTTGGAATTAATCTGGATAAAGTACCTACATGTTCTTTGAAGGTAAATACACTATCTTAAAATCATACTTTAGTAAAATCGTTACCTAATGTTGCAACCTGCTGGTAGTATGTGTAGGAATAACTTAAGAACCAGAAGTAACCAGTAATGAGTGGTTATCTGTTTGTAGAATAAATTTCCTGTCTTGTATTAGTTTTTGAGCTATTTTTTCACTCCAAAAATAGCTAGCTCTTTTTCGATTTGACTATAATTTTTCGGACACTTAGTGTTCTAGATGCATGGACAACTGCTTTTATTTTACCATACGTGAATTTATGACAAATAACTGATCCAATGCCATAATCGCTAGCATCTGATACTATTGTTTCTAAATCAGGATTGAAATGCCTTAAGGTGAATTCAGATGTTCTGTCTTCAAGTGGTTTTTGACATGCATCGGACCATTTCTACATCGCACCATTTTTTTCCAATAATTTAAAGGCGCTTTCAATTTATGCCGTTTCGGCGCATAAAGAATGTAATAGTTTGCGGGAAGCCCTAGAAATGATTAAAGAAGCAACGTTTGTTGGGACAAGTTTGTTTTTGGTTGCTTTGTTTTTAATATCTCTACGTCCATTTGTAGTAGTTATTTGTCTCAAGTATTTTATATTGCTCCTGAAGAATTGGCATGACTGACATTGAACCCTCTATTTTCTGAGATACATGTAGGTGTTCTAAATGTTACCGTTTCACTTTTTATGAGTACGTCATCCAAATCTAAGTCAGAATCGTATCCATTACTTTCTGGAAAATGCTAGTTGTCACTTTGACCAGAATGGTAGCCTATTAAAACTATATACACTTGTGTGTGATAATTGTTAATTTTTAATCTTTCATTCACTTCAATTTGTAAGTATGCGTTTCAATTAAAATAGAATAGTCTGCGCATACATTATTTTTTTCTTTTTCACATACTGTTGAGGTAGTTGACGAGATAACCCTGGCAGTTTCGAAACTGTTCAGTTCTTTAATAGGTTCCACAATAGAATAATAGAATTTAAGTGAAAAAATGCCTTCGCCATAGTGCATTTTCCAAGACCTTCGGAAAAGTCTGTCGTTTTTTTTAAACGCCTTGGAGAGAAGATAAAAAAAAAACCTTTCAGTCGCCACAATTGTTTTAAGACGAGGAGAAATTCGCTTTTTTTTACTTTCTTTTTTTTTTTTTAACAGAACTAATCTAAAGGTAGACTCCACAAATTGAACAGTTCCAGTCGGACTACGCCCAATAGGTTCGACGTATTTTTTTTTTTTTTTTAAATAAGAATGCTTTAGTTTTTAAAGTTTACTGGCATCCGAGCCATTACATTTTTTCCTGAGGCGCCACATGCAACTTTTGGTTTCCGTCAATATAGGTTCAATATTTTTCCAGTTCTTTTCATTAATTATAGTAATGTCGTTGAGTGTTTCCAATTGAAGTTTTACTTCAACGTTATTCATCTTATTCTTCTCAATTGCCTTTCCAGGGCCTCATTTATATTTTAAGTTGTCAATATAACTTTTACTGTTTTAAAGTCTTACATTTTTTTTTAATTTGCTTTGATTTGCAAGGATTTTGTCTATGACCCAGTGTTCCACATTAGAAATACTATTTTTGAACTGGCAATCCGCCAAAAAAATTAAGTCCTCTGCAACTGTAACACTGGTTTGGTAGTTATATTTTTTTTATTTTTCCCTTTGCTTACACTTGTAAAGAAAGTCTTACATTCAGAATTCTTTGGCATTCTGTCACTGTTTTGAGTCCTGCTCAAGTTTTCTTAGGGCCCGAGAACGAATTTCTGCGTCTTTACTCGGAGTTAGCCCATGCACAAAAATAAAACATATCTAGGGGATAGTTCGTTTAGTTTAAATATTTTGCATTTGCGATTGACAATACCAGCATAAATAGAAAGAATCTTCAGGATATTTAAGCATTTCAAACGTGTATGAAATGAAAGATTCTTTCACAAAAAAAATTAGTTAAAATTAACTTTCATGAAATAATATTTCCTGGTGAAAAAAATAAGATAAAATTACAATATTTTTCGTGCTCTGATGGATACAATTTCCTTAAAAGTAAATATACCCTTTTTTTTTTTCTCATCCGGCCAGCCCTGACAATCTTTGAAAATTTCTTCGTACATTTTGTAATACGACAAAATGTAACACGTTGAGGGTTATATAAAAAATATCCAGTAGACTTTCTACCACATCAGGTGTTAGTTTCATTGGGATTCTGTAATATTGCTTCAAACATCCTTGTCTGGTATTCCAATGTTCGTAACATTAGGTGCTGTTGCTTTTATTGTTGCTGCAGCAGTAAATATTTTACCGCGATTTCTAAGTTCTCCATATTGCGAGTTTATTTCCAATACTTGGTTGACGTGAATTCAAAACTCCTTAAAAAGTCAGAATTATTATTTTTTCAAACATGATTTCCGTATCATTGTCGCCACTGTTACAAAATTCGTAGACTGTTCATAGTTCTGGTTAATAATACTATAAAGAAACATTGGAGCAAAAATGATGAGTGAAGAAGATGAGAGACCTGGATTAATAATACAGATATTTATTCCTTAAATCACAGGACTCATATGCTGAATAGACGGCAAAGTCGTTAGACAGCACACTAGCATCGACGTCGCAAACAAATAGTGTCTCCTGGATCACGGCCACATCTACACCAAACAACAAGAGATCACGTAGTAGGCGGGCTGCTTTACTCCGATCCCTCAAGCCGTTCGCATTCAAGCTAGCTAGCTTGACATATTTTTAATTTTTAAGGGAAACCTTAAACGTAGACTGGGCGGAAATCTATGGCAGTCGGGACCCCGACGGATTGCCCCATGCTACCGGTTCCAATATCGGTCGTAATTCGACCGTTTGAGACAATACTGCCGACGCCCATCGGGAAGGTTAATTTTATAGGCAAACATAAGGAGTGGTGGAGCAAAACCGGGACCTTTCCAGAGCAAAATTTGTACATTTTCTTTAGTTCCGATGATTCCATCACTACCATCTTGATATTCGGGAAGGCGCTTTTTGCCTCCGCCAAGTACTCCCACGGCTTATCACCCGTGTTCCTTATGAGTGTAATTACTTCAGGGGCCTTTGGGAAGTTCCGGGGATCTTCTGTGAACTTCCCATCCACTATTGTACATTTAAACAGCGGCCTCAAGAGGGCCTTCCTTTGAAAAGAAAGGTCTTTCTCCAGGGCCTGCCTGTCAATTACGCACAATTTTTCCCCCTTGGGCACAGTTTTTGCCTTCTTCATCCTTTTTTTGAGTAGGCTTAGGGAAGGGAGAGGAAAAAGACGGAGCCTTAGAAGAGGAGGGTGGTAGGCTCCTTGTCTTACCTTGGTGCTGTTTTTCGTTTTTTTTTTCTGGTGAAGTAGGTAAAAATTTGATCACAGCAACCACCAGAGTCCTTTCCGCCCTACACCGACCACAATTTCTCTCCCTTTTAGTACACTTTGTGTCCTCTTCCTCCTCGTCATCCCTCCTCCTTTTTAGTGAGGAGGATCGCAGTGGAGGCACTTCAACTGTGAAGAGATTCAACTGTGCTAAATCTTCCTGTGTCTGCTGCTCTGTTTTTTCTTGGAGCTCCTGCTTAGGTTACTGCTCTGTCAGCTGCCGTTGCTTGGTTTGCTCCAGCTGCTTTTGCTGTAACTTTTCCGGCGACTTCCGCAATTGCTAGAGATATTTCGGTTGCTGCTTTGACAGCTGCTCTTTTGCTGGCTACTGCTTCGGTTGCTGCTGTTGTTTCTTGGCAGCTCTTTTTCAGGGACATCCTGCTGGGGAGGTGTAGTTGCCGCCTTGGCTCCACTCCTCACCACTTCAGTCCAATCGCTAGAACAGCTAGATGCCTTCTTTTGTACATCTGCTTTGGGCTGCTCGGGTTTCTATTCGGACACAACGTTGCCGGGTGACCGACAGCACCACAAGCCCAACGACGACCCTCCACGACGACGTAAATATTTCAGCCGCCGCAGGTGATTACGATGGTGATCTCATAGAACTTTGGACGGGCCAATGTCACCATGACATTGTGTACGACTCAATCGCTATGTCTTGCAGCAACCTATGAGCAGACGTTCTGCTCCTAGTGAAAGGGCGAATTAATGTGCAACAATTAGTGTAGAGAAGGTCTGTCATCTTTGTACACAACAAAGAGTAATGAATGAATAATCACGGTTGTTTTTTTTTTTGTTTTTTTTTTTAGTAATGAATGCATTTGTGCCTGGCTTGCGTTGGCAATGTTTTGACCAATGTCTTTAACCCTACTCCATCACGGATCCACATAAATTAATTTACATACTAAATATTTCTAGCGATCTGAAGCAAAATTCGATTATTTACTGAAATTTGTAATTTTTATCTAAAATCTGCCTTTAACAACTTTCAGCTCACAGTTTGCATGTTGTGAAAATCAGGAAGGAAGTGTCACTCGACAGGATTTAAGGTAAGTGAATAGACTGTTATATGGGCGATTGTATCCTTGCAATAGTCCCTTACGGAATGTCCTCCTAAACTGTTTCCCGTTCTTTCTAAACTCCACAATAAATGCCTCTTGCTTTCCTGCTTCTTCGAAATCCTCTTATGTAGTTCCAGTCTTTAGGAACACAGGTGAATCATCTGATTCTTCAAACTATTAATCTTCTACATCTTTTTGGTAAATACTACAGGTTCTAATTAACTCTAATTTAGTTAAGCATCCCATCTCGCAGGATCTTGTTTCAAATAAAAAATATGTCTTTTCCTTCTTTAGGTCAGCTGCTGATTTGTTAACGGTTATTGCCGAAAGAGTTTACCAAGCTTTAAATAAGAATAGTGAATCTTTGGCTGTTGGTTTGGCTACCTGAAGGCATTTAACAGGGTTTGGCATATTGGTCTTCTTCCGAAGTTGAAAGATTATGATATTACTGGAGGAATTTTTGAACTGATTCAGTGTTTCTTAGCAAATCGCGAAATGAAAGTTATCTTCAATGACCACTCTTCTAGATCTTTTTGCATTAACGAAACTGTTCTCTTTATCGTCTGAGAGAACCGTGGCTGATGATAACCTCCAGTAAAATGACTCAATTGGGTCCCTTCTGTATGAGTAACGTTTTCTGCTGATATGAAGTCGAAAGAAAATATTGAATCAATTATGAAGTCGAACTAGACAATTTTTTCGCCAGAATCTATCTTACATATTTATAAATCTATCATTCCTCCTTGCTTTGAATATTTCTACCACATATGATCTAGTGCTCCTGTTGTATATTTAGAGATCACCGGTAAAATCCAAAGAATAATCTCCAATGTTATTATTCCTGCCCTGATATCTTGACTTCAGTCACTTTCCCACTGTACTAACATGACATCCCTGTACCTTTCGTATAAATACTTTCTGATTAACTTTACTCTATGGCACCTAGACTTTATGAAATTAAGTCCAGTACTAGATTGGCGGCAATGTCTCATTATACTACATTTGAAATGGTAGATGTAACCGTAGTTTCTATGCTAGAAGTTTCTTCTGACGCACTTCTCGCTTGTGGAACTCTCCTTCAGCTTCTTAATTCCCTGTCAACTTTTATATTAAAAAATTTAAATGCAATGTCAATCATTAACTTGTCTTAATTCTTGTTCTTTTATTGTCTTCTCACCTTTGTATATTTTTCTCATATTCTCTAACACTCAGTAATCCATTGCATCTTAGTGGATTTATTTCCTTGCTTGTGGTGAAATGATAAAAAGAAATTTAAGATGTAAATGTATTACAAAGGATCTTACAATAAAATTATTTTACGAGGAACACGCATTGTAAATGAATTTATCATGAAAATTCATTACAAATTATTTTACGATGGAAATACAATCGTAAATCATTTTACAATAGAAATTAATTGCAAATGATTCATTGTAGACAATTTTGAAATTGAAATTCATTGCCAAATTGTTTTTCTATGGAAACGAATTGTAAATAATCTTACAATTTTTCATTACAAATTATTTTACTATGGAAATGCATTATGAATGATTTTACTATTGAAATTCATTGAAAAGCCAAGAAAAAGGAATCATCAAGGGTCAATAATTACTGCAAAGATTAACACGATTCAGTCAAATATTTATAACTATTTGACTCTATCCATGTAAAGATGTACTACATATTGTATTTGCCTCTATCCATGTAAAGGCGTTCGACATACTGTAGTTAGAAACCTATTTCACTAAACGCTTAGATGAAAATTGCCATTGCATTTTTGACATCATCTTTTTAAAATAGACCACTCGATGCGCACATTCAGACACTCCCATATTCGGTTGAACAAAAACCTTTTTCCTCTCTTGTATGAACTCCTAATAAAATAAACTTTACGTTTTGCAACTATAACAATATTAGTATTATATACTCACATACTGAATAGAACATTTGTTCATTGAATGAAAAAAAGCCAGACATTAATATAGCGACCTAGGATGACAAACTATTATAATTGTTACTCATTCATTTATTAAATTTAATATGATGTATCTCTCGTTATTGTCTACTTTATTGTAAATGAAAAGGTACGCACTATCTGAAAAAATAAAGTAAGAAATCAGCAACAATGCAATAATAAAGTCAGCCTCAAGAGAGAGTAAGATTTCAATATAAAAACAGCTTATTTTGAGCTTGATTTATGTTGTGGATTCCGAGATGAATTCGGTCTCCAAGGAATGACAAACGCAATAATTAAATATAAGAAATAAAATGTATTTACACAATCATACAAAGAGTAATACTGTTAGTAAGTCCAGGAACGTGGTTAGTAGCAAATACAGATAGATATATACAGTCTCGAAGTAGGACTTCCTTAGAGTCTACGTGCTTGTAACTGACTTCTACAAGAGGTTACCTCACACTATCTCCGTTCGTATATCCTCTCACTCTCCGACTTCCGTATTTAACGGCAGCAGTTCAGGTACACTTGGTAGAGTCCACTTATATGAAAAACGCATTTTAAAAAATTTGCTACAATAATATTAAGGTGGGACAAATGTCCATAGCGTTTTTAAGTGAATTTCCATGATAATATTTAAATATTTATACATCGATCTATTCAACCAGTGTTCCTGTACCTTACATCATATTCGAGGTAGATTCATGATTCCATTCCACAGAATTTGTATAGTATACTGGTCTAAGTTCTTATAAAATATAATCAGTTAAAAATATTCGCTACTATATCTCTAGCAGTTTCTTTTTCAAGATTAGGATTAGTGGTATCCCGAGGAAGAGGTACTGCCTGTGGGGAAAAATCCTCTTGGGGCTTGGGCTAATATTCAAAGTATACAAATCCCAGCCAAAAGGTTAGAATTGGTGGTGTTTACAAGGGCGCCTACGTCACAACCAGATGTAACACAAGGTCGAGGTTTGAAGTGGGACTAACGGCCACACCGTGCAGAAATTCCCAAGCCCGCTTGCAATTCTCCTTTTGGGGATACCTGAGACACTGTGCCATAAACCCAACCTACTCCCGAGAGAGTAAAGCTTCCTGAGGCTTGGACTAATATTCAATGAATACCAATCCCAACCAAAGGTAAGGATTAGTTTACCCTCCAGCTGTATCAACTGCTATTTATAAGGTTGAGATTTGCATATGAATACAACAGTACTTTTTATAGGATTCTAAAGAATTGAAGTTCTTACCATTGAGATAATATTGTAAGGATCGAAATAAGGGGTAATTCGAATGTGTAGCTTCAGGTGAGTACGATGGGTGAAGTAGGATATCCTACCCAAGTTGTGCTAATAGCTAACTAGTCTGCAAAGAGACGTGAGGTCTGATGTTGTCCTGATGGAAGACGACAACCTCCCTGTTTGCCAATTCCTCATCGCTTGATGTCACTGTCAACTGGCAAAGACAATCATATTAAGTGATAAGAGTTAGTAGCCTAATTCACAGTGTGCTTTTCCTAGATACTGCGCCATTACAGAACTGTTGACATGTGAAAATCAAAAACAAATGCTGACGGTTGATTTTCTCCTTACTATAAAATTTTTAGCTCAAGCAGTAGGGAATCTATTATCAAAAACGGACTTCTCGAGGCAAAAGAAATGCAACTTCGAATAATGTATTAACAGATTTTTTTACAATAACAATGATTTTTCCATATAAAAGTCTCATCAGGGGTGAGGCGATAAATTCATACTTTTTCCAAAGTTATTTGAGCATAAGTGAATGTAAGGAACCCGACTGGATTTCGAACTCGGCTCTTCGTTATCTCATTCTGAACCACTATCCATCATACGACACACACATCCACTATTTTTACGAGAAGATTACTCAGTATTAGAGATTGATCATTTATAGGTATAAACAGTAGATGGTCACTTTCACGTCTCATACAGTCTTTTGATTAACGTTTTGAGGAAGTTCAACAACAAAACATAATGATAACAAAACAAAAGTGAGAATGCGATACATGAAAACACTGGGTAAAACTAAAGATGACCAGTTATGTATGCTTAGACTAAGAAGATCACATGGAGTCGTGAAACTGGCAGTATGTATGTGTATCATATAAGGAAGAGAGAGAAACCCAGATCCAGCCTCAAAGATAATCTTATATAAAAAGAGTTGCAATAGTGATGAAAGTTCGTCGCAGCAAGAGTATTGTCTTCCTATGCAATATGTGTTTATTTTTAAGCGGGTTCTTTCACAGTAACGGGTTTTTTCCAACTCTCTCTTTCGCTCTCTCTCTCAAATATATATATATATATATATATATATATATATATATATATATATATCCTACAAAAGCTAATTCGCTAAATTATAAATTATCACTCTTGTCATTCCATCTTTAACCTGTCTCTCTGCTCCTCCTATTTTTTTGTTACCGTCAATTTCTTTTCTAACTCCCGCGGGGACAAATTCTAAAGGCTAGTTTCAAGGATCACCAGAAACCTTTTCAAAAATTTTCAGTGATGGAGGTTGAGAGATACTAGACTATCTACTCGGATTCTTTTTACGATTATGTTATACTGCCCACCCATAGACACCCATTAATCATGCTCTATCGCATGACTTTAAGCAACAATGACAGAAAAGTTATTTCCTCTTTTCTCCTTACATTTTTTTTACGTTTAAAATACATTATTTACTGTTACAATTATTATTATGAAGTTCTTTTCCTGACATAGTTTAGCTTAGCCGAACCTAAATAGGGGATTGGGGTTAGAGAGTTTGGTGTAATACAATCTTCCAAGACTGTGCGAGGAATTCTGCCTGTTTTGAGAATCGCCATTCGAAATCCTGTCACTTTTTTCGTGAATTCGAACACCTACCACTGATGCCCTAATTGTAGATTGACATTTTGAATGGACGAAATAATCTAAAGTCGGATGTGCTTTAATAAATTGGTTCTAATATTATATTATGTTATGTTGTATGTGATCTTATGCTAATGCTATGTTCATGTTCATTTTATGTTAATGTTATGGGATGTCAAATACAATGACCAAAAGCCACTCACGGTAGAAGATTATTGAATGATGCTGTTGTATGGAAGTAAGAGGAGGAAGTAAGTGCAGAGTATGAGGATATGAAGGATAAATAACGGTCGAACCCCGATTTGAAGTGGCTATGATTTTAGTGTTCAGCGAAGCATCGTCTTGGAAGTTTGTTCTACACAGTAGACGTTTTCGGTGTAACCTCTTTATAATTGGAATACGAAGGAAATAAGAATGATTCGAACTTGTGTACATGACATAGCGTGTTCTAGCTGTAAATGTCCGAACTGATATAACTAAAGAATGTCTGAACATTAGCCATGGAAATTCTGATAGGCTTGCGACGTTTCATCTGTGGGAAAGGAACTGCAGGATTGAAATGAATTCTTCGCTCATAAATCCACGTGAACACATCTGAATTCTGTCAAGGCTGGAAAGTGCGTATTAGGCACTTCCCGACAGCGATACTCCATTTTCTGTTCTGATCTGACTTTTGTAAAGATAGCGTAGGACAGGAGAAGCCAGATACTTTCTAGAGCAGCACAAGGAAACTTCCATTTTTCCAGCTTCTTTAATGATTGATAGTATATACGGGTTCGACTTGCCGATTGGAGTAAGCTTTAGTCCCAATAGTATTTCATTATGTGTACAGCCGCTTATCAGGATTGTAATAAATTTAGGATATGTGGGGTGGGAGGGTGTGATAAAAATATACTTCATTTTAGCTAGCCAGTCTTTCTCTATTGAGCTTTGAGGATTAGGTCAGCAGAGAGATCAGCTGCCAGCCTCTGACCATTGAGATTTCTGGAGGTTCACCCATAAAACCTGGTATCATCTGCATATATATATATATATATATTTACTAAGGATTTAATAGGAAGATCGTTAATATAAAGTAGAAAGACGGTAGGAACGAGGAGAGAGCTTTGGGAAACGCCAGCGTTGATCCCATGTGCTTCAGAGGACCGGCCATTAAAAATGGACTTACCTGAGAAGGATTTGATAATTGCGAAGACTGTATTAGAAATGCCATAGCTAGAGTTTGTGTAGCAATCTCCCATGCCACACTTGTCAAAGGCCTTTGAGACATCTAAGGTGATTGCTCTTATTATGCGTTTACTACCGAGTGCTTAGCTGATACCGTGTGTAATGACTTAGGGCATAAGAAATTGACCTAGAGGAGCGAAAACCACAGTGCTTGTTGCTCAGGAAGTTATTTCTTTTGAGATTCTTGTTGATAATAGTAAAAAAGATTACTGATGATACTAGGAAAGCTGATGAGGTAATATTGATAAGGAGACGAGCTTTCATCCACATTCTTAAAAACTGGGTATACATCTGACGTCTTCTATAGAACCGAGAAACATTTTTCTTCCAGACAGTGGTGAAATATCTTTGCCATAATTAGAGATAATTCTGGACTACGGTTCATAACTCCCTGGAATTCTATCCGGACTGGCTGTCTTCGTAGAGTCAATATGATTTGTCTGGAAACCCCAGAACAATATTTGTTCTTTATGAGATGGAAGAAGTCAGATATAGGGTGGCTCTTGTCGTTTAACGTTGAGTAACAGACAAAATGTTATTAAATTTGATATGTGATAATATTTTCATGTCATATTAACTTAATGTTATGTGATATTACGTTAATGTTTTGTTAATTTAAATGTTATATTGCTATGTGCATTTGTGTCAGTTTGTTTAATGTGCTTTAATAAATTGCTTCTGATATCATACGAAGATAAAATCAAAACTGGACACCTGTCATAATGGTCACTTAACTTGTCTTGCAAACAACTTGTGAACGAAGTGAACTTGATCCTCTCAATATGTTCCACTTCTGTAGCATTGTGCCAGACTAAGCTAAGATTCGTAATTGCCTATAACAGAGAAAACTAAAAATGTTGCGAAGTTCACTGCTTTTGAATGACAATATATTTCCAGAATGTATATTAGAAAATCTAGATCTATGTGAATATACAGGGTGCAGATAAATTGTCGTCTAAATTACGCAAAAATGAAAATAACACTAACATTTCATTTTAACAGACATATTTACCAAAATTACACAAAAATATCTTGAAATACTAAAGAGTAAATTTATCCAATAAAATCGCCATTGGCTTCAACCACGGCCTCCAGACGACTTCGGAATCTCCTTCCTCTGTTCTGGACGGTCTCCTTCTTTAAGTTGGTGAATGCTGCCATAATCCGTGACTTCAGTTCATCTTCGGTGTTACAAGGAGTTATGTTGGACTCTTGCTCAATTGGGCCCCACACATTATAATCAATGGGGAGTTGGTGGCGGCAGATATAAGGGATGATGTGACCGCAGAAATTGTCTCATTGCAAAATCTGTGTTCTCCTGATTGTGCGGCATGGTGCAGAATCCTTTTGCCAGGCATAAGATCTTCCAGAAGCCACCCACTTGACCCAGGACAGCACTATCTCTTCAAGGCATTTGATGTAGAACTCCTTGAGTCTGAGGCTCTCACCAACAAATTCGTGAGTTCTTTTCTTATCAGAATGATCAAAATGATTTTTCCGAGCTGCCGTACATTCGTAATCACCATTATACTCATACAACTCTTTCTGAATCTTCAGCGCTCTCCTCATATTGACACCCAAACACTCCGAAATGTTAGTGTTGGAACTTCCGGTGCGAATGCCAAGCAGCACAACATGCCGTTTTCAATTTTCTAGCGGAGTGAATTGCGTCATGGTGCTCTTTTTCTCACAGATGGTGCCCAACTGACCCTATTATACTCTGCAGTCCACAAAATCAAAAACAAACAACGAGCATGCGCAAAATTTTAAAAATATATATAATTACGACAATTTACCCCTCGCACCCTGTATAAAGAAATATATAAATAGGTTATCCTTCGTTGATTCCACGACATATCAACCTTTGTATGGTTATTTAATGTCGAAATCAGTGAAATGGCTACTGAGCTTATCTCGTAGACCATATTCAGTACTTCTGTGGGCCTTGTGCAAAACTAAGCTAAGCTAAGCTACGTAGCACCAGATAACAGTGAAAACTGAAAATATGGGTTTCAGTGATTTTTTAATACCAATATTTTCGTTTGTTGTGAGTAATTTGTATCAGGTTAAATCTTCGTGTTACATAGTGGAATGTTTAAGTTGTCTCTCTTAAGATCACCAAATTTCATGAACTGTTAATTAAACTGTCAGTTGCTTATTAAGTAATTTTAATTTATTTTCATATCTTAAAATGTTTTGGAAGATCTATAGAAACAGACCAAAATTATATATAGAAAAGCTGACAAATAGTAAGTTGAATTACGTAAGGTTAAATATAAACATTATTGTGATAAGGTCTTGTTTATCAAATTTTAACAGAACTTTTTACCGTGAAATGAAGAGAATTATTGAAACTGACCTTTTATGCAAAAAATACCATAGCAAAAATAAAAATCTGTTCTTTCTTACTTCATGATAATTTCGAAAAGACTTCAAAGTTATCAAGAATTCCAGGGTTAAGCTCTCTTTAGTGAGTGAGAAAGATATAGCAAGAAAATATTTTGTTCCACCGTTTCTTTTTTCTTTTTTATATACACCTTTTTATCCACTTGTGCTATCACTCAAGCTTAAAAATCATATTAAAAATAAAATTTTTAAGAGGTGAAAATTTCTTTTTGACAACTCTTTATGTAAGTCATTCGTGCCTCAAAGGCTCAAGGGACTGATTTTAAAAGGTAATTCATTTTGTAATTGCTCTTTTGGGAAATCATAGAACAGAAAACATTTTTTTAATTAATTTTATTAGTTTATCAAGCGAAAAGTTAAGATTCCATTTCAAAGGTGGCTCATGCACACACCGTCAGAAAACGTTTTTTACTACAAAATTAATATATCAGTTGGAAGCATAACTATATGCAAGTTTTGGGGAACTTAAAGCGCAACATGGCTTTCTCAAAAGAGAAATGAAATAAAAAACTTTTTTATTTCATTTATTTTATTTCATTATTTTTATAGATGTTTTAAATTTCCGAGTTACACGGGATAATTTAACAAATGAACAAATAAATATTAGGTTGGTGCAAAAATAATGACGTAATAATGTCGTTTTTTGACGTTAAAAATACGTCAAAAAACGACATTATTACGTCATTCTTTTTGCACCAACCTAATAGAATGATAAATCTGTTCAAATCAAATTTCCAGTCTGTTCAAATAATATGATAAGAAATAATTTTAAGATACACTATATTTTAGGGTTAAAGTTATCAGTATACGGGATGCAAAGATAAATAGAATATACAGAGAGTTCAATACCGAATGGCGACAGTCTACTTCATGCTTGAGTGTAATCTTCAGACCATAACAGAAAAAAAGTACGTAGCGTATTTTATATAAATTTTAAATACAATATTCAAATATTTGTACACCGATTTATTCAACCATATATGTGCCGTTTTATTGTATTACCTTCGTCATCTTTCATAATTTCATCCTATTAGAACTTGGCATCTTCCTAGGGGATGAACTGGTCTCAATGGCTTTTGCGCAGTGTGGAAGTTCTTCCCATTAAAAGAATTTTGTCGAAATCGTAATAAGTGTTAATCTGATGGTACAACGCCAATCAAGTATGGCGTGTATAGTAGAAGATCCCATCTAATCTGTACCAATTTCTGTTGGGTCTGCAAAAAGACTTGTGGATCTGGCGTTGTCCTAACAGAAGACGATACTCTGCCGATTGTCTAATGCCGGAAGCTTTTCATCAATTGATTCCTTTAATCGGTTCAATTTGGAACAGCACTTGTTTGAATCTGACCGTCTGATTTTGTGGAAGGTTTTCGTACTACACAATACACTTCCAATCACAGCAGATACACAACATCACCTTCTTCGAATGTAGACCGGGTTTGGAGTAGTTAACGGGAACTTATTACGTTTTCCCAATGCGTTTTCCCAATGCCTTTTCCCCGTCCTGTCGGCTGGGGCTTCAAAATACGCCGACTGCACCTCTGTAGAGCGGTAACCACCTGTCGTAGATGAGGTTACCTGTTTGCAATGGGTGGCGACTAGTAATGTCTGGGGACAGGATCTTGGTGGGTGATAGCTTAAGGAGTCAGGGTTAGATGATTCTGATTCCCAACAGACCGATTTATCACTTACTTGGTCTAGACGGGCAGTCGGAGAGGTCGATCCGATCACTCGGTTGGTCATGCCAAGCCCTAGCGCCTATAAGTACAGTGTAACCCGGATAAAAGAGACCCTTATATAAGAGAAACCCGGATATAAGAGAGATTTTCTCTGGTCATAAATTAGACCCATACTTGCCTAAACAAAATAGACCAAACCCGGATATAAGAGACTTCTTTACCCACCCCGACAACTCTCTTATATCCGGGTTACACTGTATATGAATTTATGGACTATTTTATAATTAAATACAATGCCCCAAATATACACCGGAATAAAATACCATCTCTATCCAATTTATATCCCAGGAATTAAATGACTTTTTAATAATGTACAGATTCCGACATATGCATACCATAGAAAAACAACTCCAACAATGTCTTATTAAAATATACAAATGGGCCATGGAAAATAGTTTTAACTTTTCCAAAACGAAAACGAAATGCCTACATTATTGCAAGTTAAGGAAATTGCACATCGACGCCAGTTTAAAATTAGAAGGAGCAGAAATCCCAGCAGTAGGTCAACAAAAGCTCCTAGGCATCATATTTCATAATAAGATTAAGATTCATTCCCCATCTAAAATATTTAAAACTAAAATGTAGTAAAGTCCTCCAACTTCTGCGTGTGGTAAGCCCGTACTGAATGTAAAGCAGAATGGCAAACCTTAATTAAATTATGCAAATCACTACTTCTCTCAAAACTGGATTAGCGCTAGTTTCATATATGGGACAGCCAGAAAATCATACCTAAAATGCTCAACGCAACTTATTATCAAGGCCTCATAGTAGTACTGGGACGATAACCCACAGAATAATCTCTTTGCAATTCAGCACAAAATAGGAGAATGAAAGTTGGTTTTCAGAAAATCTTGAAAAGAAGACGTAGTACTGGCTTACTTACGCATTGGCTACGCGAGAATAACCCACTCGTACTTACTAAACAACGAAGCTCAAACAGTATGCCAAGAAACAGAATACGCTGTTAAACATATTAACCGAGTGTTTAGACTTTGTTTTCTCATGTCAAAAATGCTATAATTTAAACATGTATGAGATCTTCCAGAAAGCAAAAGCGGATGACATATCATTTCTTAAAAAGGTGGGCCTTTACCAAAAAACTAAACCAAATGAGAATGTCAATCAAATAAATGTATCTACAAATACTATATCAATAAAAGAATACATCAATGAAACCAGACTCTCAACAAAAACCTCTCTTTACAAAAATACAATGAAACCTGATCTGAATTACAAGCGGATATCTTACAAAAATACATACTCTATTCATAGAAATCTATTGTAAAAATCTTGTCGGCATTAAATAATCTTTTGAGGTTGATATGCCGTAAAATAAACCAAACTAGACTTCACTCCATATTGCTGCAAATAATCCATTTTTTCATCGCCTGTGATCACTTTTCTCAAAAATTCTTTTTCGTTGCATTTCAGTAAAGAATCTCAGATAAAAGTGCAGTTTATCAATTTGTTTCCCGTTAAATTGTGAGACTGATAAACATCGAGTGATTCATGCATCCAAATGTTTTCAAATGTCTTACAAGGATCATATGTGGAGTATCTCTGCAATATTCAAGGTTGTATGACCAATGATTATCTTTAATCAATGGTTCGATTTAGTCATCAATAACGACTAAATGCTTGCTGTAATGTTCTCAGTCTTCCAGATTAAAATTTCAATCTTCTGAACATAGCGAATCACTTACGAATAGTACGGTACCACCTCCATAAATGGCAGGTATCTTTTTTGTTGTTTGTACAACGTTTTTACGAAAATATAAGAATGAAGAAAATTCATTTCAACAGGCTAAATTATGCACAATTATACCACGTAAACGCATGGTATTGGAATTCGAAGTAAAAAAAAAATGTAGCCTTTTTTTTAATGTGCTTATTCATATTATTTATGCGCTAGTGTATAAGCCCTTCACTCTTTCTCATTCTCTGTCATTCCCTAATATCGTTTTGTATAAGCGACGTCGAGCAGTGACATTAAGCAATTTGTCGCTGTTATTCATTCCCTACTTCTTGTCTGGTCGAATTGTGATCTCTCTCTCTCTCTCTCTCTCTCTCTCTCTCTCTCTCTCTCTCTCTCACACACACAACACGAGTATGCACGTGCCATTAGAACGGAAAAAAATCGTCAAAAATGGGTCAAGATTTAAAGCTATGAAGTTGAAGTAAGAAGATACTCTTTGATGAACAAAATTAAAAATCGTTTGACATTTTTAAAGTTTATTTTTTGATAGTTCAGTTAGAAATCTGTTCGCCTGAGCCATGCTATTAAAAGTATTCCTTTTGACCTTATCAGACCGGAACATTTGGACTTGTGTAATCACTGAACTAAATTGCTCGCCACCATAATTTTTCAACTTGTGAAAAAGACCAGTATGCTAAACCCTGTCAAGCGCCGATATATCTAAAGCAATAGCCCTACTTTCACTTTACTTATTTAAAGCTTGACAGACTCTCAGCTATAACCATCAACACATACCAATGTTGAAGAGAGGAGGTATTAAGGACTCTTATTTAACACACTGTTACAGAGCTGCCAGTAGTCACGAGAGCCCAACTTGTGGGTGGGCTATACGGTGTCTCACTATCAGCGAACAATGACTTGTTTTTGCACTAAGACGTCCATTGTGATCAGAGCTATCACGTTTGTATAGCCGGAAAGAGTAAGTCCTTTTCTGACTGAACAGGCAGGTGTGAACCAAGAAGATTCTGGTTTAGGTGACATTTACAAGATAGCACACAAGCCTCAATGTCACCTTTCACCCGAGGAGAAACTTCACGGACACAATTTTCAATAGGAAAATTAAAGATTTCACTCCAAAAACATCGCAAAAAGGATCCCAAAATGAATTCCAATGGCTACCCTAGTGCCAGAAAGAAGGCTTGTGGATAATGGTTAATGTCTAATAGATGAGTCAAAGAAAATATGATCAGATACTGCAGCGTGATCCGGATTACCAAAAGGACAGAGTTACAATGCATGATAAGAGCCAAAAAAGGAGGCAATGAAAAAATCAAGTAAAAAAAAAACACATTGGTCAGAATTATTAGGGAAACTAGTAAGGAAGCCAACTATTTGATTGAGACATTGAACAACTGAAAAATTGAAAGTTTGAATATCGGCAACATCTTAAAGATGTCGGCAGATGAATGTCTTATATTTTGTTTAATATACTCCAGTTCTGAGAAAAAGGGAAGCGATTAAAGGAAAACAGGAAGCAAACAGAATGACATTTGAAAGTATCCGGAGTCTCAAAAAAAATGTTTCTTTGCCATTCGAAGATTTTCTCGAATGTAAGGCCAGGGATATGTACTCTTGAATACTTTCGACAAAAACGAACATATCCTGAAACAGAGAATTCAGTTGTAGAGATAGAAGAGTTCAAATTTGACTGTACCCCTCATATATATATATATATATATATATATATATATATATATATATATATATATATATATATAAGGAGTATACGCACAATATGAACAACTAATTACTAAATTCAAACGAATTACAAATAAAAGTTGGTTATTGATCGAATACAGTGCTCAATTTACTGAGGATAGAGCCAAATTTGGGAAGCTTATATACATACATATATATATATATATATATATATATATATATATATATATATATATATAAAGTAGGGCTCGTGTTGAAGAATATTATTTTGCACTAATCTTTTAAGCAGAGAAAAACTGACGTATCAACGTCCGAAGTCTTGGACTCAACTCGAACATCAAGATTTGTCACCAGTTGGAAATACGTAACCATTTCAGTCTGTAAGTCGATCTCAGTATGTATGCACATCTGTGTATTTATCTGTGTATGTATATGTGTATGTATTCCGTCGTAACCATTTGACTAAGCATCCTGATGCACTTGAAGATTTTATGTTTCACTGCTTAAATTTTATTCGAACGCGCATCAATGGAAGAGAAAGAAAGAAAAGAACCCCAGGAAACTAATAGAAATTAAAACTATTAAGAGTGAAAAAAGAGAGAGAGATATACATAAAGAAAGATTAGGGTTAGGCAAGAAGTTTTGGGAAGACCCATTGATAAAGTAGCATTATGGGACCAAAGGTGGAAGCTCATCACAAACAACGAACTCTAAGCTGTATGAGACAGAGGGAAGGGCTAAACCTTGAAACAGAATCTGCAAAAAGACGCAGCATCAGCAATGAATGAAAGCAAAAAGAGAAAGAAAAAGCGAGAATTATTAGAACCGGCAAAATTTTATTAAAAATTAAAAACGGGGCAGTTAAGTTCTTTATGCCATATTAATGTGGTGTCAGCACGACTGAAGTGGGCGGAGCCTAATTATGTTTGACAAGCTCCTATCAAATCCCAGCCAAAATGAAGTGTTTGAAGTTAAGAAATTTTTGTTCCACAGCTGTGGTTATAGCTTGTTCTTTCCCAGCAGAGCGCCAACCACAGAGCGATGATAAAAAAATCTAGCCCCGTTATAGATAGTGACGTCCACTCGCCATGGGTGCTCAACGATTGTAACATCAATTCTTACTAGTCAAAACTTTACACACACACACACACACACACACACATATATATATATATATATATATATATATATATATATATATTCTTAAGGCGGGAAAAGGAGGATAGATTGGAATAAAAAGTAGAATGTAAAATTAATTCAAAATAAATTTTTTAATGGAACAAATGAGGAAAGATAAATAGACAGTTTCTGTCTGAATTTCTGGAATGAGGAGTTATTATTTATCCTACTTACATTCAGACTATTGTCCTTATCTTGTTTTATCACAATATTTCGGCCGTTATACCCTTTATTAGTTTAATCCACTAGGCTACGAGACAATAGCCTAGTGGATTAAAGCGTTGGTTCATGAATTTGGTAACATAGTAATTGTGAGTTCAGTCTCTGGGAAGAGGTTACACTCGTAGATTAAATAAAGGGTTCAGTTCAGAATTCCCTGTATGTTACACAGATCGATATACACCTGATGAAGACCAGAATCACAACTGCCGAAACGTTGTGATAACAACAACAACATAAATAAGGCAGTAGTCCGAATATAAATATGTAAATATAAATCAACAGGTTGGACAAAAGAAAAGTAGAAAATAAAATAAAATAAACGGAGGTTCTGTACTAACAAGGCGTTGGTTTGAAAAAAATAAATAAAAATAACCAGCCAGATCGTATATTCTGGACGCGAGAGTATTTATATGTGAAGACTCCGTGGCACTCGAAGTATCATTTCGAAAAATTCCTTTAAAAATGTTTTCTTTTATACAAACCTTAACCACTATAGTAAAATCAGGTGTGAATATTCTTGCGCTTTAGTTCTAAGTTAGACTCTCATACGTTGAATCGTCAATAATGCATCTAAAGAGAACGTTTTTATTTTATATTACTCTCAATAGAGTAGTCAACGATATTGAATAAATCTTCCAATTTCCATTGGTTAGGGTCACTGTTTATCTGATAAAAATAGATTTTACCTTTTAACGAGTAATAAGTAAAAGTCATTAGATTCGCGCTAATCTAATGGCAGTATTATGACCTGAATAACTAACTCCTCTGCATTGAATCTCCTCACCCTGTTTCTCGTTCACCACAATTACTATATAGTCCCCACTGCAGCTTCTCTTCACTAATGTGTATATGAAAACAACAGCGAGTTATGAATTAAGTTAAAAAATTAACTTTTTTGTTAGAAAAGGAAATCTGTTAGTTTCAGATCATTAATGGTTCACTCCATTAAAGTAGATATTCATTGTAATCTTTTTTTCTGGTTAAGGCAATAGATTTTTCATTTAGGATTATTTTGTGTAGACGTGAGAATATGTTTGCCTATTTTCAATGCTAATTATCTGTGTTCGAGCCAAAGTAAAAGTCGAGATTTCAAACGCTGATTTTCAAATTAAGCAATCCCTCCCCATTGGAAGATTGACAAAAAAAAACTTCCTACCTGTACCAGTCTAAGTTAGTTTTAGTATATATTTACAATCACTCATATTATTTACGATTTTGATTCCGATTTTGTTTTTCAAAGATTGTGATTAAAAATGTAAATCTTGCTCAAGAGAAATCTTAATTGGAACATCTGTCGAAATATTTTGAAAGAAATTTTATTTTGTCTTGATTTCTCTTACATTAATGAATCCGATATAAGTTAGTGACATTTTGTAGATGGCAATGATGATATTGAAAACAATTTATCTCAAGATAATGCACCAGCCGAAGAGTTATCTTGAGAGAAATGTATCTGTCCTGTCGTCTTATTCTAGAAGTGAATCATTTCATAGATGGTGATGAACGCAGTGGTGGCAATAGTTAACCATTTAAAGGGGTTAAATCCTGATGTATTCTTTTTTTTTTTTAATTTACCCAGCTGTATATTTTTAGAAAAAGTAAATATAATAATATCCAAATTGCAATGACATAATTCATACATTGATAAAATGTAAAGATAGTGAAGAACACACCAGGAGTGGGGGCCGTATAAGAATTATTCAGGGACCAAGCAAGAAGGTTTTTAGAAGAATGACTTACTTTTTTTTAAGTATATTTCTTCATTTTTAGGTAAATATCTTCCTTTTGGTGCTTATATATTGTAAAATATCCGAATACTATTTGCTAATAAATTTAATCTTTGCTACGTTAAATTTATAGATTATAAATACATTTCAATTTTTATGCTATTTTTTGGTCTGTTTTTTGTTTATGTTAGCTTACGGCTAAAATTATTATATATAAAAAATATTACATATGATGCCACAAGATAAAGCATCGACCAGGAAGATAATTCAAGACATTATTTTCGTCTTGGCTTCAGTAGGTAACTAAACTATGATTATCATTTTACTGCATCCTCTGCTCAATGGTAGGTAAAATTACGCCCGAGAAGAAACGCTATTTGGACAGAACAGATTTTGTTTGGTTTATTTTGTTTTACGGCATATCAACTTTAGTGGGTTATTTAATGCTGACAAGTTTTTTGGATAGGTTCGTATGAATAGAATATGTATTCTATGTAAGAAATAAGTTTGTAGATCAAGTTTCATTGACGTATTTTTGTAAAGAGGGTTTTTGTCGTGAGTCAACTGTATTGCTGGTATTTTTTTTCTAAAAATGTATTGCTGGTAATATATTTTTAAATGAATTGCTGGTATTTTTACTATAAAAATTTATTTTTATACTTTCATAGTGTTTTGACCTCAGTTTTGGGGTTAATTATTTGCTCATGGCTAGGATCCCTAACAGGCGCTGGCACCCCGGGTCAGGATAGATCTGAGAACAACAGCAATTAAGAGGTTCAACGCTCCTCAAAATCTTCCGATCAGAGACCTTGCTGCCGAATGTAGTTTGTCGTCAAACCAGGACGCACATAACCGGTAGTACATAAAAAGTGTGTCAGTGCTACATTAAACAGAGGATAATATTGTAATTCCAAGCGCCTTCTTAACTAAAATCTTTTTAAAATGTTTTTTCTTTCGTCGATACTATGATTAAACGATGTATTTTTCTATATATCATATTTACCTTGCTATCAGGTGGGTTTACATCCAGAGTTTGACAACGTGTAATTTCATTCACGGACGTTTGTCTTACCTGTGATTGCTTCAGAAGTTGCCATCTGAAGCCTCGACATTGTTCCATCCGCCTGACTTATTAAGACTTATTGCTTTTATAACAGTGAGAGATGACATATTACGTCAGTAAAAACAGATCCAAGTTGTGAGTTACTTATTTGAGATGTCAAAAATCAAGAAATTAAAGAAATTTAATTCTCAGGGTAGCGTTGCCAGAAAGGATGAAAAATGTGACACATAAAATCGAAAGTGTACAGGAATAGCGGAAGATGCCTTCCAGAAACTAAATATTATGACATAGAAATATCGTTTGGGAAAAAAAGAATGCTGAACTGCTATGTAATATCTAATCTTTTACATGGTGGTAAATACTAGACACTTCGCTCACAGACGAAAAAGAGACTTGAAGCGACTGAGATGCTGTTCTACCAATGAATGAATACCATGAACACAACATGCCAGTAACGAGGAAGTTTTAAATGAAATTGGAATAAGGAAATTTATACTTACAATCAGAAAGCGATAGATAAAATTTCTGGGTTACATAAAAATAAATTACCACTCAGAAGACACTTGAAATTAACACTTAAGAAACATATTGAAATCAAGAGGAAACGGTTATAACCTGCTGAAGGAATTGGTGTGAATGAATTGCAGAACAGAGACAAAGAGAAAAGGTAACGTATGAAAAATTACTTAGAGTAACAAAAGACAAAGTGTGGCGGGCCATGATCGCTTACACCCTGAAAGGAATTGGCGCATAAAACAAAAAGAGAAAATGAAAGACCGCAAAATAGTTCGCCTAAGCAAAAGGAATTGCGAGTGGAAAGGTTTTGAGAAGCCTTTTCATATATGATAGCCGGTATACAGAGTTCGATGTACACTAGGAATTACACTAGTGTCGTTTAGTGTCAGGCTAAACTCAGTTTACTAAACATCTTCTTCAGCTTCACGCCCTATTCATTAGGATTCGCGTTTTTAGATTCGTTATTTGGTTCATTAAACTGGTTATACGATGGAACTCACTTTCATTTAAACCTAGTTTCTTAGCTAATGTAACGAAGATGGATTTTGTACGAGGCTAATGTTGTATATTATGTTTATTACTTTGGTGATCCTGTCGATGCCTAAATCGTCTAATTAATTGATTCATTCATTTTCTACTGCTTATAAACCCATTGCAAATTATTTAAAGCCAGGAAATATTTTTAGACTGTAAGGAAATGTTTTGGGGGATAATAATTATTTAGTCATACAAGTCTTATTAATTAACCCATAGCTGGGGGAGAAGAGGTTGAATCATACCTTTCCCAATGGCATCTGCGCGTAAGTGAATATGACGAACAAAACTGGACTTGGGACTCAACTCTCCGTTTAATAATTCAGAGTCAATATCAATTATTATCAACACCAACCGCACATCCAAGCTTACAGCACCTGGTATTGCCAAGAGGTCATTCATCTAGGTATTGACCAGGCTCAATGTTGCTTAACTTCGGTGATCGTACGGGAACCGGTTTTTCAATGTGATATGGCCGTAAGCCCCCAAATCGGCTGAGAGCATTTCTGTTAGGATCACAT
Source organism: Acanthosepion lycidas (assembly GCA_963932145.1). NCBI lineage: Eukaryota > Metazoa > Mollusca > Cephalopoda > Sepiida > Sepiidae > Acanthosepion > Acanthosepion lycidas. Next base: position 12,467,853 of record OZ010585.1, read on the forward strand.
CTGGCATTGATGCTTTGTTTCTCGTCATCTTCTCTAATTTTGATCTTACTTTAGATTTTAATATTTCTGGCTCTTCCTTATATTATTATTACTACCAATAATAATAATAGTAGTAGTAGTAGTAATAATAATAATATTAATAATAATAATAATTATTATTATTATTATTATTACTACTACTACTACTACTACTACTACTACAAATAGTCATAGCTAATCTCTCCATAAATAGGTTAATACTCATTTTCTGCGGTGGACACGTTTAAGCCTACTTAAATGATAAAAAATAAGTTTTCATCATAAAATTGATAATTCTTTTCACTCTATCTATTATTTCTGGTATATCAACTGGTTTAGGCAACGTACGGTATGGTGTTTAATTATTTATACTGAAATAATCCCTTGTAAAATATCCGATCAGGCTGCATTTAAAACACTATGCAAATTTTCTTATATAGAAAGAATTCACATCAAGGGCTTAATTTACTTAAGTGTTTTTCATAAATTTTTGGACATTAATTATTGTATCAGTTTTAGTTTTTAATTTTCATTTACTTGTTTTCTTTACCGTATGAAAGTTCACGCCACCGACTCACCCCTCAAAATGGATATTGTTTTACTCAAATTATCGTCTGTCAAGTGCAGATGGGTGTCATGGTTCCCCACATTAATCCGACCTTGTGTCATATCTCATTCTCGTGGGGGAATGAGTAAACACTGAGTGGGTGTCATGGATAGCAACATAGAAGACGGGATTCAGTTCTTGGTCGAAGTTGCTTGCACTCACTTTGCACTAATGTTCTTTGGAAAAGGTAGGAATCAATTCTATCCCCACTATCTGTGGGCAAATAGCAGGACAGACAGATCTATTTGGACTTGGCTCACAATAAATTTACAATTCTGATTCTAAAGTCGATATAGAACCCCTTAGATAGATTAGTGGTAAATGCTGCATTATTTCTGCAAATCTTATAGTCAAAACTTCCACTGATTGTAACTGGAAGGAAAACGACACAGGAAGTCAAGAGAGGTGGGGAATGTAGCTGTTCAGCTGCCTTTCTACATTAAAATCATTTACTGTGCAAATCTGTTCTGCACAAGTACAGACATTAACTGATATTCCTCAGTATTGAACGACCAGTTCTTCGAATTATTCGTTAAGTAAGTTATGGTGAAGGAGAAGAGATAGAAGGTATTTGTATGAAAGTAAACGCAACAGACTAATTATGAATTTGAATTTGGCTTGCCGCTTCCACTTTCCAATTCGAAAACCAGTACGCTTCCCGCACATCTGAGTATATGAGCATACATCTGAAAAAATGACCGTGTCCACCATTTCCGTTACCTAAGAAATGGCTTTCTTCTGGCTGTGATGAAAATACTGAGATTCTTGGACTGATTTTAATACATTTTACCACAGTTGTCGTCGAGCAATATGATTTTTTTATCTTCTTTCATCATTTGAAGATAATTCTGATGACCCATGTCGATAGATGCAAGAAAAGAAAATATTAAAATACAACTTATGGTTACATCTATCTAATTCAACAGTAAAACGGTGAGAACTAGTTGCCAATCTAGTAGTACACTTCAATAAATGCGGTCGAGATACCAAGGAGGATCGCTCCTTAGAACAACTGCCATGAAAATATTTAAAGCAAAGAAAGTGTCTTAATGGTTAATGACACGACAAATGAGATATACTCCCCCCCAGGAGGGGGTTAACATGAGCCATGTTGATGGAAGGCAAAATGATAATTAAAAGTAGTAGTTTTATTTGGGAGGCGTTAAAATTTACAAGTCATTTCTTGCCCAATTTAACAACTGATTGGATGTCATTTTCGAGAGCAGCTGCCCGTTTTACTTTGAAGTACCTATCGGACTTACTATTAAGACATGAGTAAATCGTTGTGTCACCAGTATAAATACCGATTTGGGAATTGATGACATCGGGAAGGTCGTTGATGAAGATAAGAAACAACATAGGTCCAAGGATAGAACCCTAAGGGACACTCGCATTAATGTGAAATGATTTAGAAGCGCAGTTGCTTGACGCGACTTTTATTACACGAATTGTTAAAAATAATTGGATTAAGTCAAATATTCGTCCAGCAATACCTTGAGCACGCGAAGGAGGCCAGCATGCTAAACACTGTCAAACACCTTAGAGATATCTAAAGCCACAGCCCGAGCCTAGCCATTCTTATCTAAAGCTTGATAGGTAAATTCAATAATGACTGTTAAATCAGCTGTTGACCTAGAGAAACGAAAGCCATATTGTTTATCTGAAAGATGGTCGCGTGAAGTGAAATGTTTAATCAATTCGGAGTTAAAGTGTTTATGTTGTCATTTCTTTGTCGTTTTTTTTAAGTTAAATAAACAAATGCAGGCGTGGGAAACTGATATAATTGTAGATTTTTTTCTTTATTTCTGGCTATATGATTCTGTGATTGATTTTAGTAAGGTGTTGTCCATGAAAAACGAGTTCCGTGTTTAAGTCACACTGAAAGGTGACACTTTATTTTAGGAATAAAATATAGGCTTTCAATGGGATTTGAACTCGCATCTCAGAAAATATTAACCCTGAATTTTGTGAGACACTGTAATAAGCTGAAGGAAACATTAGTCAAACCTGAATAATATATTTCGTGATCTTTATTTGTTTAGATTTTGAGGCTTTTTGCACTTTATTTTTAGTTTAAACGGTTCTCATTCCTCTTTTCTTTCTCACCCATCGTCATTCTCTTCCGATCTGTCTCTTTCTCTCCACATCTCGAACACACACTTACGCACGCACACACATACGCATGCACACACGTACGTACTATCTCTTTCTCTCTTTTCACTGACGTCCTGCAAACACTCTTTGATTTCAAGTTTGACACTTGCTGAGTTATGAACCAAAGGGCGGAAACCAGTGTTACACTCGCTGTTAAAATAAAAACAAAAATGTTTTACTTCTCAGAAGATTCATAAATACTTGGTAAAAGAATAAGATGAACCAGTTATCAAACATAAATAAGGTTCTACATGGCTGAACTGCACACGTGCCATAAACCATCTTTTTTCCTTCTTCTTTTTTTCCGCTCCACATCGCGCTGACGTTCAAACAAAAATGAATTTTTTTTCCCATTGAAGATCTTTTCTTATTATCTTACTTTATTAATTAATTATTAATATTTCGGCAAAATATTTGTACTAGTAACCGAGAACTGAGCACCTGGCTTCCTACAATATGTCTAATTGAAAATAAACACTCGTGTTTCATGGGGTCAACGTCAGATCTCTTTCAAGAGGTAACTTATTTTTTCAAAGTATGTTACCAACAAAATTGGGCATTGGCTTGTAAGCGAAGCCATATTTAGCCTGGAAGACGCATTGTAAATTTGCAAGGTTAATTTATAAAAAAATAAAAATAATACATGTCGGAAAATTTTGTGTATTACCGTGTGACCCGGATATAAGAGAGATTTTCTCTAGTCCCAAATTAAAGCCATACTTACCTAAACAAAATAGACCAAACACGGATATAAGAGAAAACGGGATATAAGAGACTTGTTCTCCGGTCCCGACAACTCTCTTATATCCGGGTTACATTGTAATTATATTGAAATTAAAATCAAATTTGATAAGTGTATCATTTTTTGTGAATAGCAAAGTGATTTTATTTAACTAGGTTAAATTCAAGCCAATAGTTTTTTTTTATCGCTTTTTCAGGTCAGTTCAGAGTTCTTTAGTTTTCATGAGTATCCATTTTAACACCGCATCACCGGATACAACGCCCTCTCATGGGCTACTGTCATGGCTACTTGGACGCTTCAGGATTGGCAAGTAGTGGGTTCTTATGATCAGTTTGGTTCGGGTTCATGGTTTAAGTGGAACAGACCCCATAAGCACCGTGAAAATTGGGGTTGGTTTTATAATGGTGCTTTCATGCGTCAGTTCTAAAAATGTCATTAACTACCATAACATTAAGCTACTTTGCACAGCTTCGTGACCATTTGCACTCATTCATGAACTCCAACAACGATGGTATATTCAAGAAGGACAATACACTGTGTCATCGGGCACAACTTATCCAGAATTTATTTAAGAAGCATTTTGGAAAATTCTGATGAATGGTGTATTCACCATGCTCACACGACATGATCGCAATCGATAATCTATTGTACGTGGGAAGCGGTCTCTTAGCACGCATGTGAACAGCTATCGAGACGGCATGGCTCAGCATCTTTCCATGAATCTTCCGACTGCTTGTAAAATAGACGCCACGTCAAGCTGCTGCACTTCGCCGAGTCTGTAAGTGTCTTACACGATACTAGTCACCTATCTCATTACTACTGATACAGTGTAACCCGGATATAAGAGAAACCTGGATATAAGAGAGATTTTCTCTGGTCCCAAATTAGAGCCTGTGTCAATGTATATAAATTAGACCAAACCCGGATATAAGAGAAATATATAAGAGACTTCTTCTCCGGTCCCGACAACTCTCTTATATCCGGGTTACACTGTATATTACAGTAAGTTTATAACTGGCAAAAGATAGATCTACATAGCATGACCAAGAGACAGATCAAGAAATATATAAGGCAAGAAGACTACGTTGCATGACAAGTTTCTTTGTAATGTGAAATGTAACGATTAATCCGAGTTCGAATGTTAGCCACTTGCGCCGATTGGGAATACACAGGTAATCCAACCGGACGAATATACGACTCATGTTGTAGCAGAGGATTACAGAAACAAATCCTAATTAATCTTTTAGCCAAGGCTTCTAGTTTGTCAATACATACTCAATGGAGAGTGTTGAACAGTCTCACAGAGAATTCAGTATGAAAAGGTCAAGTAAACAAATAAAGCTGAGAAATAAATTCGAGAGAAATCTAAAAAGAAATAAACATCCAGCAAGCTTGTTGAGAGATTATGATTCTAATTACGTTCAAACTATTTTAAACGTTTCCATCTACATTTTCTTGCTTTCTGTTGAAAGCATTTGTTGTGCGACCTTTTATGCTCGCATAAGCTGAAGAAATACGATAAATAAAAACTTTGTGAGAAACACGTTAGCACAATAACAACTTAAGGTTGAAATCAACAGATCTTTTTAACCTCATATTTTTAAAGTAATGCCTAAACTGTCGTAAAACGACTGGAGACGTCGAACTCGACACTTTTATGTGTTTGATGTAATAGACTTATAGAGATGTATTAACGTAGTAGAACGACCTATGTGTCGAAATCGTCACCTTCATATTTTTAACATTATATTTTCATAGTAATGTCTTCAGATATTATGTACTTTGCTATTCGAACAAGATGCTCATCTTGGTCGTTATACTAACAACGTTTCAGCTGACATGTATGTTTTAGATAATCTGGTGTTGAAATTCTAGAGTCTTAAACCTGATATCTCTATTCAGTGGGCCTATGTGAGAACAAACTAATCCCGTATATTGAATAAAATATTCGGTTCGAAAATCCAGTTACAAAGTATAGCACCTGAAGTGTACAACATCTGAAATGTTGGCAGTAATACAGCCCCAATAACAAGGTGTATATTAATGAATATTCCTTATCTTTAAAAAAATCGATAAATACTATATCTTCCTATACTTGTGCGGAAGATACCTGTGGCTTAATGGTTAATGGCACGACAAATAAAATCGGTAAGGAGAGTTCAAACTCCAGCTGGAGCAGTTTGTGCCCACCAGGGGAAGGCATAAATCCATTTCTCCACTCTGACTAAATAACACAGGACTTGTAGCGTCTTATTCTGATAAGGCACTTCTATTCCATCGGGCGAGTAATCTGGCTCCGTAAAAATTCACTTGTTACAGAAACCTGTGCAAGCAGTATGACTTGGTGTGTTTGTGACTATGTTCCCCAAGATGTCTGTAGAGACCAGCAGTAACCAATATACTTGGGTTAGATTTTGAGACTGTAATTATATTTTGACTATTTTCGTCAAAGTACATATAAATTTATTTATTTGTATTTTACAATGGCGGTTTGAGAGTAGCGATAAAAGGCAAATGAAATTAAGATGAAAGAAATGCTCGCAAAAAAATGAATAATACATTTAACTTCTTAAATAAACAACACCTGTTACTCCAATTCAGCAGTGAAATAACTCAAATTACCCCTTGTCTTTCAATGCATTTTTCTGGGCAATGGGAATTACATAACAGTGCCCAACTTCTCTTCAGTTATTGTGTGACTGATTGTATTGGATTACAATTGGCAACAGGGATTAATCATTGGACATAGATAATATTTTTAAATAATAGTAGAAACTGAAAGAAAAATAAAATATCACTATGTCAGTCACTTATGACTGATTGCAGGAGAAGAGAAAACAAGGCGGGACATTTTCTTCAATTCTTGAAGTAACACGGTTTTGGCTCTGTGACGACAGATAAGTGAGATAAACGCTTTTATAATTGGAAATTGTGTCATTGTTGCTCGTTCGTGAAATAAACATAACAACTGTCTGCATCAATTCTGTGACGAAAAAGAAAACATGCCGTTGATGTGAAAGACGATACAAAAACAAAAGGAAGTCATAAAAAATACTAGGGATACAATAATTACTTTCGTTGTGCGATAGCCATTTTTATCTATAATATAAAAAGAGTTTTATTACATTACCAGTATAATAGCCCCAAAATAGCCGTATATAATTATGGGTTGGCACTTCGGCCTACGATCATAGTATCTATACGGTCTGCGTGGAATCAAAATATTGTCCTACGGTCTTCTGTCTAAGATGTGTGTAGAACTCCTTCATTCTGCACACACAAAATTATATATATATATATATATATATATATATATATATATATAAGCAGGAAGAAAAATTCTAAAAAGACACATAAATACTAATGTATCCCCCACTCACCCAAGTAAAAAAGTGAGGTTGGTTGTATACTATATTACATTTAATGCAGTTAATCTAGTTGTCAAAAACATTTTCTCCGTCAACTAGCATCTTACAAAAGGCCTACATTTTATATCGATTTAGATGTCCTTTGGGAGATCGCATCCCTGATGAAAATGTTAATACGTATGTTGGTTTTACAGTGACGATACTGTTGAGAAGGCTTACATTTCACTTGGATGAGCATAGTTCAATTTTGCAACATTTAAAGGAACGCTCGTGCCACCATTCACAGTTTAGACAGATATTAGTAGGAAATACATCTATATTACACCAAATTAATAATAAGCAAAAACATGAAATCCTGGAAGCCCTCTATATAAGAAAATTAAAGACTAAAATAAATAAAGCCAACTATGAGTATTGCAATAAAGTCCTTCGATGTTTGTAGCAGCAAAGTTTTATATATATATATATATATATATATATATAAAAGTGAACATAGAAGTCAACACTTAGAGACTCTAAGTGTTGACTTCTATGTTCACTTTTATATTTACACACGCTCTATCTCTGATATTGAGCACTTTATTCCATAAATATAGCACACCTTAAGACTATATTTCTTTATATATATATATGTATATATGTATAGGGAAATACAAAAGTTGCCTCCCTTGCATGGAGAAAAATAGTAAATTTGAAATTTATATAGAATGATAAAAAAACGCAGTAAAATGAACAGTAAAAATGTTTTGAGTTTACAGAAATACATATACACATGCACAGACAATTTACCCCCTAAAACGTCTAACCTGCTGTTCTAAAGAAAAAAGCAAAACTAGCAAATGTTAAGATAATAATTTTATTGCTAGAATAAAGTATTTATTAAACACTTGAGATAATTTTCCTTTCCTGCACAAGTAAATAAAAAAGTTCTCCATAAAAAATATAATTAAGAAGTTTTCAAGTTTACTCCTGTTAAAAAAAAAAGGTTGGAAATATGGTCTACAAAAGTATATAAACGTTGATGAGATATTTTCAGAAATACAATTGTTTTTCTTCATTTATGGAATTATGTTATTTTCCGGTAACTCTGATAAACCCTCATTCAACAATTTGAGTGAGTAGAATGATGAACTTGTAAAATCCACATTATCTGCATTACATACATATCAAATTTACCTTTCTCTGAATGAATTACTGTTTATGCAGCTGATAAATGAAAATACGCGGAGTAGACAAAAATATATGGCCGATCCGAAATGAGCTCAGAAAATGTGCGCCAAATTTAGTTTTATGTATTTCGCTTCAAAAAAAAAAGTCTGGGAAACGACTTCAGAACCAGACAGGGAGGTAAATACTTAAATTTGATAGGTTGACTTTTATGTTGTTTCAAATTACAAAATGGTTTTCCAGGTTCAATTCTTATTTTCTTACTTTTAACAAGATATTATTTAAAATCAAGTCAGATTCAATTCAAAAAATTGTAAACGCATAGACACACATAGAAAATGTAATTTTGAAAATAAAATTACATTTACAATAATCGATTCAAAAAAGATTAAACGGTAGACATTCTGATGATTATGGTTATATTTCTAAAATTCTTTTTAAATTTTAAGCCTTTAAACAGAATATTAAAGTATTACTAAGGGGGTTGTTCAGAAAGTAATGCTACCTACTTATTTTCATAAAATCTTAAACAGTATGAACAAATAACACCATTTTCAGCTACAAAAACACCATTTTTTTCACATTGTCGATCGGCTATGCATTACTGCTGGGCTCATCGTTTCGTGGATAGACAGTTACACAGGCGTATCCAGAACGTGGCCTGTCACACAACCATGAATTCATTTCAACTGTTTCTGGCCCGTAAGTGTTAATAAATATTAATGAGTGCGAATTAGTCCGCATGAAGGAATTCAATGACATATGCCTGCTTCGTACATACTTTCATTGCAGACGCCATTTTCATAAACTACTATTTATAACAAGACAAAAGAATTATGGCTTTTGATGCCATTACTACTAACATATGCCTCCCCCGTAGGTAACACTACAGAAAAACGCAATACTTAAGGTTTAAGATGCACTTTTAAAAATGAATATTTTTATTGAAGCTTTTATTTTAGTTTTCATTTCAATTTAATAGATTAAATTTAATATTTCAAGTAAGAAAGACAAATATTTCAAAACTGTATTTCAAAACTAATTTAAATTTACTGGAAGGAGTTTATTTTCTAAAATAGGTGATCAGCATCCTTTTTTAGTCGTCTTTCATTACAATGCAATTTTTATTAAAAAATATTCCAAAATAAAATATACTCTATTTGAGGAATATTAACTGATTTAAAGTATAATTAATCATATTCCTAACAAATATTGTTTACTTTAAGTTTAAAATATTGCAGAAATGCATTTTTTAACACAGTGATAGATGTTTTTAAGCTGTTGACATGTTTGATGACAGATTGATATTTATCTAATGTTGTTATATCGGGTCTTTCGTGGTAAAAAGTAATTAATGTGAGTACCCGATTTTTAAGCATTCAGTCATCTTAATGTTGTGAATTCCGTGGATGGAATCCTGCACAAATAAATAAACAACGACAGAAATTGAGACAGAAAAATAAGTGTATTAAACTTATTAAAGTGTAAGAATACAGACTTGAAGTGAAGATTAGTAGTCCAGGAATGCGGGTTAGTAGAAAGTATATATACAAGTCTCTGTAAGTAAAGCCGTAATCCTCTCTCTCTCTCTCTCTCTCTCTCTCTCTCTGGACTCTTGTATAACTCTCTGAGAACATCCTGTGTCTGTCTCCATATATCTCAACGTATCTCCACGTATCTCGATATTTAACAGTCTACCCACGAGAAATGTATGTGGCACAAGGCCGAGTTTAACATAGGTTTCTCCGAGCCCGTAGGCTCAGCCAAAAATTATCCCCTTTGAATCCGCATGAGCCGGTTCGGGAACTGTCTACCTCCTCGGACGAAATTTTGCCCTACGGCAAAGCTTCGTCCAGGTTCCTCTTTGCCAAAGCAGAGAGTTCGACAGACGTTGCAGAGACTGTATCTCAACGTCTCTCAACAGCAGGTATTCTCTCTGTCAGTATAAGTATACTTTGGACGAGTCCATCTTATGTAAAAAGGGGAGAGCCCCACAACACTTAAGAATTTAAGAAAATATTCTCCATAATCTAATGTTTTAATGAATTTTAGATACTTTCTGGTTTTAGCCATTGCTCTTATTTTCCGATAATGTCGTGTATGGTCGTTCGTATTTACAAAAATCGACACGTTTATACACATGCAAAAAGAATTAAAAATTCTTTTAAAATTATTGGTGTTTGATGATTTGTACTAAACTTTTTCCATTTATGATTAGTAAATAGAGTTTTTATTTAGTAATAATATCATTTAAAGGGTGAAATTAATATAGAATTTTAAAAGATTTAAAACTTAATAAATTATTCGAATTAAAATTTAAAAATGAAAATAAAAAATTAAACTAAAGTTAATACGCAAAAAATTGAAAATAAAATTAATATGTAAAAAGAATTTATTTTTCTAGAACAAAATATTTCATTCATTTGTTAATAACTTCTGAAAATTCCATTAAAATCCAACAATTATTTGATTTTTGCAAGAATTTCCAAAACACTGTTTTTTTTACCGCAAAAAGACGTCAAATTTCCCATACTAATCTATGGCCGATTCGCTGATGCAAGAAAAATCAAATTTTTATCCAAAATTTGGAACATACTAGAAAAGATTAAAAATAAAATAATCAAAAACTACTCCAGTCTTCTTTCTTAATAATAACGTAAACATTTTGATGATATAACTTTGTTCTTATCAAGAGTAGGGCCTTTTTTCCTCATGGTATGGTTTTTAACGAATTTTCAAGGTACCTCCTCTAACGTAGGTATGTTCAATACTTCACTAATAAAAGAATATACCCTGAAGAAAAAAGGCCCCAAACTTGATTAATCAATTTTTTTTTATCATCTGAATGTTTATATTTTGGATAAAAATTTGGTTATTATTAAGAGGAAAGATTAAAGTATCTTTTGGATATTTTTAAAAAAAAATTAATCCTTTCTAGCATGCCCGAAATTTTAGTTAAAAATCTTGTTTATTTTGACTAAGAAAAATTTGCATAAAATCGATCATGTCAAACATTTTTGACAACTTTGTAAGCAAAAGTGAAATTCTCAGTTTAAAATTTTTGTAAAATTCAATAATACTTTTTCAAGTTATTTTAGGAAAATTACAAAATTTAAAGTATACTTAATGTAACTTCAAACAAACGTTACTTAATTTTTTTATCAGAAAAAAATTTAGCTGGAAATAAGAGTAGCATGTCTAACCGTGGTAATTGGCTTTGGAGGTTTGGATTAGCGTTTAAGTCAATGTATCGACAACTAACGCCGGGTCAGTTTATCGGACGGAAGAACAGAAGTGACAGTATTTTGGAATTTTAAGTAAACCAGATTATTTAATTATAAAGTAATTCTTAAAAGTTAAATACTTTTGAAAGTCTAAAATCTTATTGATTTTTACGTACTTTTTTAACGTAGAAATGTCCAAAGCCTGCACTGTTTCCGTCCCTAAAATTGAATCTAAAAAAGAAAAAAATTATTACCAGATGCTACCTGTCAGCTAAATTGCGTATTTTATCATGAAAAACTGATTTCGGTTTTGATTCGATGAAATCCTTTAGGACGTTTTTTCGATATTTTCATTGTTTTAAACTGCTGGATCGACAAGAAGCGCGTTGCTTAAAGCGAAAAAAATTTTGTGTGTAGTAGTAATCCAAATTTTTCTTGGACTTGTGGCGAAAATATTCTGCTTAACGGGTAATAAAACAATTAGGATTGGTCAGAGAAAGGGCAAAGGAAGGAGGTCTTTTGTTCTTATCTTTTATGGCCCCTGTATCTTCTTAAACCTATCTCCATTTTTGTGCACTGTGTGCGTGTGTGTTTTTGCTAGTATTTGTATACATATCCCTTCTCCATACATATATATTGTTTTATTATAAGCAATTAGTACATATATATATATATACTTCCCACGTTGTGCATGGTTCGTGTGTGTGCTTGCGCTTAGTCTATTGCGTTTGTTTTTGCCATTATGTGTATATATATTCGTTCTGCATAGGTACTTGTATGTTTGTATGTGTGTGTGTAGCCCGACTTGTGTATTCGGCCATTATGTGTGTATGCCATGTGTGTGAGGTGATCTGTTTAATGCTGGTTTAAATTTGTCTATGAAGTTTTTTCTAGTATTTGTAGGTAAGAATAATTGTTTGTTATATTGGTATAATTTTAAACTTACCTTGAATTTGATGTTGCCTCTTCTGAAGGAAAACTCTGTTGTTGAACGTGTCTCAGTTTTTAGAACTAAAATGACAGACTACTCGCACATCTGATCTGATTATAGTGGTGAAGCCATGTACAAAATCAACCACAATTTTATGAAGAACCGAATATAAAGAACCGGTGCACATAACGTCCCACAAGGTCTCCAAGGTCTCCCGAGATTGTGAATTCAGAGTTTTCCTCCTCCTAGACTGATTGACAGCCAAGGCTAAAGAGTATTATATATATATATATATATATATATATATATACTGTACAGAAGTCATCATAAAACATGTCCTTACATTGAATACTTTCAATGGAGCACACTACCTTCAAATAAGAGGCTGTGCCATGGGCACCATTGCAGCTCCATCATATACTACAATATTCATGGGAAAATTTGAGGAAACCCATATCTATCCAACCATTGGTACCGACTGCGTATTCTATGCAAGATATATCGATGATATATTCTTTGTATACACGGGTAGTGATGACAAACTTACCCAATTCCTTATGACCCTAAACACAGTGCACGACTCAATTAAGTTTGACTATGAAAAATCCACAACCTCAGTAACATTTTTAGACACCCGCATTTACATAGATGAAAACAGGAAACTACAAACGACACTACACACTAAAATCACCGACACGCACAACTATCTACACTTTAAGTCTTCCCACCCTAAACACCTCAAAGAGAACCTTCCCTATTCACAAGCGCTTAGACTCAGAAGGATATGTTACAACAATGAAGAATTAAATAAACACATTGAAAATCTGGAGCATCAATTCGCAACACGTGGCTATAAACAACACCTAATCAGGGAACAAATAAATAAAGCAATTTCTACACCTAGAGAAGACACCCTAATGTACAAGATTAAAAATAAATCTAGCCGCATCCCTCTAGTAACCACTTTCAATCCCACTCTGCCTCCACTATCCCAGATAATTAAATGTCGCTGGGAAATACTACATCTCAAACCAGACCTAAAAAAATTGTTTAAGGAACCTGGCCTTCTTGCATATCGTAGACCTAAGAACCTAAAAGAAATCATAGGTAGTAACCACATTTTAGGGGACAAGGTAATCCGTAATAAACTAAGAACAAAAACAACAGGATTTTCCCAACCATGTAACAACAAAAGAAGTTTATGTTGCAACCATATTAAAAACACGAATTCATTCACTAGCTCAATCACTAAATCTACTTTCAAAATCTACCACGATTCTAACTGTAGAAGTCATAACATAATTTACCTCCTAGAATGCACACTATGCCAGAAACAATATGTAGGAAAATCTGAATGGCCCTTTCACTACAGAATTAATAATTATCGTAATCGAATTAAGTCGACTCCCCATGAAAAATTATTACCTGTAGAACAACATTTCCGCCTGGAAAAACACGATTTCAAAACCCATGCCAAATTCACTATAATTGAGAAAATAGAAAAGTTCAGAGCAGATAACATTAGAAAGATTTTAGAGTCGCATGAAAATAAGTGGATACAACGTCTAAAAGCAAAATATCCAGCCGGGCTAAATCATAAATTTAGCAATACAGATAGTAGCACTATATAAATCAACAAATCAAAACCTACTCACCTTTCTCACCCACACAAGACAGAAATGCTTACGGAGGTGTTGAGGCCTCACACTTATACACACACCCACATGAATATACACACTTACACACATCATACTCACTCACTCCCTAATGAGCCAAATGATAACACACACCCACAGTAATACAGACGCTTACACATGTCATACTCACTCACTCCCTAAGAACCAAATAACACACACACAAACACTAAACAGAGACACATCCCCTCACCAGGTCCAATAAA
>OZ010585.1:12489463-12749463 GCA_963932145.1 Acanthosepion lycidas
GCCGAAGTTGGACGATAAATTTCTTAGTTTGGTGCATCAAAAAGTTCACTGTTTGAACAGTTGCATATTATATATTTTACAAGAATGCGAAAGAAGTTGTTTGTGGTGCATGTGAATAAGATCAACTGCACATCTTTTAATTTTACCCAGAAAAGTTCAATTACTTCATAAGATAAGCCACTGCGCCTATCTAGCTATTTAATTTAGTTAAAAGGAAATATAGCTGAAAGCAAAGAGTGAGAAAGAAAGAGAAAAAAGCATAATTCATAAAAGGAATGCGAAGAAATAAATTAAAGGATAAAAGAAATATATGTGAGATATTATGACAAAAATAGTCGTTGTCGATTTTACAGTAAAGGAACACAACATTTTTAACCATTCTATCCTTGATTTATTAGTCGGAATTTTTCCATATATACTTAGACATAGACCAGATCAGTCAGTCAACCAGAGATAAATCCATTCACGCACACATCTGACCCAACTTGCTTACCTTTGCCTAAATTTTATTCCTCTCGAGTTGCGGCGCAACCAGTCACTTTCTTTATCAAAACAGAAATCGACATATTAAGGTCATTGAAAAACGAGACTAAATGCAAAGTGGTATAATGTAACATAGAAACATATTTTCTAGAAATGTTCCCGCTAAGGAAGCAATAATATCAAGGCGAATTGCTCAGCAAGTGTACAGCTCGGATTTCCCTATAAGGTTGAGGGAATGCACTGTTTGTATACGCCATCTTTGAAGACAGTCTGGAATTTTAAGTACAACAGTGTGCAAGCAGCGTTAAGACACGGCTTCAGTTTGCAGCGTGAGAAAAATTACCGACATTTTTTTCAAGTGGACGATGGCTTTTTAAAAGCACGATGTTATTCAGGAGCACAAAATTGAGTTTCCCCAGTCAGTCGCATTGAAGGTTAACAGTACAAGAAACGGAATCGGTGATCCGAGTTCGAATTTAGTTGTTTATTCTATTTTTGTATTATTGTCTTTATAAAAAGACGCGAGACTACATCTTTTGGACCTGTAGCCAATTATCAAATAGCTTCACAAAATGTATTGTTAATAGCATGCCACAATGGTTGACGGAGAAGAAAACGAGCATTCTCCCATAATTATCTTAAATAACTAAGTACTTGCGAAAAGTAAAAATTGAATGGTACCATTACGGATTAGAATAGTTTGACACAAGGCCAAATGAAGGGAACTGAGGTAAAAAGAATGTATTGCGCCAGTTTTTCAAGTAGGAAAAGTACGTCTGTATTGAAAATCACCATTAGAAATGGCTTTTTATTTTGACTCGAACGCTAATCGCTGGCTCGAGAAAAATGCAACTCGGTCTACGCAAATTCTATAGGTCATTGTAGAACCCGAATTTATTTATGGAATGGTAAGAATAAAAAGTACCAATTTGATGAAGAGAATATCTTGTATAATTTTTCCTGAGATAAATGTTGGACTGCACCAACAATGCTCTATTCATGCAAAATTCATAAAAGGATCTCTTAAACAATAGCTTGCAAGAAGTAATTTATAATCTTTTTACATTTATTTGAAATTATATCTTTTATTTTGTTTACGTCACGTTTCATTATGACTAAACATGTGTATTTAATAAGTGTAACTTAGTCTGGTACAAGGACATGTGTGAGTCACCCATTGATGATTATACATTGAGGTTCAACAACTCCTTCGTTCGCTGCTGTTTCGTCTCGTTTCTCGCGCCATCTGCTGACCTGAGATTGGTTTTGTCTAGTCAAGGGCCACAGCAGTTGGGCATCCAGTTAAAATATCTTAATCTACTTAATGCATAGGTATCTACGATGTTTACCATAGTTTGGTACAATGGAATGCACCCAGTGAGAATGTGAAACACGCATAATTTTCTGCTAAAGTGTCTTGCTAATGCACTCCAAATTCGGAGTAAAGTAATAAGAAATAGAAAAAAATCCTTAGAAACAAAGAAAGGAGTGTGAAACTGCTATGTAATATCAATCCTCTTATATGGCAGTGAATGCAAGAGAATTTCCTCACGCAAGAAGAGGTTCTTGAGACAACAGAGATATGGTTCTACAGCCGGATGCTAAGAATACATTGGACGGGTCATGTGAGGAATGGGGAAGTTGTAAGGACAATGGAAACAAAGAGGACACGTATTTATTTTTGAGACATAGAAAGAGGGCTTGGAGAATTTGATAACATAGCTTACAGCTACAAAGGATAGGAAGCTGTAGCGTGCCATGATCGCTCGCGTCCTTATAGGACACAGGACATAAAAAAACCGCTCTGCCACGGTCTATTTAGTTATATTTATTTATATTTTTACCTTAAGAAAATTTAAGAAATTTTATATTTTCTGTAATCATTCACAATACTCCGGTAGAGGATATACTATTGACTTTCCAATATACATGGGTAAGAAAAATGCTATATGTATAGAATAGTCAAATCCTATATACCTGCCCATGGGATCCGGTGAGAAAACTAGTGAGAAGTCATGTATTTATTTGTTTTACGAACTGAAAATTATGTGCACATTGCAAATCATTAAGGGAACCTTCAAACGATTTTACTTATATCTTTCTTGCCTTCGTTTGTATTTTTATTTTATTTTTATATAACCTTCCTAAAATATAGTCTCTTGCATTCACTTTTACTCAAATACCTCTGGCAAAGGCACTAATTCGTCTTTTCTCCCCACCCAGCTACGAGTTAAATACCTTGGGTAGCAGTCAGTCTAAGAGAAGAAAAATTCTTAATTTAAATCCGTAGAATAAGACAACGAGAAACCAAAGTACTAGCTTTCCCAAGAAGTCAATTCACTGATACTAAAGAAAAGGAATCTGGAGAGTCATGATGTCGGAGTTAGCTCCTCCTTTAGTTCGTTAACCCTTTCACCAGGGGTCTCTCTTCCCTGGCTATAAATACTCGCTGACCCTTCGCATCTTCCTCTTTTTCCTCAGGCTTTCATCCTTACCACCTCGCAGATGTGAACGCTCACAGAGACAGCGTTTCCCAAATGCTGGGAACACGCTAAGCACAATACACGTACGTACGTACGAACACTCACCACACACACATATATAATATTCACACGCACACTCTGTTCATGTAACTTGTAACCTTTCTTGTTATTAATACATATATTTGTTTACATATATTTATCGGTCTTGTGTTTGTTTTTTCTTTGCCTTCTTTGGACTTAATTAAAGTCCAACTTTCTCATGTAGTTGGACCGGCTAGCAGGAAAATCTTAACCCACGTGTACTCACCTACTTATACTTAACAACATCGCCGACACGGTCCTCTACAATGATCACTTACGTTCTAATGGGACATGGCTTTACAAAAAAGATTATAGCAAACTATTAATACTATAGTGAGTTCAGCTGTTATACGTTGTCCAACTGCTGTGACCTTGTCTCAAACTACAGGGAGCTTATTAAATGTTTGCACAGCTTCTGTAGACCAAGTGTTACTAAGTTGGTTTCGTGAATAATTTTTAATGGCCAGAGTTCGACCCTTTTTGGTTACACCAGTATGACCTTGTGTCAGCCCAATCTAAGCTTAATATTCCTTGCCTTGCAACATCGTGTCAGGCTAAGCCAAACTTGGTGAATATTTTCATCTTACTCAGTGTACATGGGCGAGATATTTGTATATTTTCTAACAATCACTATTCAAATCTTTATAATATATACATGTCTGTGTGAAATTTTCAGATAGAGTATATCAGTAAAAGGACAAAATGAATAAAGAAAAAAATCAAAACTTATCTTAGCCGACGCGTTTCGTCCTCTGAGGGACTTAGCATCGACTAAGATAAATTTTAATTTTGTGCATATATATATATATATATATATATATATATATATATATATATATATATTTACGAATGCTTTTTGCAAAGGCAGCAAGCTGTCTATACTTAGAATATTAGTGTAAACCAATCTTCTTCATTTGACCCTGCACTAATTAAGGTCTGTAAACCTCTGCGTTGGATGTATTAAAAGTTCTAGTTTACTCACACAGCAGATATTGGATCTGAAAGAATGGGAAAGACGTCAGAGAAAAAAAACTAGAGAGAATGGAAAAGAATGAAAAGGTAAATAAGCTTTAGATGAGATAAAATATAGAGAAATGTGTGAAAACAAAAAGGGTATAAAACAAAGATAATTAAAATTTAAAAAGAAGGGGGGGCGTCATGAATATGAGTAAAGATAGAAGACATGAACTGAAAAAGCAGACGATTAATAAATGCCATACCGTCCTATATTTCGTTGCCCCTACTCAGCAAACATAAAAAAGTAACTGTATTGTATATTTCGTACCGTTGTTTTAAATTATATATTTGTCAACACCTCAATACGGTCCCATATTTTCATAAATGTCAGACGATAAATTCAGCATAAATGCTCACAGCTGTTTTTTGTCCTATTGTCCATTTGGTACACGTCTCTTGCTGAAGCTGCAGTTCTTCGTTAAGAATTAATACATTTTACTTTAACTTTCATTTATTTCCTGTACTTTTTTTTAACAATACATTGGCAGAGGCCAATGAGGTTTTCTTTACGTCTGCGGGGCGGTCGGGCGGATTGTCACACTGGCGATAACGGAATGTGGGTAGGTACACATCTCATTATAATTACAACGTGCTCGCATGTTGTCGGGCGTATACATATAGCCAAGAAAGTACCTCTCATATAGCAATCATTAACAAGCTAATATTTGCAAGCCATAGATACTAGGTTCAATCCTCACAAGATTCTCTCTTTAACAGGAGGGCTTTATGCCAGACTAAGCTGGGTAAATATTTATAATGAGTAAAAAGTGATCTGTACTAATGTTATGTAAGTTAGCCTTACAGACCTTGATATATATATATATATATATATATATATATATATAACGCTGACTGGTACCTAGTCTACTGAGTTAGTTTAACAGACTTCACGTTATCTACTACTGTTTAATTATTACTTTGTGTATGAAAGATTCTACGTTCTTTATGGTGAGGCACAAGTTCGAACAACCTAGCTGCCTCTTCTGCTAAAAAGCTTCTGGCGAACATTTTTTTTCGCGCTTTTGAGTGGTAGGCACGTTTTAAGATCGATAAAACTGTCGGTTGATGAATATAGTCTTACAGGGTCAACAATCTCTAGCAAAGCGCCAAAGAATGTGAAAAAATTCCCAAGCCTATCTGCGTGGACATTGTTTAACCGTAGCCGAACCCGGACTAAACATAATACATCCTTTACTCCAGTAAATCAACTATCCGATATTACTCTGTACATGCTGTAACTTTAGGCCTCCGTAAGCAAATCTGATATTGAAGACTAGTGCTAGTGCAGTTTATTTGATCTTTATTCATTGTCCAGGTATTACATCTTTATGTCAAATTAAGTACAGTAAAGCTTAGTAAATATCTATGAAGATCTACCGAAGAATGTCTTAACAAGCTTGTCTCGTAGGCCAGCGGTCCCCAACCGCCGGGCCGCGGACTATTACCGATCGGTGGATCATTTGCTACCGGATTGCAAAGAAATAATTAACGTTTTTAAAATTATATAATAGATAAATTGAATATTGGACTTTATTTTAAAAAGATTTGTTTTAACATACAATATTTATCTACTCAATACTATCTATCATAAGTAAGTACATTTTATAATTAATGTATATTTTTATTTGTTTGTAATAATTTTCAACTAATCCCAACTAATTTTTAGATTCTACACTGAATCTACTTTATAGTGAATTGATATTGATTTAATAATAGTGTAATACTGGTTCAGGGAAACCAAGCATGCAAGGGTGTGGTCGGTTTCGAGGCCAGATAACACTTTTTCTTCCCTTTAATAAATTTCTCTTTTTATTATTGCTCTTTATGGAAATGCACTTAAATTACGCACATATGCTACTACAGCTCCGCGGAAAGATTGCCCGACATGAAGCCGGTTCGTAGTATAAAAAAGGTTGGAGACCACTGTTGTAAGCCTTTGCTATATGTTAATAGCTTTATCCTTACTGGGCACCCCTCTATTACAGTTTTGTGTCAAATGAATCTATCCTAAATATAATAGCATCTCCTGCAGGTTAGAAAGTTATTCTCACAGTTATTCATATTGATAACTGATTCATGCCAAATACGCCAAACTACGCCAAACGAAGGAAATAGTTACATATATACAATTCTTTTGGTATGTGTATAGAGGGTGCAATGGGTAAATTGTCGCCATTTTATATTTTTAATTTCTCGTACGCTTATTGTTTATTTTTGATTTTGTCAACTGCACAAATTAGTAGGGTCAGTTTGGCACCGTCTGTGAGAAAAAGAGCACCATGACGCAATTCACTTCGCCAGAAATTTAGAAACGGCATGCTGTACTACTTGGCATTCGCACCGGAAGCGCCAATACAAACAGAGTGCTTGAGTGTCAATCTGAAGACAGTGCAGAGGATATGGAAAGAGTTGGATGAGAACCCACTCATGACTGTCAGATAATTTCTGCGATCACATCACCCCTTACATCTGGCCACCTAACTCCTCAGATTGCAACCATTTTATTATTGTGTGGAGTTCAGTTGAGTGAGAGACGAACAAAACCCCTTGTAACACCAAAGATGAACTGAAGGCAAGGAGTATGGTAGCATTCACCAAACTAAACAAGGAGACCGTCTAGAAGAATTGCAGGAAATTCCGAAGTCGTCTGAAGGCCGTGGTTGAAGCCAATGATGATTTTATTAAATTTACTCCTTAGTATTTCAAGATGTTTTGTGTAATTTTGGTAAATATAGCTGTTAAAATGAGATGTCAGTGTTATTTTCTTTTTTGCGTAATTTAGATGGCAATTTATCCATCGCATCCTATATATCAGTTAAAATGAAATGTCAGTGTTATTTTCATTTTTGCGTCATTTAGATAACAATTTATTCCTCACCCTGTATATATAATCTGTAAGCTTACGTGTCTCGCTGTAAATTCAAGTGTCTCCATCCCTGAATACAACTATTTTGATATCATTATGATGTGCACTTGAGGAGTTTTTCACTGAAAGTTTTACCAATTTATCTTTTGTATCTCCTCCCAGATGTTTCTGGTTATTTTCTTATAAACGTTTCTTATCTTTCTTTTAAAATCGTAACAGATATAGTAAATTTCTTTTGAATAAAAAGAAAACCAAATGCGTGCAGAAAACTAGACGACGTTGAAAAGTCTAATTTATGGAAGTTTTAAGATTACACGATGTCATGTCACTTCTACATAACCTCCTGTTCTTTGTAGCTTGAAGAAATATTTGTCTCCTTACTATCTCCCCTGTTCTTGCTCTGTTATCCACTTATACAAGCTCATTAGATAGGCTCCTCAATGTTTCCTTCTGCTCCTCTTACCATCAATGATTCCTGTGAGTGCTAAATTCTCCAATCCTATTTTTCTCATTGTGTCCCAGAAATTTCTTTTTCTGAGTCAAAGTAAAAAAGTGACCTCTTTGGTTCCATTTTCCTTAAAACGTTCTTGTTGCTCACATGCTCCGTCCATATTATTCTCAACATCCTCCTGTAGGACCACATTTCTTTTGCCTCAGGTCTCTTCTTCCTCTATAAGGAAACTGTTCAGCACACATTGCCACATAGGAGGATTGATATTACATTGCGTGGCTTCTCATCCTAAAAAGGACTCGTAACTGTCATATATTGAATTTTATAATCTCTGAAAAACTTAAAATCGTCTTTTAACATATAGATCTTTATTGAACTTGTTTAATTTGAAGCACTGCTGGAGATCAAACTCATACCTCTAACGGTAGCTCACTCTGAAAAATACTCCCTCTATCTCAAATGTCCAAAGAAATACACGTATTTACCAAGTTTTACACAATAGTTTGCTAATTTTCTGCTCTCAGTACCATTCGTCCCTAATTAGTGACAATGGATATAGTAACATTTTTATTTCTTTATTTTTGTTATATTTTATTATTTGGGTCACTTCTCCTGTGACTTCCTGCATGCGGATAGAGAAATGTGTTCAATGAATACACAAAAATAGAAAGAGGAATAAAACAAGTATGTGTTTTTTCATCAGGTTTTGTTTAACTTATACAGGGAGATGTTCCTAAGCGAACTAGAAGACCTGCCAGTATTTAGTATTGGCATACATAATCTTAACAAAAGAGATGACAATGTGTTGATGGAAAACACAGAAAGAAAATAAAAAGAACAGACTATTACTTGTAAGAAGAAAGAATGCACAGTTGAAAGCAAAAGAGGCAGCCCAAAGCCTGGGCTACATATTGGGGATGTCAGAATTAAACTGGTACAGTAATTTAACTATTTGTGAAGTGTAGTAACAGATGGTAGAAATCCGGAGACACACAATGGTAATGGTAACGGAGAGTTAAGAAGTTTCCATACAGGAAGCATTCAACATTCATTTAGTGAACATTTAGTACTGAATTTTTTTTTCTTAAAGCAGTCTTTCAAGAAATTAGTCTACTCAGCTTCTGTTATCGCACTTTCTACTAATGAGGAAAGTTTCCTTCCAAACTCTGTTTTTGGTTCAATGGAAAGCTTGATTATATCATTAATTAATTATATCATTATTTTCTCTTCTGCTGACATGTTCCCCATAGTATGTTTTTGTTTTTTTGTTGAAAGAGTTCAAGTTATGTAGGCTTTGTTATTTGGCCTCGCTCTTTGGGATTTTGTAGCGTCAGTATATAGGGTCCTTCATTAAGATTCATTAAGATTTAAAGGTTTTATTTATTCTGAAGCCATTTTAATCATTGATGTGAAAATAAAAACGATTGCATTAAGATGGTAGTTTCGACATTTCTGACATCCATATGATGAGACTATCATGTTGGTATGGAAATCTGACTATTTGTGTGAATCAGGCTATTTAAGAACAATATCAGTATTTTGATTTGCACCAGCTTATCACATTGGGCAAAAGTACCCCTTGCACAACCTATCTTGTGTTCAACGTACTTACCTTCTACAATCAATTTGCCATAGCTGTTCCATAAAACGTAGTAATAGAAGTTTTCAGAATTTATTAATTCC
Source organism: Acanthosepion lycidas (assembly GCA_963932145.1). NCBI lineage: Eukaryota > Metazoa > Mollusca > Cephalopoda > Sepiida > Sepiidae > Acanthosepion > Acanthosepion lycidas. The sequence continues at coordinate 12,498,528 of OZ010585.1, forward strand.
ACATTCTGAATTTTTATGATGGATTCAGCGTAGGTAGCATCACTATTCTCTTTCCAATTCCACTTCATAGTTTTATTTTGGAAAAGTTTATCAGAAGTCCTCAGACACAGAGTTAATACTGCTGTGTAATCTATATAGCAGTTAATGCAAGGACAATATTCACAGATAAAGAAAGCGAGAGAAATATCGTTCCCTCGATGAATGGTGACAATAAAAAAATACAAAGTCTTTGAACAACGAGGATTCTTAAAGAAAATAGGAACTACAAGAAAATTGATACTTAAAATCAGAACAAGATAACTGAATTTTTAACGCATAACAAAAAGGGTTTGGAGAATCTGACACTCACAGGACATATTAAAGGTGTTAAACGAGTAACAAACTTTATGAGTTTGTGTGAATGTCTGTGAGAACACGGACAAAGAAGGGTGGTAAAGATTCAAAACTTATTTAGAGCAACAAAAGTTTTATAGAGTCATGATCGCTCCAGCCTTGCAAAGACATGGCACATGAAAGAAGTACTATTGCTAACAAATAGAAAAGTCCAGCTAAAACCTTTTTCACAGATAATGAGGAAAGGAAGGTTGCAGATTTTATTAGGTTGGTGCAAAAATAATGACGTAATAATGTCGTTTTTTGACGTATTTTTAACGTCAAAAAACGACATTATTACGTCATTATTTTTGCACCAACCTAATAATACTCATAAAGCAAAGAGAAGATAAAGTATAGGAAAGTATCTTGTAACCTACGTAACAAGTTTAAGAAAATTAATAAAGAAAGAAGCATACAAAAGAAATGGTAAGTTCACGGAAGAAAGAAGGAACTTGTAAATAGGAAAAAGAAATGAAGAAAGAAAGAAAAAAATAATGACAGAAAAATGAAAGAAGAAAATGTATGAAAAGATTAAATCTTCATGAATTATTTAAGATCCTATAAAAATTTGTCTAGATATTTGCAACGAGCAAACATTGGATTAGTAGGTGGAAATCATTTTTAAATATGTTGACATTTTTATGCCGAAAATGCTCGTTTGGAAGCATATACTGCGGCCTGACACATAAACAGATATCATTATTTTAATCATATATATTTTATGTATACTCAACAGCATTATTTACATTCAGACTAAAGTGCTAATTTTTGTTGCTATTATCACAATATTTCGGCTGTTGGACTCTCCCTCATTCTTCAGGTATCTGTTATCCGAGTGGCCTTCATATAATTTCAAACTGAGCCGAGCCCTTTATTTAATCTATGGGTATATTGTTCTCGTTCAGCTGTCCATGTCTCGGGATATCTTGCGTGCGACTTGGAGAAGGAGCATACTGCTGATCTGTTAAAGAGAAGTCATATTTCGAAAGAGGGCTTAGCTTTTTTTTAAATGTCTGTCTTGTCAGATTAAAGTAAACTGAGCATCACACCGTATTGACATTAGGATTTCTTGTTTTATCTGTAAACTGCATCATCATAAAATTTATTGACGAAGGAAATTAAGCTATATTTCATGTCAATCTCAGTTATCAGAAAAATATTTTCTATGGGGAAACATGAAACTGAGAATATTCTACTTTATCACAGAGCAGAATTTGCTTTGTGTGTTCCCATCCCAAGAAAAGAATGAAATAATGAAAGAAACTTAACCAATGACTGCAGTGAGGAATTGGAGAGATTTTGGACAGACCGTTGAAATTTTTGTACACTGTTATCATATACATATATCCTCATTTAATGCAAATTTAGATTTGAAAAATTTCCCTGCTATAAACGTCAGAATCGCCTGTTATTTACATGCTAACAGTACTGATATGGAAGCAATTTAGATGATCTCTCTCAAAACATTTGACGCTTATTTGGACGAAAACAACAAAGTTTTCATATACGATGGCGCTTTATCTTATGCAACAGGAAGGACCCCAGAATAGTACTTCCAAAAGGGATTAAATGTTTCTCATGACTTATTAATTATTTCGGCATCATTGAGTATCGTGAAATAAACGAAATACCTAGAGTTTTTTTTAATATTGAACAAGATTTTTTTTGACGTTTTCAATTAATCCTATTTGGATATTCCCACGAGAGAAGATTAGAGTATAAGTAAATAAACGCTACAGCATATATTGTTGTCAAACGTTAATACTCCATAAACAATTACTCAGTTCATAAGACTTATTTTTAAATTTTAAATGAAAATCTTTAAATCGCTAGTTTGACACGTACGCCGTATAATTTACAGCAATTTAAAAATATATGAAATACGGGCTTCAGTTAGATTGCATTTGAAACTTTTTAATTAACGACTGTTCACTCGTGAAACCTTTTAAATAGAACCTGTTGTATGCCAGGTATGTTCTATAATATATATATATATATATCATATAGGTGTTATAATCTGTTCTAAAAACTTAATTTCGAACAAGTTTTATGAACCTGTCTATATTTCTATAGGAATATATAACTATTAGATATATTTCTATAGAAACTGTTTTCTGTTATAACCTCTTCAATGAACTTTGTTATAAAACCTGTTCTATGGCTGTTATTTTCTATATATAATCGGATCTATGAATTTTGTTATGGATGATGTTCTATGAACCTGTTATATATTTTTCTATAGAAACATATACATGCTTTATACATTTCTCTATAACTATGATTATCTATAAGTATGCCTATTTATCCATTTTCCTACTCTCTCTCTCTCTCTCTCTCTCTCTCTATATATATATATATATATATATATATATATATATATATATATACTTACATATCTATATATGTCTATATCTATACATACAAAAATAGAGGCGTAAGGCAAGGATGTGTCTTCTCACCAGACTTATTCAACTTATACAGCGAGGCAATTCTGAAGGAACTGGAGATCCTACCGAGATTCATCATTGGCGGCCACAACCTTACCGACATGAGACACGCAGATGACACGGTACTGATAGCAGTCAGGGAAAAGAAACTACAAAACCTCCTACAGAAGGTAGCGAGGGAGAGCGAAAAGAAAGGACTAACCATAAACTACTAGAAGACAGAATACATGGTTATCAGTAAAAGGATGTTCCCAAAATGCGATTTGCAAGTCGGGGACACAAAAATCAAACATGTGCGGAATTTAAATATCTGGGAAGTGTTCTGACGGAGGACGGTAGGTGAGACGCTGAGATCCGAAGACGGATGGGGATGGCCAAGGATGCATTCTGGGAGCTGGGCAGAGTAATGCGAAACAGGAGGATTTCTATGGTGACAAAGAAGGGGTAGTGAGCTGCTACGTGACATCTGTCCTCCTATACGGCTGCGAATGTTGGACGGTATCCTCAGGGATGAAGAAGAGACTCGAGGCGGCGGAGATGTGGTTCTATAGGAGGATATCATGGGCCGAGCATGTGAGCAACGATGCGGTCTTGGAGAGGATGTAAACAAGGAGGAAGCCTATGCTTAACATAAGGAAGAGGCATATTAAATTTCTGAGACACGTGATGAGGGCCTGGAGAATCTGAAACTCACGGGACGAACAGAGGGAAAAAGAGACAGGGGAAAGCATCGCATGACATACGTGGCGTGCTTGGGCAGGTGGATTGTGGAGCGTGGTCTGGGAGAGTTTGCAGAAAGACAAAACTTGTTGAGAGCCACAAGGGATAGAAAGAAGTGGAGAGCCATGATTGACTATATCCTGAAAGGACACGGCACATAAAAGAAGAATATATATATATATATATATATATAAATTCTATATATTTCTATATAACCTGTTCTGTATTATAACCTGTTATATATGAAGTTTGTTATAGGATCTCTTCTATAATTGATATATGCTATAATGCATCAATTTATCATAGAGATTTTATAACGCGTTCCATAAGTTTTGTTATAGCCTGTTTTATGTACTTTGTTATCAAAGCTGTTCTCTAGCTGACACTTCTATATACCATTAGTTTATTATAGAGACGTTAATAATTATTGTTTTTGATATCTTACTACCGGTAATGTAATCCTTATTGGTTAGCCCACTAAGCAACTTTTCAGATCTGATAAATTAGTTTCTAATAAAAGGAAATTTTTCAAAATGTATTATTATTCCTAATTTTAAAAATCAATTCTTCTCGAAGTCTCAAGTCTTATTCGTTCCCTTGCAAGTTCAGGTTTCTTCAATTTTCTCTTTATACTAAATTGTCATACCATAACTTTTTTCATTATATTCATGACTTACATATTACAAAAATATTTCCCCAATTCCTTTATTAACTAAAATTCCTCTGGTTAGATTTGAAATTCTTCTCATGAAAACCAATTACCTTCCTCTGGGAATCATGATATAGATCGTTGTTTTTTACAATACTGTTCATCCCGTAGAAAGTTCAAGAGCCCCTCGACGTACAGGGTTACAGAGCATCCATTTAGGAGTCAGTTTCACAAAGTATCGATTCGTCGGAGAATGCTGCACCAATGGAATACGAAGAGAATGAGGGTGGATCACTACAACATGTGGAGCATGGTAGATCTTATCCATGAAGGTTAGAACTGGTGGAACTAACGAATGTAGTTCGTCTGAACACTTTCCATGCAGAAGCAAGAGGCTTGCGACGTTCGTCTGTGATTGTATGGTGGGAAATAATTAGTTACCCATAAGGACACGGAGACGCTTTTGAACTATTGAGACTGGAAAGTAAAAACCAGGTTTGGTTTTCGAGACATTGTATGTAATCAGACAGATCTAACTCCCTGAGATGTTAGAGACAGGTCAAACGCATAAATACAGATATATATATATGCACACCCAAACACACACACATATATATATATATATATATATATATATATATATATATATATATATATATATTAAGACATTTTTATGTTTATACATTCTTTTTATAGATACAAATATTTAAGTAAATGCTCTGTTTATAATAAACAGTATTAAACATTTACCGGCCTGAATGTCTGAGAAATTTTCACAGAAAATATTCGTCCTCCGACAGGATTCGAACCTGTATCCTATACGGAACCGTCATTTAGCTTGACGTGCCTTTACCGATTTGGCCACGAAGGAGCGTTCGGTTAGCAAGGTCGAATTTTACTGTATTTAAACTTCAATCTTCCATGAATCTTGACCTGCAACAGACAATGAAGCAGGAGGCCTTAGCAATGATTAATCGCAACGGTGTATTGTTCCTCCATGACAATACCAGGCCTCATGTGGCGCCAGTAGCGAGGGATACAATACGGCGACTTGGCTGGGAGACACTATGTGATCCACCTTACTCCCCGGACCTTGCACCAACAGATTACCACCTCTTCCATTCCCTGGATACCCACCTTTATCGGGAATGCATTGCAAATGAGGCAGACCTGTGGCAGGAACTCACATACTTCTTTATGTCCAAGACAACTGATTTTTACCGCCATGGCATTGCGCAGCAAGAAGCATGTTGACAAAAGGTTCGGAATGCAGATAGGGATACTTTGAGAACTAACGATATGTCAAATTTGTTGTATACTTTTTTGTTTCTAATAAATCAAAAACGGCTAGGACTTTTTGGTTAACTTTTAAGACAACAGGGAAAGAGAATCCTCGTGTTTGAAAATAAATGTTTCTGTTTAACTTCTTTTATGCATCATACAAGATGCAACCCATGACAACGGTGACCCATGAGAACGGTGAACATATTAGAATTGCAACCACAGACAGTTTAGCTCATTCCTGTCTGGGTTCTTCGTGAACAACACTTTAGGGGAAAGTTACAATATTTCTTCTAGCTTGTACATCTACCTACATATATTAATTCATATATAAGTGATGTTTGGAAATAATTCAGTCATTTCATATTCACATAAACGTAGCTTATGGGTCATAGCGTCTTTGTTCCTTCAAATTATTCAACTTAAGTCTTCACACACTTATCCCACATTCCCCTGCACTTTTCAAAGCAATCTGCAAATTCCTCTTTCGAGATCATTATCAGTGGCCTCGTCGCGTTCTCCTGAATTTTGTCTACAGACCGAAGTTTCTTCTTTTTTAACGGCGATTCTTAGCTTTGGAAGAAAAAAAAACAGAAATCTAATACAGTCAAACCTATAATTTAAAGCATAGCAGACCTGGGTGATACAATATTTTGCCAAAAACCAAAATGAACACGTGAAGAACTGACTGGTGAAATTTTTAAAAAGGATGTATACTTTCTGAACAATCCGCGTTATTCTAAAATCGTCTAATTTTCGTACTCTCAATCGCCGATTTTATTTGATTGCAATCAGCACGTATTTAAAGTTTTCAGATATTCTGCTTGCTTGAAGACATTATTCTCGGATAATCTTGAAGTGTTGGCACCAGACCTTTATCTATGATTCGCTCATTGAATCATTCATGAAAGCCACTTTAATCATTCAAATAATCTTCATGGATGAATGTCCACATTTCAAGCAAAACTGAATGTGTAATCACTATGAATGTAACGGTCATGCAGTCTGCATATCTAATCAATGGCAACTTAGTAACAACAGTTGCTAAGTTATATCAAGTTCGCGCAACCGTTTCTGGGATCCGGATAGTTAATTGTATCACTAATTGCATCAAGACGTGCGCCACCTGTTTTATAGATATTCAAAATGACATGATAACTCTGGGTCAGAGCAATCTTCAGGCATCTAGCTTGCGTTAAAGCGTGAAAAAGACTGTTGCCACCCATCATTGACCACAGTGCGACTTTTATTTTTACATGTGCTCTATCCTTGATATTGAGTACTTTTATCCAAAAATAATGGCATATCAAAACAGTTTTTATTATTCATATATATATATATATATATATATATATATATATATATATATCAAGAGGAGCATCTCATGGTCCGACGGTCACTTAAATCGTGAAACTAAATTACCATGCAGTTTGGATTTCTATGACCATGCATATTATATATATATGTATGTGTGTGTGTATGTGAGTGTGTGTGTATTCGCGTGTTCAGACAAAGAAATGTGAAATGCACTCTTAAGCACATACAGATCTATATAAACGCGTATATTAAATATAAAAATATGTCGACATAGGCACAAATAGGTGCATGCATACAAACATGCATACATACATATACATATCTTTATATTAGTGTGCACACGGTGGTAAATGCATCTACCGTCTTATTTTGTCTGAACTCAGAAATAAAATCCTTCTAATTGAAAACCAAGCCAACAAACAGCTGACAGGTCTCATTTTCTTCTTCGTCTTCCTTTCTCTCCTGTCTTATTTTCCCCGCCTTTATTTTGAAAGCCACGCCCCACATTTCACGGACACCTTCGTCAGCAAGGTCGCTTTTCTCTATAGATTTTTGTTTAAGATTAAAAACGAAATCTTCGTTCTTTTTAAATCTTATTTTATTTAATATTTATTTCAAATATATTTCTTGTCTATTTTTGATGACGGTAGTTTTGGGGATTAATTCAGTAGAATCAAGAGTGAGGCCCTTTATGTTATTAAACGAAGGCGAAATCTTTGTCTTTGTTTCTAAATAAAAATTGTCACGGAAAGATAAAACGCTGTAAAAGACGTCATATTTAGCTAGAACAATAGGGAAAAATCTATTGTCCTTGCTAAATATAAATTTTCTTTTTCAAAATTTATTACGGTTCCATCGTATTCCACCTTATGCGATATTTCATTTAAAATATTTATTTAGAGCTGGAAATCGAATTAACTATATTGTTCAATAATTACAGTAATGTCACACTTATTATCCGAAAGTTGCACGTTGGATCAGTTATTTTCAATTAAAAGGTGCAATTATAATTTATAAATTCATGAATCATTCATACAAAAAACAAATATAGAGGTTAATGATTTAAATGGCGAGAATACATCGTCGCAAACAATATAAATAAGATACATCGACCCCGAACCTGTATATGAATGATATGATCCCTGTTTACAAATTCCAGTTGCATAAGGTCTTTTTAATTTTTTAGAAGCTTTCGTCTGTTCCTACAGACATCATCAGGTATGGAAATAGATTTTGTTCTTGTTTTTACTGTAATTATTGAACAATATAGTTCATGCCATATTGACGGAAAATCTACCAGTAAAAAAGAATTATCTTATTGCTATATTTGTACAAAAACGCACAACCTTAAAATTTAAATTCAAACTCAGCGTTGCGACCGCACGTTCCAAAACAATAACACATTTCTCATAGCATTTTTTCGGATTACATCTCTATTTTCGTTGTCCTCTTATTACCGAGAAGTAAAAACAAGAACAAAATCTATTTCCATACCTGATGATGTCTGTAGGAACAGACGAAAGCTTGTAAAAAATTAAAAAGACCTTATGCAACTGAAATTTGTAAACAGGGATCATATCATTCATATACAGGTTCGGGGTTGATGTATCTTATTTATATTGTTTGCTACGATGTATTCTCGCCATTTAAATCATTAACCTCTATATTTGTTCTTTGTATGAATGATTAATGAATTTATAAATTATAATTGCACCTTTTAATTAAAATATATAATTATATATTATATGCGCGGTACTTATTAGAAAGCGCTCAATATCAAAGATAGAGCTAACATATTTGGTTGGATTAATGTGAGTTTTCTGACGATCGCAAAAGCGTGAAACCCAGGGTCACAAACTCACATCAATCCAACCATATATATATATATATATATATATATATATATATATATATATATATGCAGATTGGTACACAAGGAGAATTGCATACATTGGTTATATATTCACTACCTTATCGAACAAGTTAACTTGTTATTTATCCGATAATAGTTCAATTAAATAATCAAACACATCAAAAACGAAGGAATCCGACAAATACTATACTACACAAATTGTAAGAAAACAACTACAAATGCTAGTAACCTTAAACATTTAAAACAAACAATCCAACATTAATAACATTTCATTCAGTTTATGAGCAAGCATACAAGATATACTTTAATGCTAGAAAACGACACCACAAATTGACGTGTAAAAAGGCGATAACTCGAAACGAAACTCAATGTATAGTGAAAATACAGCATTCCAAACCTCTAATGAAACACAGTGGAACAGAATGATTGCTGAAGAACTATAATAGAATAAAAATGTCTGTGTGGATCATCTTGATAGAAAAGGTTGGCTCGCAGAAAATGTGCGTAAAAAAAATACTACCTTTAATATTTGCCCATCCCTAGTTGACAAACGGGTCACAACTCTGAAAAAACTTCTGTACTAACCAGTTCTAACACTATGCGACTTCTGGTTCTTGTACACGTTGAAAAGTGTTATAAAAATACATTTCTAGCTCGTGTGGCCGGCTCCCTGAAAGACATTATGGAGAAGGATTCTGAAGGGGATTCGAGGCGTGAAGGCGATTACAGAAGTCCATTGCTTACAGATTGTATTATTTTGAATGGAAGAATAAGTTGTATCTTACTATTTCAATAAATAGTTTTTATTTATAAGCCAGTTTCCTTTCCATATATCGTATATTAATGCTAGTTAACACAGTATTAAAAATGATGATTCTTCTGCAACTGATTCTAAAAGCATTAACAATAGTATTATAATAAGTGAAATTCTATAGGTATTTTGCCTAAGTCATTTATCCACAGGTGGAACATTTATACGAGTGTAGCCTTTAAAATGACTAAAGTAAAGCATTGGTTGTTAACACGATGTCACAGTATACTTATGAGCAAAAATTCTTCCCCCTTGAATAAAGATTGCCAAGTAATAATAAACACGTGTAATTCCCGAACTAACTGGAGTCAGCATTTCTTCAATTTCTACAATAAAAAAAGTCAAAGAATAGCACACCAACTAGGCTATAGTTTCATGGGTATTTTTAAGTTCACGAAATGAGATACTATTTTATGGCGGCATAAGTTCACCACTTGCGATATTGTGTTTCATTTCGTTATCGAAAATGGCAGCCGCTCTTTGAGTCATTTTTGATGATTTTGTAGCAGTAGCTTGTAAAAATAAAAGTTCAAGGTGTATAACTATGCAATGCATGATGAAGGAGAAAAATCGGAAGTTACACCCAAATTATTTTATCAACAATTTTTTTCTCCAGCTGCTGTGAAAATCATCGAATATACCAAACTAAACATTATAATTTTGTTAGTTAATCTGTAATTATCTTTTTAAATTTTTATTACGTAATTTTTGTAAAAGTTATCCGACGAGAATATGTCTTTAACAGTAAATTAATCATGATTTGGTTCTTTGGTTTAAACTTTCTGGTGGTCCATCAATAATTTTTAAATATGTTTCTCCTTCTATTTTTTATTCGATGCCCCATCATTGAAAAAATGCAGTATTAGTGAAAATCTTGCAGCTACAAGATTATTTCGTTCTTATTCCACAAAAATAATCAAATATTTTTTCTACTAAGGGAACAGCACAATTTCTAAAAGAAATAAGCTGATTTTTTTTAAAATATCAACTTTTCATTAAAAAATAAGAAGCATCAGAAATCTTGTCTTTTCTCGTTTGCTCGTCTTTGTTGTTTTATATCATTTCCGCCTGTGGAATCTCCGATCTTGGCGTATTCGTTAACCTTCTGGAAATGTCTAAATAAACGTTTTATTTGGCGTATGCTATTCTCATTCCTGTCATACTTGAAGTTCTTATTAGGGAATTTCAAGACATTTTTCCTTGTGATAAAGTTGTCTTTAGAGACAAAAACTGTCCATGGTTAACCACAATTACTTTTTATTTGCATGTTAAATCAAACTCTGTGAAAAAATTCTCAGGAAGATTAACATCAAGACCCTTATGCCGTACACGATTCTGTTAAAAGTTTCTCTTACCATTGTGCACAGCTTTCCTCCATGATGAACGATCTAAAGCTAGGTTTTCCCGGTCATTTATATTTGTTTGTTTGCTGATCTTTTCGTCTCGGTCACCACTTCTGCTTAGGGATGCTATCGACCTTCGTGCGGACAATTCCATCCTAACTGATGCTGAATTATCAAAGTCTTTACACTGGTAGACTCACTGCGTTCGAGGATATCAATGTCACTCATGTACGTCTGCCAACGAATACCTAGTATACAACAGAGACACTAATGATGAGATAGCTCGTCTTTTCATCCGTCTCTAGTAAGTTACCCAGCTCTCACAACAATGAAAAGAAAATAAATATTGTAAACCACGAAATTCCATGCTGAAACCATAGACATTCATTTATTTTTCCAAAGGCATTAATTGCCTCCTTGATTAGAGAGGAGATTTCATCATCAAGAGTATTTGCCGTATATAAGTATTGCCTAAATACATGAACTTTCCATAACCTTTAATTTCTACCCATACATGATTGGCTTTAGTGTAGGCTTTATCTGGCGAAGGTTGGTACATTACGGCAGTCTTTTTCATACTAATCGTTAGACCCAATGCATTGGATTCCGTCGCGGGGGAATCCATAAAATGTTGCATATCACTCTGGGAGTGAATAACAAGATCACAATCGTCAATGTACAGCAAATAGCGTGTTAGATATGACAGATTTGTTTTGTAAACGAACAAACATTTTACCGGTTGTTTGATATTTAAAGGTCACCAAGAAAACCATAATAATAAACAATGCGAGTGGACACTGTTATACCCCCTTGTTTAACACTATTTTCGACCAAATTTACATATGAGATCTTAATATCTAAGTTGACATGTGCTTTTATTCCTTCATGGAAACCCTTAAGAACAGAGACAAACTTATCAGAACATTCAAACTTCTTCAGAATTTTCCATAAAGTATTTCTATCCACAATATCAAAATCAAAATTTAGATCAACGAAGATTTGATACAGGTCCATCTTCTGCTCAATGCATTTCTCCTGCAATTGCCTAACAGAAAATATCATATCTTCCACCCGCTGTCTTTTCTGAAACCACATTTTGATTCTGGTGATGTTGAAAAGTCTAGTCAGCAGAATCTTAGACAATGTGTAAAAAAAATACAGACATACGAATATGCGTATGTTTATTTTTTTACTGGGTTCGTTAATACAAGAAATGTATCAGTAAAATGAGTAGGAAGATTATGTTGCATGTTTGTATATATAAACATATATATATATATATATATATGTGTGTGTGTGTGTGTGTGTATACATATTTATGTGTGTGTTTGTTGGATGTATACTAGTATCCCCCCCAAAAAGTAAATTTAATGAGACAAAGTGGAAAAGCTTTAAACGATGTGCTTCGCCGAGAGCGTCTGCTCCCTCCGGCTTCTTTAGGTTAGAATGAAAGAAATACAAAACTGTATGTAAGGAAAATGTATTGGGGTCTCTGAGGATAAGTGGGGACTATAAATCAAATTACCTTATCGCATCCGATGACCATACCTCAGAAAGTGCTTGTCCGCCTATTTGTTTGTTTATATACACACATATATATATATATATATATATATATATATATATATATATATATACATATAAATAAGTTTGATTGAAAGTAACCAAGAAGATCTCTCTGTTTAATTTTTTATTATATTTTTCCAATTTTCGGATAAGCTGTTGTGTATTTTTCACAGAGTTGTGGATAAACAGTTAATATTTTGTTATTTCGTTCAAGTACTACAGCAGTCATTATCAAGAACCAATATGGTGCCTGTGTAGTGGCTAGAATTTCTTTGTCTACATCCTGGTATTCTTTAAGAAGCAGGGCGTTGGAAATAGTCGTGTGACGTCACGTGTAACGGCTATTGGGAACTCGGCCGCTCAAAAAGAATGCGTTGTATTTATTTGTTATCTATCTATATATATATATATATATATATATATATATATATATATATATATATATATATATATATATATATAATGCTAATTAATATATGCGCACATTAATTATATCAAAAGCACTTCAAGATACCGTTTACTGTGGTGAATGATATGTTATTTAATGTGGGCTGTTTATTTTGTATCATAATAGCTTCTTGGGTTTTTAGTCTTTACTTGCATTGGGTGTTCTAGAGTTTTAGTGTTATCTACTAATATTTGTTTTATGTTGATAGCTTCATTTTGGTTGGCATGATATGCTGGTTGATGTGTGCATGGATTGTATTGAGTTTCGACAGGTAACACGTCAAATGCTAGAGTTTTATCATCAGTGAAAAAGTGGGAAGCCGAATTTAGGCGGGAAAAGAAGATTTTTGAAGATGACCCAACATTTGGGCGTCCTGTAACTGCCACCATCTAGAAAACGTTCATCATGTTCCCTGCAGGATGATGGATATCAGGCGACTGACTATAAATCAAATAGTCAATGCTATTAGAATACCCCGTGAGAGAGTTGAGAATATTCTGCACATTGAACTTGGCATGGCAAAGATTTTCTTTTCGGTGATCAAAAAACTGATCGTATCACATGAAAATCTTATATTGTTCGAGACAGATCTAGTTCGTTTCCTTGAACGTTACCTAACATAGAATGAGTGTTGGGTTCATCACTTTAAACCAGAGGCAATAAGATGATCTGTGCAGTGGAAATACTCCTCCTCATCTTCTCCAAAGAAGGCCGGTGTCATTTTATCTGAAGGGAAAGTAATGGTCTCAGTTTTTTGGGGGGAATGCAAAAGGTATTGTGTTTATCTTCAAAAGGGCCGCACCATCAATGGAGAGTATTACGCCAGTTTACTAGAGTAGTTATGAAAGGCTATCAAGACCAAGCACCTAGGAAAACTAACGAAAGACAAGGACAATGCCCCAGCAGCCAAGTCCTTGGTTTCAATGGCTGATATGCGTGACTGTGGCTTTGAACTGGTTGATCACCCTCCCTATTCTGCTTTCACTATCATGTCTTACTCGACACAAAAAATCAATTGTCTGGTAATCAGTATCGCAGTAATGGTTACGTCATATCTGCTGTTGATGACATTTTCACCAACGGGATGAACAGTCTTTGAACATCTGTCATGTTAGTTTACCCGGATAGAAACAATGCAGTTGTGAATAGGAAGAGATGAAATTAACGCATAAAAGATTTCACAGCTTTAGCATCACTGATTCATAGTCAGCCTATAAACCTTTCAGTTCACCCTTGTACATATACACACACGCCATACATATATTTTAGAGCCTTTTTCCTCGTGTAAATATATACATATATACAGACATACACATATTTCTTATATATACCTGTCCACACATATATATTTATGTGTCTCTTCATATATACTCGTGTACACAGACACACACACACACACACACACACTCACACATATACATAGATACATACATACACATATATATATTAGAGCTATTTTTAGTTTGTTGGTTGCGATGTTTTTCCCTGATATTATGAGTAGCATCGGGCTTTCTTTGCTTGTTATATATATATATATATATATATATATATATATATATATATATATATAACAAGCAAACAAACCAGATAGCGAGATACATATATATATATATATATATATATATATATTAGCGACGTATCATATCTGCGTATGCGCCGGTATATATACATGCATATGTGTGTATACGTATATATATGAAATATTCAAATACATATTGTTAAATATAACAGATAACGAATGTCTATTATGCTTGGTCACGAGCCGTTCTAAGCTTCGAATAGATGCTTTAATTTCGGAAGAAAATAAAAGCAAAATCTCTGACCACTTTGAAGATGACTCATGTGAGCCGAAACCTTAGATCGAGGAACAGCATAATAAAAAATTCGAAATGTTTTTGTCTTTATTTTCTCCTGAAATTAAAGCAAATATACGAAACTTAGAACGGCTCATGATCAAGCATAATAAACATTCGTTGTCTGTTATATTTAACAAGATATGTTTGAATAATGATCTACTGCCCCAATACACTAAATATAAGAAATACGTGTACATCTGTATATATGTGCACAAGTATACATGAGAAGTAGATTCTAAAATGTGTACATGCGCGTATGGTGTTTGTAGATGTATGCACAGATATATATGAGTCGTTATGTATATATGTACATATTTGTACAAATATACATAAAATATATGTATATGCTTAGTTGAATGTGCATGTATGTATATGTATATACAAGTATATACATAAAAACACACTCTAATTTCGGTAGACTGTTTTAAAATCCAATATCTATAACCCTACCACCACCACTGAAAATTTGTTTCCCTTTGATTTAAATTAAATTTAAATTTGAACAGGGAAATGACTCCTATGAAAAATATAGGAGAAAGCCAGAAGATGGAGGTCACATCGGCAAGATCAAAATGTGACAATGTGGACGTCAAGTTGAGCAAGAAATCACCAATCAGTGGGTAGTGCCTTACAATACATATTTTTCAATGTTGAAATCTGCTCATCAATCCATTCAATCAAGTATTGCATCAAATACGTATCAAAGTGTTCAGATCAAACTGTTTTTGCACACACATAGACACACACACTGAAATTTTTCCTTTTGATTTAAATTAAATTTAAATTTGAACATGTGAATGACGCCTATCCCAAATATGGAAGGAGAAAGTCAGAAGATGGAGGTTACATCGACAAGATCATTGATTAATGTTGAAATGCATCATTTTTCTCCACAAATAAAAATTATTTAAAATCATTTTCTTACAAAACAAATGTGTTACACGCAGTAAGGTGCTGGAAATTGAGCTAGTATATATATAAACAGGCAGACATACACTATGGGGTCTGGTTATCTGAACGTATTTTGCTTTGCATACAGTTTAGTCTATCTTTCATTCAAACCTGAAGAAGGAAGCCACATGGAGCAGAAGCTTTCGGCGAAAAGCATCGTTTTTAATTTTTCCATTTTTCATATATATATATATATATATATATAAATTTCCAAGAGGATAGAATCCAGGTAGAGCTCAATGTCCAGGACAAAACAAGAATATAATATAAAAGGCTCAAATACTAATATTCCATGGTTATAATTTATTAAATTGGAATCATAATCACGATCTAATAATGGAATATTAGTTTTTAAGCCTTTCATATATATATATATATATATATATATATATATATATATATATATATATATATATATACTGGTTAATGATGCAGTGTGTGTAGCAAGGTCTGTTGTATATCTTAACGGTTATTGGATAAGCTATACATATGGCCTGAAGATTGCGTTCAAGCCTGAATCAGATTGCCTGAAGATTGCGTTCAAGCCTGAATCAGACAGTAGTCGCTAGGCGTTAACCTCAGTATACACTTTTATATTTATATACGCTCTATGATTTTCACTTCTTAATTTATTATAAAATATTTAGAAATAGGGCCTGATGTACAGGACGTTAATTTTCAAAATATCAATGTACAATCCAATAATCAATCAAAACTAACTCTGTGTTACATTTGCACAAAAAAGTGTAAATCCCTTGCCACCTTAGACGTCATTGTAGATCAGACAATTTACATGTACTTGTACATATTTCACTAATTTTATTTTATTCATTATTTTACTCAGAAACATAATAATTCGTATTTGTTTTAAGATCATAGAATAATATTTCAATTTTTACATAGTAATTTATTTTGTATATAATTTTAATCAAATAAATATACTTTATGACCCACATATAAAGTATAAAATTAGCAATGTCATAGTTGCTTTTATGTATATTGTAATGTGTTAGAAATATTAGGTTGGTGCAAAAATAATGTCGTTTTCTCACATATGTTACTATGACATTATTTTTGCACCAACCTAATAGATATATTCGAGTAATGTGTCGCCAGCCATTACACACACACACACACACACACACATATATATATATATATATATATATATATATATATATATAGGGGACTTTATAGGCTTACGGCCATAGCACACTGAAGCATCAGTACTCTGACGATCACCGAAGTTAGGCAACGTCGAGCCTGGTCAGTACCTAGAAGGGTGAGCGCTTAGGAATACCAGGTGTTGTAAGCTTGGATGTGCTGTTAGTGTCACTACCACACAAAAAAGAGAATGTTTAACATCGAGAATATTTAACAACGAGAATGTTTAACATAAGAAAAATTCATTCATTTTAATAATATGTGGAAATATTCAGCCTTTGCTTGAAGAAGGTCGCGAACCCGAAACACGTGTTGCAAAATTATGGAAAATAAAGCATAATATATATTTTTAAAAAATCCACATTGCAACCAAAAACGTTTGCGCTTTCTCTCTTCTTTTTACCAGACACACACACACACACACACATGTATATATATATATATATATATATATATATATATATAGTGCGTGATTTGAATTCTCATTTAAATAGATTAACTTGAAATTTATACACTGAGTGAAGGCATTTCATTGTATAAGTTATTTTAATTTTAGATTCTACAAGTATATAACTGGTTAAAATTAGTTTTTTTTTTCTATATTATCTTAATCATGTATGAGCGTTATACAAAAATGTTTTCTTCCTTTTTTATTGGTTTTTATGAACTTTTTATTAAGTAATATTTTAAAATACATTTTTCAAAATTATTTGATGGCAGCAGACGTAATAATTTAATTGTACGTGTTTAATAACAGATTTTTGCTTGTTTGCACATATCTGACAGCGAGCATGCGCAATGTTAAACTTGTGTATACATTATTTTGAAGACTAAATAGACAAAAATGGTGGAATCTAGAAGAAAATGGAAGTACAGTGTGTTGTTTTTTTATCTTAAATTAAGCACACACAGCTGTTGTCCTTGTTTGCTAAATTAATTGTTACAAAGACAATGAGAAAATGGCGAGATTTGCACACATAGCTTTTGTATAGTGCGACTGCTTTTTTTCTTCTCTAGAGTGGTTGCTTTTTAACAATATGTTTAAAACTGCATTGCTATCATCATTCATTTGGTATTTTTCTTGTGATTATATACTAGCTTATTTAAGCAATTTTCAACATCCCTCTCCCGACCATATACATTGTCATACACAAGCCATTCCTCCATATGGACACAACCCATATACACGAAGAGCTACTCAGAGGTTCGGGGAATCTATGAAAATAAAAGTATTTCAAATAACACATAGATTCCTTCATATCTTTCAAATGATTCTGCTTGTGAACCACTAAGCTAGTTTACAAATAAATAGCATCAAAAGCATATTGTGGTTTGGCACGAATTTTTCAGTTTTCTGCAATTTATAAATTTTGGATATCACCTTTTACACAGACACACACGCACACACACACACACACACACACACACACACATATATATATATATATATATATATATATATATATATATGCATCTTTCATTGAAAATGACCGACAAGGAATATTTATTTAATCTTTTATTGAGTTTTCCCAACAATCTAACATTTTTCCGTTTTTCAGGGGTTCAATAATATAGGATATAGGATGTGTTTTGGATGGTGAAATTCTGTGTGTGTCTGCTACATAATAATTTTATAGTGTGGAGTTCGAGCGGTTTGTGTGCTTCTTGGCGGCCACATGCTCTGCGCAGTCAGTTGACCGGGGCCAGACTTCTATTTTTAGAACACCTTTAGCACGCCGTCTCCTCTGCTAAATAGTGTGAGTTTGATTGTGGGAGAATAAATTTTAATTTTAAATTTTACATCCCACCTTTCGCTGCAGAATGCGATGAATAAACATTTATTAACTCATAACTTCCAAGAACCTTAAAGGAAAATTCTAGTCGTTAATTCAACGTCACATAGCCGTACACAGTACGTCATTAGGGAGGTGCTGCTCACAGACCAAAATTTGAAGAAAAATAATCTATGGAAACGGCAAGTGGTAAGTAACCTTTAAATGCTTAGAATGGCTCACGTTTCGTTTAATCGATAGAGTGAAATTCATGCAACAGGTCAGACAGTGAATCTACCTAATATAAGTAGTTGGATTACTTATCGATCTGCCTGAACTAAAGGCCATTTGGAAAGGAAACAAACAGTGCAGCATTCCAGGTATTTAAAAGAGACTCATCACTTCGTATTTTCAAAGTTCATGTTTCTTCAAGTTTTCGTCTGTTCCCTTCTTGTCTCTTTCTTTCTATTTTTATTTTCTTTTTCTTGTTATCCTAGAGTGATGCTAAATCAGGGTAGTGTAACGATTAACGAATCGAAAAGCGAAATTGGCGAGTCAAGTTCGAATTCTGGCCGAATTTATTACATTCAATTTCTCAAAAATATCCTTCGGAAAACTTACTTGGCTGCGTTTTTTCTTCAGTAAAGGAATATGGTGGGAATGAATCATGTCCGAATGTGTGGCGACTGAATTAATTTGTTTCTTTTATGGCTTATGGCTTTGCGAGTTATTCAAACCTGAAACATGTTTTTTCATTCCAGGAAATTACTTACATCACCTGGTTTTCCCAAGCGATCATCTATCTACTTACTGACCGAGCTTGACGCTGTTAAATTTAGGTGATCGAATGACAACCGGTGTCTTTAGCGTTATTTAACCGTAGGCATGAATGTGTGTCGCGTATCATTTAGACCTGATGATCAACAGAAAAGCCTTCAAGGTCATTCCCGAAGACCAAAAGTTGCTGATCATGGTCTCGGGCATACTGACATTGTAGAGTGTTACCTATCTTCAGCAAACCCTAGGAAGAAAGCCCTCGCGGTAAAACCGATGATCTGTAATCTTCAACTAACGTCTAAAAAGAGACCGTAATAACTTTGGGAACAACTCTAGCCTGAACATTCAGCGTTTAACACTGACCCAGCCCTCACTCCCTAGATTCATCACCAAAAATGATAGTGGCAACCCTAGAGAAGTCTGGGAGACAGGGGAATAGGCCCAGACACTTGACAAATTTAAAGCTTGATAAAAGATGCAAATAAAGCTTTTAGAATGTCACCTCATTTTTTTTACAAAAAACTTAAGCTGCTGAAACAATATTGTTCGTGGGAGTCGCTATATTTATTTAACCTTCTCTTTAGAAGGCGGTACAACTATAATTCCCGAGAGACATCGAGAGATTGTCTCAGGGCGGCACCGTTAAAACCACGGGCCATGGGACAAGCTATCGGTGTCCTCGCTCAGAGCATGTTTTGCTTATTTGTGCAACACTAGTTAACTAATCATGTAACTCTAGTGAGCTACGTTGAATGATCGAAGCTTGAGGTCAGAGTCTAAAAAGGCAAGGCTCCGGTTTGAATATGTGTTGTATACAAGAGAGCAATTTGATTGAAAGTGACTGAGAACATTCTGTTGAGGGGGTTCCTCCACTTCAAAACATATGTTTATAGTTTTTCGAGAGGTGTCTCTGATAATCGTTTGTCTTTGCAGATCTGACAGGCAGACTATATGTGCATAATTTTACTTAAATAGAGAAAGCGTTTAGCTTTGTCGGAGTTTGTACGCCCAATGATTGCATGGAGTGGTCTACTGTTTTCGTTGGATCTAACCCTTCGTGATATTTTGCGGGTGCTGTCCTTGATTCCAATTTAAATCACGAATGATGATAAAATCCTGTAAGTAGTTAGAAAATGGTGGATTGAGGAAGCGGAGAGCCGAGTTCGAATTCCAGTCAGATCTGTTACAGTCACTTACGTGCTAATGCACTTGGGAAAGATATGATGACTCTTCTTCTCCCCCAGCTAAGGGTAAATAGCAAGACAGATTGGGTTCTATAGCCTCAGGCCTAGAAGAAGGTAACGCTGAATTTAAAACCAGCCTATAGAGGATTGGGCTCCGTCAGACTATCTTGCCAAAGAAATACCACTTCTATTCTGGCTGCAGTATATGTGGTGCCCCTACGACACTAATGAGTCACAGAATTCGCGATCGATATATATATATATATATATATATATATATATATATATATATATATATATATATATATATATATATATATATATATATATATATATATATATATGCGCGTGGGTTCATGTGTGTGTGAGTGGTGTAATGGATAGCAGATCGGAATGTGAAATCGAAGAGATGTGTTCGAATTACAGTCGAGTGCAAATACAATTTTTGCTTTGATTGACAACCAGTCTAGGTGAAAGATAACTTTGAAGTAAAAACTTGATGTTGATCTTTTGTAGACTGTGTGGTACTCTATGAAAACCAGTTTTTTGTATTCGGTTATTCCGAAAAGTGTGGTTGGTTCCACACAAGCCCTCACTACAAGGCTCCATGTGTGCAGTCTGACTGCTCGATTCTAAGAATTGAGCTAAATTCTGAAATTTGAACCGATAGGGAAGACACGAGTTTAATGGGACGTTCTGGCTACGTCGACTAAAGTTTAGATAGGAGAATCGACAGAAGACAAGTTCTAAATGCTTCCATTTATAATTATATTAGTACATATTTAACTGATACTAACCCTAAAGCGTGAGTTCATGGAGGTTTTGTGATCAGTACAGAATCATCGCCGACTTTCTCTATGATCCTGAGCCCCAAATGCTGATTATACTGCATGGTATTGCTCTTTTCAGATCGTCTATTCAAATGCTATTAGAACATCCAGCACAGAATGCAATCGCTTTAAAATGGACCAAAATCTCTTAACTATGTTCAACAAAATTAAAGGGTTAAAATTATTAATTTTATCCCCACCATATTTGTTAATGTGTAGCAAATTCACTTCCATTCATTCAAGTGCAGTCTGGAGATGTCAAATATCAAAATAAATTAGTTACATTTTATAAGCTGTGTATGTACACATGATGGCGTTAACGGCAAATTTTGGAAGGTAGCTTTGAGAAGTGTGCATTGGACGTCAGCCGTTTGCTTCGAGATGAGTGCACCTTCTATCGCGAATAACAAAATGCTCTGAGAGTCTTCTCTCGGATGAAAATGAGCTTCTCTGAAACATGGCAGTTGTCGAGGAAAGTATTATATCAAATGAGGGCTGTACAAGATGATTTTATCGAGGTGCTCATCATGATAAAGGGGGTATCGTTCCCTACAGCTATTGGCACCCGGTTTTAAATGTTACAACATTATGGAGATCCTTCAACTGGCTGGTGATTTTTTGGTGCACTCTTCGTCGTTAAAATATCTTTCACCGCAGGACTATTTTACTTCAGTGCGTATGTTATAGCGGGGAGGTGTCTATCTAGCACGTCTTCGCCTACTGCGCTGTCGTACGCCCGCTGTGCAGGCTTGTGGAAGAGTACATAGTTCGCATGCTTGACGGACAGTTTTTCGCTTTATTTTATTTCATTTTTAATTTTTTTTAGTTATGTCTGTATCAACGTGGGCGCTTCCTTCGGCAAGAAGAATACTACGTTTATTAGCCTTGATATGAATGGCGATTTGGATAATTCAAATAAGTTTACGGAGATCTGCTCTTTTACTCTCATATCTGGTCGCTTATTTTATGTTAAGGACCTACAGAGAGAAGTTGTTTTATTGAAAGGTGGGTGAATGCTGCAGTGCGGCGTAGAATATGCATTTAGTTGTATCTTGAAGTGATTGCTTAGAGCAGTGTTTCTCAACCGTGGTTCCCGGGAACACTAAGTTTCTGCAAAAGGTACCCAAGGGTTCCGCGAGAACAGGTAAAATAAGCTAATGCACTTTTGACTTTTTATTTAATTTCATATACGTAATATTACTAACCACACACAATATATTCTTGGTCATTGTAATATTCTGTTTACATTTATATTATAGGTATATGATGTTGGTTACTTATGTTTACTTTTTGAGTTTAGAATTTTTTCTGTGAATGAAAATTCCCTGATGAAGTATTATAAACAAACAGTATGAATTTTATTTAGAATTACATAAAAAATTGACAAAGAAGTATTAATTTTTTTCTTAAATCAGTTATTCAAAAATATATACTATGATATTTATCACGTGGACTACGATGAAAATAAAATGAGAAAGATATGGTATAGAACTTTGTTTTTGCGCAGGGGTTCCTTGAGACATGTAATTTATTTTAAGGGTTACGCAAGGGTGAAAAAGTTGAGAAACGCTGGCTTAGAGATTCTAAGAAAGATTCGTCAGCCCAGTTGATGAAGAATAAGTCTGTTTTTATATTGTTAAAGTAGTTTAACTTACTTTGAGAATTTATGATCATTGTTTCTTTGTTTTCTCTCTGCATTACCGTTTCTCATTTCCTCTTCAATCCTTTTTAGAGATGACAGAAGGAAAATATTTTCTGGCGGCAGGGAAATATTTGTCTTTATTTTTATTTTATTTTTCCAATTATTTTCTCACAGTATTTTCCCGACCTGTTAACTTACATTTTTTTTGCTATAAAGAAGCGTTCGGTAGACAAGGTCGAATTTACTGCTTATAAACTTATTTAATACTGTTTATTATAAACAGAGCATTTACTTAAATACTTGTATCTATAACGTTAAACATAAAAATGTCTTTAATAAATAAATTGTCGGACTTTGTCCATTTCGTAATATATGACGTCATTTGTTTACATTTGATACGCCATGAGCAGTTATGAATATTCGAGATTCATGGAAGATTGAGTTTATAAGCAGTAAATTCGCTTCTTTGTAGCCTAACGGTAAGGCACGTCAGCGTAAATGACGGTTCCGTATAGGATGCAGGTTCGAATCCTGTCAAAGAACGAATATTTTCTATGAAAATTTCTCGGGCATTCAGGCCGGTAAATGTTATTTAATACTGTTTATTATAAACAGAGCATTTACTTAAATACTTGTATCTATAACGTTAAACATAAAAATGTCTTTAATATATATATATATATATATATATATATATATATATATATATATTCAAACGTATATTGTTATAAATAACAGGCAACGAATGTCTATTATTTTTTTATCAGGAGATGTTCTAAGCTTCGTATAGTTGCTTTAATTTCGGGAGAAACTGTCCAACATTTGGATATATATATATTTTTTTTTATTATGCTGTTACTCGATCTAAGCTTTCGGCTCGCATGACCCATCATCAGAGAGGTTGTATGGACATTTAAACAAACATATTCCCCATCAAAGATGATACCCTGTTATGTTTACATAGAAGTTTCTTTTTATTATGTATTTTCTATTTACTTTTTAAGGATTACGGTATGCCACACTTTTTCAATACCAATTTAATAAAAGCAGGAGATAAACATAAATTGCCCAGTTGTATATTAATTGTATGGGATTTGTAAATCATGTCATTTTGAATGCATCATAATCTCAGTAAATTATAATATTTTTTTGTTAAAAAGCATTTTTCGGATAAAAGTTGTGATCATAATTCTTCCGGCGGTTCTTTTTTCTTATATATATATACGTATGATAAAGTTAACTATATAAATTAGACACAAGAGAGCGACAACTTTATATAATAATATATATATACTGTAATGAAAATTATGTGATGAATAGAAGATACCTTCTTATCGTACATTTTAACAATCTTAGCATACAGTTTTTGCTTTTCTTTTCATATAAAGGAGATAATTTTCACTACTTCACTTAAAGAAAGCAATTTATGGCATTTTTGCATCAATTGTGGTATTGAACCAAACGTACGAATTATTTTCCTTATTGCTCTTATTAGTCTATAAATTGATTACTATTGGAGTTGATAGCGCGAAACTGAAAACACGGATAATGGATAACCCACTGTATCTTGTTTACTGTTAATATTTATTCAGCTTCCTTACCCTTCTTTGACACAATGTCAAATAGAAGGGAAAATGTGCATTCCTATCCTTCAAAATATAGACTTGATTTTCAGCCATGTCTGAACATTGACCAGGGACATTAGCAATACACAACAATTTCACCCACGAAACAAAAGCATCTCAAGAGAAATTTCTATTGTTGAGTCTATATATGGGATCTACATAAAATGATGTGCATTTTTAGTCGTGCCCTTATATATATATATATATATATATATATATATATATATCACCTACTCAGCTTCAGATAGACAAAAATAACAAAAGACGCATCATAACATGACCCTTGAAAAGTAATTATTACTGTAATACTTGATCCCTACTAGATGTTTTTGATTTTTGAGCTAGGCTACCCCCATTGCTATAGAAAAGTGCAAATCATCTCATGTTTTAATAATTTGTTATTTTCTTCCTTTCTTCTTATTTTATTTTAGTTTATTTCCTAGTCAATATAGTCACCACATGTACATATTTTTTTCTTTCTACTCACCATTGTTAACTACTGAGCACAAGTCGACTCTCTTTACTACCGTCCAATATACATGCATGAAATTAAAAGTCAGCAAAGTTTACGTTGTATATGGGTAGCAGTCCCTCCTTTAAAAAAGACTGACAAAATACTACACTTAATTTTTATTTAATTTTTCTTGTGTTCTTATAATTTTCTTCTTTTAAGGACGTAAATTATGTAGTAATTGTTCAAGTGTTTTGTATGTCCGAGCACTTTCAGCTACACTTTTAGCCATTATCAAGGATAATTATTGCTTTTAACTGAATATATGGATTGCTTTATATATTATGTATCTATCTGTTTGACAATGTGCTGACTGTGTTTGGAAAATAAAACATTCCTATAACTCTAGATACATACATAAAACCAATAAGTCAAAACTTCCTTCGAAGAAACAAACTTTTCACCAAACCCAAAGTCTGTTCACGACTTAGTTCACAAGTTGATTCTGCTGATAGTGTATGATTACTTCCATAATATGGATGTCTAAATGAATATAATTTTCCTCTTTTATTTTGTTTCTTTGACAGGTTTAACCATTAGCTTATTGCGAAATTTCCAGTCAGTGTAAGAAAATAATTCTAATGGACAAATTCATTGTTTTCCATATATATAAAATAATTACTTATTAAACTCCGAGCCAATATTATTTTCCCCTTCAAACATGAAATAAATTTTAAAAGTAATTTCTTAAATAAATGTAGAACTGTCACACAAAACCGTTAATTCACTAAATGATTCTAATTCTAAAAATATAGACGGTAACACCAGTGGTGGATTCAGAATTTGGGGTAGGATGGTGTCGAAATATATATGGAGGAAAATTTTATAAAAAAGAAGGTGAAAGACATAGTCAAATTATACATTTCTCTTTCTATGGTTATTATTTCGAATTTTGGAAAAAGGGCTTACTCACACCACACCGTATCCGGGTCTGATTAAATCATTTTTCCGAAATATTAGAACTAAGTAATATTTTAATAAATAATACGTATAATGAACACGGTAGAGTATTGTATCCATAGCGTAAAAATGACGGCATATATGAAAGGGATGTTAAAATCAACAAAATTATTAAGTTTTCGCATGTGAATTATAAAACACACGCTATATATATATATATATATATATATATATATATATATATATTCAATTCTTGTTTTACGCGACTCATCCTGTCGCCTAGAAACATATGAAATCTTGAAACATATACAAATACACATGGCGTCATATATATATATATATATATATATATATATATATATATATATATATATATATGGAGATTGAGGTCAACACTAAGAACAGTTGCTTGCGTTTAAGCATGAAACTGACTGTCGCAGCTGGACGTTAACTTCAATATACACTTTTATATTTACATACGCTCTCTCCCTGATATCGAGCACTTTAACTCATAAATATAGCATATCGTAAAACTAAATTTTTCATCATATATATATATATATATATATATATATATATATATATAGAGAGAGAGAGAGAGAGAGAGAGACAGATTGTTTTGCTGTATCACAGTTCATCAGTGTGACTAGACGTCCGGTTGCCTCTAGCTATGGTCGCACGCTGGCTTTAGAGATGAAGGTAAATTTAAGCCTATTTATTTTTAGATAAACATGCCGGTGACTAAGAGAAAACGATTCGTTTTATCAAAGAGCATTGCAATAGTAGTAATAATAGTCATTGCTTACAAAGTCACACTCCTTCACTAGAGAGCTCAATCGAAATAATTTTTCAACAGCATATATATTGTCATCCACAGACAGACTGTTTCGCTGTATCACAGATCGTCAGTGTGACTAGACGACAGGTTGCCTCTAGCTAGGATAGAAACCGGGCTGAATTGGCGTCAATCGGAGAATCTACCCCTAAGCCGTTGGCTCATGATAGGGATGAAGGTAAATTTATGCCTATTAATTTTTAGACAAACATGCTAGTGACTGAGAAAACTCGATTCGTTTTATCGAAGAGTACTGCATTAGTAGCAATAATAGACACTGTTTACAAACTCACACTTCTTCCCCAGAGTGCTCAACTATATATCTATATATACAGAGAGAGAGAGAGAGAGAGAGTATTGGAGTCATTCTACATTTTTTTTATGTAGACAATGTGAACATAGTAATCAACATTGTATAAGGACTGTACGTTTTACGATTAAGTGCGATCATCTGAAGATCGCATAGCGGGGTGAACGTGGCAGTTAGTATTCAGCGTTGATTCCTATGTCCACACTGCGAAAGTTCTGTCTCCAGTTCTGAGAACTGTTCCTCTGTAGCAAATTTGAATCAATACATTATATATATATATATATATATATATATATATATATATATATGAATTGAAAAATAAAATAAAAATGCTAATGAAGTTAAAATAAAGTAACAGAACAGATCAAATATATAGGTTTTCGTATTTTTATTTACTTAACCATATATATATATATATATATATATATATATATATATATAAATTATTGACATTTGGAAAAACGTTCATGAAATTATGTTCCGAACAAAACATCCGACAATGCATTTCGCCTATTAGGCTTCATCAGATCGGAGGCGAATAAATGAGCTGTGTCTGTATGCCTTTGTGTGTGTATAAAATAATTAAATCTTATATTTTTCCAAAGCCGACGTTGCACGTAGCAAATGCATGTATATACATAGTCGGATGTAACTCTGTCGGGATTATATACCCAAATTTATAACACACACACACACACATATATATATATATATATATATATATAGTTGGATACACCAATCTAACTAAATATGTTAGCGCTATCTCTGATATTGAGTGCTTTCCAATAAGTACCGCGCATATATAATATATAAAAAATATGCATATATATATATATATGTGTGTGTGTGTACATACACGTTTTACATATATATGTGTGTGTGCGTCTATATTTCTAAGATGAGGTATTATGTACACTATTTACATTATTCGAGATAACTGATAATTGCATATATATATCACGTGTGAATGTATCCAACTATAGCTAACTGACATCCATTAGACATAGCACATGGAACTAGAACAGTTTACCCCAGTGAGCGAAATAAAGGGTTCAATTCAGAATTTTAAAACCACCTGAAGAAGGCCGGAGCGCACAACGCCCGAAACGTAATAAATATTGCGACAAAGATGAGGACAATAGTCCGAATAATGTAAATAGTAATATATATATATATATATATCATAAAGAAGCAATTTATACAAAGAATTAATGGCGACATCACTTCGCTAACAGAACTTAATGAGGCATTAACTTACTATCAATTCCTTGAATAATAAGAGCCTTTTATTCGCTATATTGTCATTTTATATTCAGTAGTTGTATCTCAAGTTATAATATATATATATATATTACGTGTGAATGTATCCAGCTATAGCTATCTCCGAGAACTGATTGCTTGGTGGCTTTGATGTAACTTGGAAACCGATTAAATGGGAACCTTACTGCACATGTGTAAACAAACACTCTTCCATGGTGTTGTATAGTCGGTAGTGAGACTACTCTACTTAATGAACTTGTGTACTTTCTGATCTCTGCTTCTACAATGACTGAGTGAATAAATTTTTCAGGTCTGGTCTAGAAGGATTTTAACAGAACATTACAACACCCAGGTCTTCTCTACCATGCATGTTTAATTCCCTGTATCCTGTGACTTTTTTTTTTTAATTAAAAATTGCAGCAGAAATGCCATGAACGAGATTAAGGAGTATGCGACGAGGCAGCTAATGGCGATACCAAAAGAGAAATGTATATGTTCTTTTGAAAAATAAAAGGGCTAATTTCATAGGGAATACTTTGAAGAGGATTAAAGTGTCATTTCCCTATTTCAATACTTTTACAATTCTATAACATTTTCTTTTTTTTTTTCTTTTTTTTTTTTTGTAGTCTTCTGATTTGTGCAACTTTTTATTCTCTTTCAGTTTTATGGTGACGATCCGATCATCATTGGATGCCTTTGCGCCAAAATAAGCTAATCACCCTTTCGACTGGGGCTTCAGAATATACCTACCGCATCTCTGCAGAGAAGTAAAACCCCTGACCACCAAATGAGGCGTCCTAGGTAAGACGATAAACTAAATCCGACAGCAAGGCCTCTGATCAGGGTGTTCTAAGGAGCGTGGAACCACCTCTTAATTGTTAGTGTTCCCAGGTCCACCCTGACCCGGGGTAATAGCACATGTTAGGTTCCCAGCTATGGGCAAATAATTAACCCCAAACTGGGGTCAAAACACCATAAAAGTGTAAAAATAGGTTTTAATAGCGCTAATAAATCTTTGTAAAAAATATTACCAGCAATAAATTTTTGAAGAAAAAATTAATATCAGCAAAACATTTTTAATATATATATATATATTACCAGGAAAACATTTTTGAAAAAAAATATTATCAGCAATAAAATCTTGTCTGCATTAAATAACCCATTGAGGTTGTTATGCCGCAAACCAAACCAAACCAAACTAAGCTAAGCTTCTTCTTTTCTATTATTCCTTATTCACGCTTCTTTTCTTGTTTCTTTTATTCGTTCAACCGTTGCTTCTTCTCTATGCTAAGTTGATATTCAACTTTTCATTTACTACCCTTGGACTCTATCTCCATTATTGATATTTACAATATGTAAAGGACTCTTGGGCAGTATAATAATAGAAAGCAAGAAGAGATTACAATTTTTTAATATTATTGTTCCCCCAAGAGTAACACAAGGTAGAGCAATTATTGAATGAGGTTGTTGTAAGCGCGTAAAAGGAGGAGGTAAGAAATGCATATTATGAGGATATGTAGGATAAATAACGGTTGACTTTAGACTTGAATAGGCTAATATGGTAGTGACCAGGAAATAATCTTTTCGGGAGTCTGTTTTGCAAAGTAACACATCCGGGGAAGAAGCTGTCTGAATGGAACTTACTCTTTACTAAAGGAGTACACATAAGGAGTGAGGATGAGTTGACCCCGTGTACGTGGCGTGTCAGTTCCTACCATGGAAAGTTTGAACTGGTGGAAGTAAGGAATCTATCTCCTCTGAAGATCTAACATGAAGAATGAGATAGAATAGCGAGAGGCTAACAACGTTTCGTCTATGGGAAAAATGTTGTAATATGGAAATAATTCATCACCAACAAGGCCGCGTAATCATTTTTGAACTCAGTCATGATTAGAAAGTGGAAATTAGGCAGCGCTAGCCCAGATATGGCAGCAATATTTAGTCTAACTCTTGTAAAGATAAAGCATGGCAGGTAAATCATTTTTCTAGCATATTTTCCGGTTATATTGTACATACGAATTCCACTTGAGATCACAACATTCAATGCAAGAAGCATCATTGAAGCGTTCACCATTTCTGGAGAAAATTCGGGGTCTACTCGATTATGATGAAATGATACTATTTTATTTTTGAATTTATTGATTTTTACGAGCCATTTTGTTTCCCATTGATCTGTGGGAGTTAGGTCAGAGGATAGATAGTTACATTAACTAAGAAGATAGAATGCATGATTGTCAGCAAAAGAAGAGTCCAAGGTGTGAGCTAGGAATTGGGGATGTCAAATCAAGTAGGTACACAAATTTAACTGAGTCAGTCATCACCAAACCACTATACTAATATAGTAACTAGGGTTCACAAATTTGAGGAGAGAGTTAGCAATGATAATGTTCTGATTTCGAAACCGCGGTTATCTCCCATTGACCCTCTCTCTGTTATTTTTTTCTCTCTCTCTCTCTCTCTCTGTTTTAATGTACATTTTATCACATAAAATTTGGTGCGGCCCAGAGGAAAAATGTTTGGAAACCACTGAGTAATAGACGACGGAAAACGTGACGTCAAAGTATGAAGACTCATAGGGAGAACGAAAGATCCATCCCAGAAACTTAGTAATATATTAGAGATATTAAAATAGAAACACCAAACATGCTGAAATGTTTTATATTTTTAATATCTAATCTCCTCCCATAGAGTAGTGAATACTGGACAATTTCCACACGGATGAAGAAGAGATTTAAAGTGACCGAGATGTAGCTCAAGGGACGAACACTAAGAATAGTATGGACAGAACAAGTGAATAATAAGAAAGTCTTAATAAAAATAAGACTAGAAAGGAAATTTATACTTACAATCAGATAGTGAGAGTTGAAATTTCTAAGATACAATGAAGACAGAGAGCGTACTTAATAGAAGACAAGCAAGAGGAAACAGGGCTTAATTTAATTAATAAAAAAGTGTGATTGGATGTGACACAAAGAGGTATGGTAATGGTTAAAAATGACTTCGAGTAACAAAAGGCAAGAAATTGTGGAGATCTATGATCGCCGATGTCCTGAAATGACTCATCACATAAAATAAGAAGTCTTGCACAAAGTCAAAGGGGAGAAATTTCATGAGGAACAAGCATTCAGAAATGTGTGCGAGATCAGCTTCCTCAGCAATTTAATGATAATTGTTCTCAGCGTAAACTCATCCTAACATGCTACAAGGTTTCAACTGTGAATCACGCAATGAATCCAGTACTAATAGTCTGAAGAATAAGTATGTTCACCCTTGTTCCACGGCGACGCACCTAATCATCTTTTCTTTCAATTCTATAATTATTTTTCTTTCGCCTAATAAAATTTGTACATTTTTGCGACTTTTTCTTATATTTTCAGATTTTATATTAGGAAATGTGCGATCTATATATTTCTCTCTTGCTATCATCTGTCATCTTTCTTTTATATATTTTGGGGGCGGGGGTGTTTCCATTTAAAATTAACCTCGTGCAATCAGTCTCAAGCAATATAGTTTTTTTTTTCCTTTTAAAATTATCCCGTTTTTAATTTACTTTCTTTAGTTGTCTTTTTTTTCCCCTCACTCTCGTCTTTTCTGTATTCCTCTTTTATGACATCACATCTCTCGCTTTTAATATCTCTCTAACGTTTTTTTTTTTTTAGGAAATAGAAAGAAAAGAATAAGAAAACGTCAACATGAGGCTCCCAGATGCTAAATACACCACAACTGTAGGAAATAAAGCGTAGAAAAACACGAAGACAAAAAGTAGGGAAACATAAAGAGTAACACAAGACATTTCCCCCCCACCACTGCTACCTTTAATATTATTGCAACTATTATTAATACTAACAGCGTTATTGAGGGCTATTTTAGTTTGGTCGGAATATAGGGACAGCGGGGGGGAAAATGAAGTATGCAGTCTTTAAAAAAAAAAATAAAGAAAACAAATCGTAAAAATACGTAGGCTGGAGAGGAAATGGTTGTAGTTGTTGCTGCTGGTGCTAGTGAATAGCTCTGTTGGAGGTAAGGGATGGGGATACTATTTTTTGCTGTGTCAGTGATATTCTAGCCGAGGCAAGCCGGCCGTGCCGACGTCTAAGTGTAACGAAATCACCGACACTCCCTTCAGTTTTGTCTCCTTCGCAACTATTGCTTCACCGTTTCCTCTACATTTTCTTCAACACAGTCTCTTAACACATCACCCACGTTTCCCCTATTCCTTACCCTAAAATGCTACTTAACTTCACTCCCTCTTCCTGATGGTCCGAATCACTATTTGCTAATGTTAGGAGTTTTTCTTTAGGACTAAATGCCACCCATTTTGTGCATATATATATATATATATATATATATATATATATGTGTGTGTGTGTGTGTGTGTGTGTATGTATGTATGTATGTATGTATGTATGTATAGCCGTTCAGATTTCCTTGTTTCTTGCCCTTGTGTTTATCTATCTTATAAAACCTAATAAAGCTTCTTCCTGAATTGAGCTTACTGGACACGTGATCTGAAGACCATAGCCTCTTGCGCAGGAGCAGATGTCCTTACGTTCAGCACGTGACATAACTTTTTTATCTGTCTGTCTGTCTCTTTTCCTCGGTGTTTCTCCTCTTATTTTTCTTCTACGCCTTCTGCTGCGTTGTCTGCTTTCTCTTCTTTCTTCTGCTCACTTGAGTTTTTTCCTCTTCTTTTTCTTTTCTATGCTTAAGTCCTTTTCTATTGCTTCTTTCTACACTTCACACATATGTTCTATTCTCACTTTTCTTCCCTCTCCTCATTCTTACTACACTTCTTTCTTTAATTTTTAATTTTTTCACGCTCTTTGATTTACATTCTCTTTTCTCTATTCGCTCTTTCTTGCCTTCTCTCTCCTTCGCATTCTCTCTCCCCACTCTCTCGCTGTCATTTCTCTCACTGCTCTTCATTGGCATTACTTTCACTCTTTTCTCACTTGTCAATCTTTCTCTCTTTTCTCCCTTTGTTTTTTTCTCTCATTTTTCTTTGACCCCTTTATACTTCTTCACCGAATTCCTACTTCTTTCTTTGCTTTCACGTTCACGTGACCTCAACACAAGGAATTAATTCCAGTCTTTCTGTTTATCTAACTTTCTTCGTGTTTTTTCTCCCTTTTTATCTCTAATTTTTTTTCCGGATGTTTAAATTGTTCTTCTTGAAACCTACCACATTCCATATTCGGTGTTTGCTTTACCTCTTCAGCGTGTCATCCATCTTAACCTCATTTATTTCTTATCACATTTTTTAACGTTTTCGCCCTAATCGTTTGATTCGAATTCGTAAGATGGCACAACAATTATCGGCATGTAAAGCTGAAATCTGTGAGTTGAGTTTGAATTCCAGCTGAGGTAACATAACATTATTTTTAATGGTAAGTACATAACTCCATATTTACCAAAGGCCTTGTCACTGGTATACCACATTGAGAGACGGAGAAAAATACAACCAGGACATAGATTCTTTTCTACTAATGGTACTATGTAATTGGAGAGGAAGAAACTCTCTTCGACTGGCATTAGCGAAAGTTGTAACTCGATTAATCTGTATAAATGGGACTAACTTAGAGAGGAAGCTTGAAGTGACTATTGATTTTACTTTTCTGCTTATGGAAAAGATTTAGCTGACAAGCCTAATTAATTAGTATAGTTTTTTTCTTTTTAGTTACTTTGCTCCAAAAATGCACATTGGCTTCTTTTATTATTTTAATTTCTCCTCATTTCTGATTTATTTATTTTTATTTTCTCTCTCTCTCTCTCCCCTCCCACCCCGTCTTGAGAAGTTTCCAGAAGCCTCAAAAACTGACTTTACCAAGGCGACTGATCTGGATAAAACCCATGTTTTACTTAAAAACATTACCTCTGTTTTATTTCCAATCTTGGTAAAGTTGTTTAACCGCTGCCTGAAACAGAAATGTTTCCCAAGTATGGAAGTTTTGAAGAATATCGGTGTGCCATCATCTCCATCATAATATCGCCTAATTAGAAATAAGTTTGAGTCATGAAGCGGGTAGTTGATTACCCCAATAATGCCAACCTCCCACGCGACAAACCGTTTGGGTTTCATTCCTCAATGTCCACTGCTGGTATTTTAACTGTCATTGTCAGTAAGTGAAACAGTCGATGATAGTTTCATCACCAGAGCGATTGCCTTAGCTGTCTTGAAGTTATTTTGAAAGCAGACAGCAAAAGATTTGGTGCATAAACTCTCCCGCTCTGGTCTTTCTGGAAAAGGTGTACGCAGTCATCAATTCCTTTCTCTCAGGTAGGTCTATGAAAACAGTTGTAAGTGGCCAGTTTTCTGAATCTCAAGTGTTCAATGCAGGCGTCCTTCAAGGCTCTCTTCTTTGTTCTACCGTCTTTCTGCTTTTTATAAACAATCTGCTTAGAAATATTGTCAGAACAATATTAAATATTTATACAATTTCTGGATGCACTTCCAAAAACCAAGTTAATCGGCCTCTTACGGCTGAACTTGCTTCTGACCTAGTTCTAACAGGAAAAACTGGCTTGCAATTTTCAATATCTCAAAAAAGCAATCTATTATCGTTTTACCATTACCGATCAGACTTTAGCTTTTTCACTCAAAACGAGATTTCATGCTTTCAACGTCTGTTGGATCTCAAGTTCAATCTAAACCTCAAGCGAAACTCGTATGTACCTTCTATTTACTAAAGATGCTGGAAAATGGTCGGCTCATTCTACCGCTCGACAAAGTATCTGACGCCTTCTGCTATGTTTGAACTGCTCAGTCCTCACTTTTCAGCCTTGAGAGCGCTCCAAATCATTTACGCGGTCTTGTGGGGGAGTGATATTCTCCAGTCTGCAATCTTTGTGATCTACTCACATGTGGATGCTTCCATGAATATTACAATTTTAAACTCTTCATGCCAAGGGCCACTTCGCATCTATCCTCCTCATTTTCACTTTCAACCACCTAAGAGCAAATGGAGTATAATTCCACTTTCTGTGCCATTTAATTTTAAAAAAGGGCTAAATACAGAGTAGATCTTAATATTATTACTTATAATCTACTATATATTTCGGAGTAAGATCGCGCAGGAGGTACTTACATTCTATTTCGGTAAATATTATTTCGAATAGTCGAGGAATTTTAAAATATCAATCATTCCACCCACCCAAAATGAAAATTATAAAATATACAGTAGCGGCCATAATATAAGGAACGGAAACAACAAAGACATAAATATGTATATTACTTAAAAAGTAATCCATGATTAGCAATAAAATTTCTACCAAATAAAGATTAGGATGTAATGCATAAATATTATACAAAGTTACAAATTTGCATAATAGTTTTTTTTAAATAAAGATTAAATGGAACAAAGGAAATAAGCTACTGGATAAAAGTTAAGGAACGATGTTAATAATTTGCATAAACTTTTAATTTACATTGTTAAAAAACTCGATGGAGCTTTTCAACAATAGGTAAAAGTTCATTTATCATTAGGATTTATTTTTAAGCAATATGGCAAATTCTACACGCAAAACGCTCTCTTTTGAAGAAAAAAAACTCATTATCGCTAACTATCAAGAAAAAAAGTCAATTTCAGAAATTTCTGATATTGTTCATAGGTCTAAAAGTGTCGTTCATCGTGTAATTAGCAGGTATAAAACCGATAAAACGTTAGATGCAAAACCAAAAACCGGCAGACCTCCAAAAACATCGCAAAGAGAAGATCGAAGTATTGTTAGAATATCTACAAAAAAAAAAAAAAAAAAAAAAAACGTTTTGAAACTGCTACATCAATTGCCCGTAAATTTAATGAAGAGACAGATAAGATCTCAAGGAAAACGGTTGCTTGCAGGTTAAAAAATGCAGTATTGCATGCCCGTATTCCAGCTTCGAAGCCTCTCATTTCAAAGCGAAACCAAAGGGCATGCCTGGAGTATGCGAGAGAACATGTTGTTTGGACTGACGCACAGTGGCATACAGTTCATTTCAATGATGAGTCCAAGTTTACTATATTTGGTTCTGAGGGCAAAACTTACGTACGCCGTAGAACAGGTGAAAGACTGTCTTCTTAATGTGTCAAGAAAACCGTTAAGTTTGGTGGCGGCAGTGTGGTGTGGGGAATGATTTGATCTGCAGGAGTTGGCCCTATCATCCGCGTACATGGCAATATCAATGCTGAGATTTACAAAAGGCTTCTTCAGCAGCATGTGGTAGCAAGATTACACCATAATCTTTATGAATCTCCTGTTTTCATGCAGGACAATGCACCTTGCCACAAGGCTCAGAAGGTTATGACTTTATTTGAAGAAGAAGGAATCGCCCTAATGAAGTGACCAGCCCAGAGCCCCAGCCTGAATCCAATAGAAAATGTTTGGAAGATAATTGGAGAAAGAGCTCAGAAAAGAATCCCGAAAAAATATGGGAGTTATTGAAAGATGAATGGGAGGGAATTACTGCTGATTTTTGCAAGAAATTAATTAGATCATGTGGTTGACAATGCAGAGAAGTCATTGAAAATAAGGGGATGTTTATCAAATATTAAATTTTGTTGATATTTTGTTCACAATCAAGTATTAACAAGATCGCTCCTTAACTTTTGTCCAGTAGCTTATCTCCTTTGTTCCATTAAATCTTTATTTAAAAAAAAAACTATTATGTTAATTTTTGTAACTTTGTATGATATTTATGCATTACACCCTAATATTTATTCGTTAAAAATTTCATTGCTAATCATGCATTACTTTTTAAGTAATGCACATATTTATGTCTTTGTTTCTGTTCCTTATATTATAGTCGATACTGTAGATAATTTATTAAAATTCTTGTAGAAAGAAGGCGACTTTGTGATGATTATTGATCGAAAAATTCGAAATAAATGCGAAGTTACGGTGAAAAGGATAATGAAATTTGTTTGAATCAGTGAATGCGACGAGCTAAGTTAATGTCATAATCGTGACGACCAGCATTACCTTCCATCTTCGGCCTTGTGTTATATATATAAGTAAATAAATACCCGGTCCCTTAATTCTCCGCCTTTATGCAAGAAATTGTACCCGAGATATCCGTCCCTTTGATAGCATCTTTGCACTGAACTGAAAGGGGAAAGGTCAGTGTACGTTGATTTTTGTAAGGTTTATCTAAAAGTTCTTACGTAATGACATAAACTTAATACCCAAAAAATGAAGGACCCGGCTATCAAGAAAAAGTGAATAAACTGCAACTTTTGAAAGTAGTTATTATTCGAAGCAGAACAATATGAAGACAAGGCGCGAATTTTTAAAAATGGATGTTAAACAACGTTGTTTAGCGCTTAATGCGTTAAACGTTAACTCATTTCAATTTACTATACTGATGCCTTTTTCGTGCATTAAGATCAACGTCTTTTATTTAATTTGCAATACGTAGGAATACTGAAAGAATTAGATGAAAATGATTTATTTCAGATGATCAATAATAGTTTAGCGAAACCTTTCTAAGCTCTATTTATCCTAATATACAAGTTTAATAATGGGATACTTGATGAGTATCGGACTCACTACCTTGGTGTATTATACCGCAATATTAACTAATTAACCTTCGGTCTACGGTAGATACCTATAATGTTCTTATATCCTATCAATAACAAATAATCGAAACAACTACTGTATTGTCTTACGGGGGGAATTAAATATTGAATATACATTTTATTTAATGTAGATAATAGTAAAGATATATATTTTTATCAAAAATACTTTCAATCTTACGCCTTGAAAAGACAAAACCTCTTCGGAAAAAGTTCTATTTCAAAACTGTCCTTCCCCTCACTGGGAAGAGTTCATCATGGAAATGTGTCTAAATATAATTGCAGTACAGGTGAAAGGGGTATATGAATTGAATCGGGGCACCTCGAGGTGGTGTAATGGTTAGCAAGCTTGTCTCGCTAGAACAATTAAGACTGAGTAGTAAGTTCGATCCTCACTGGGTGCCCCATACTTTCGGCTTTGTGCCACATCTGAGCTACGCTTGGAAAATCACTATATGAATTGAATCGACATAGCGATTTGTCTCCTTTTAATAACTTCTGCAATCGAAAACAACTGGCATAAAATATCCCAAGAAGCCTACCCAAGAGCAATTTATTTTTTCTGGATTATCAAAGATGTCAGCTTGCACAAAACCCGAACTGAGCCAAGTGAAGGTAGCTAGAAATATTTGTTTATCAACTTTTAATCTAATTTGCAGGTTGCATAAATGTTTCTTAATTCGTTAATTATATATCATTTCGTCCTACTGTTAATGAGTCAGTGTTTCGGGCCGTGTTTAACATAAAACTGCCTTGAAGAATTTCCTAAATTTTGCATCACCTGTAAAACCAATATATATATATATATATATATATATATATATATGATTTACGAAGAATAGCTTAGATGTGGCACAAGGTCTAAAATTAGGGAGCACTTAGTGATGATCTAACTCGCTACTCACATATATATATATATATATATATATAAAACAAGGGGGCCCCTGCCTTCCTTGCTTAATTGTTCAGCTTTATATCTACGAAGGAAAAAATTTCTGAAAAAATATGAGACTTATAGAATAATCGAACCTAATTGATTTCTTGGAAGAATAAAAGAAAAGGGCTGGATGCAAACTCTTTATATTGCAAGATTATGTAAATACGCTTCATTATCGTGAGTGTGTGTGTGTTTTTTTTTTCCATATCTTTGATTGGTCATGTATTTACAATGTTCGTGGTTTTGTATACGATACCAAAATGAAATTACTTATTCTTAAATCTTTGCCTGCAGTCTTTATATACCTCCCTCTAAATTAATCCTACGTTTTTAGTATTCATTCATACAAATGAAAATGGCTATTTTAATTTTTTTTTTTTTACTTATAATTTTAACCCAACCCTAGTTTTTAACCTCATTAATTTTTATTTTTTTTTAACTTTTCAAAAATTTTGATGTTATCGCATCATTTTGCTTCAGTTGATTTATAACTGATAGGTTTCTCCAAACAATACCACTGTAAATATTAGAAACTTCCTATGAATTTAAACTGAGGCGTTGTATTCAAAAAACAAAGTTAATCTGAAGTGAAGTAAAATTCCAAAAATATTCAAGAAATTTCCAAGCTATATATTTTCGGAGACTGATATTAGTCTCTTGTGTGGTATGGTGCCACACAGTATCTGGTTTGCGTTTTACTAGATATTGTTTCAGCTGTATAACTACCAAAATATTACTTCAGGGATAGTTAAGTTAATGCAATTTTTTGTCAAAAAAGGAAAAATAGCTGACGAAGAAAATTAGACAAATTAGAAATTCCAAAAAAATGCATTAGAACTTTTTGAAAGTGTGTAATATGTGTGTGTGAACTCTAGTAAACCACCTTCCCATCCACGATTTCAAATATTAAAAATTCGGTTAAAATCGACGTACAATTCCCGAGCGACTTTTATATTTGATCCATGGTTTTGGTTTTTCCTGAACTGAACAGTGAGTAGGGATTTACGCTTCGTAGCCTCTCGCCTCGCTTCATGGCTCCACCTCCCATTACAATCTTCTACTCGAATAGCCTCTTCGTCTCGTGGTGGCGAAAGGTTTTTCTTTTTCTTTTTTGCTTTTTTGCCGATTCAGCAGCATTCCACTTTCTAAGTAAGAAATGGAAAAAGAAAATGTGTTGTAACACAAAACCGTCAAAAATAGCAATGTAACGATAAAACGGTGCATTTGAATAAGAAATTCCAATGTCTATGTGTGTGTGTGTGTGTCTCTCTCTCTCTCTCTCTCTCACACACACACATTCATTCAGGACGGGGCTGGTTCCTTGAAATGACGTCAGTAAATAATATACACAGCTTGTTTTTGTAAGTATTTACTAAACTTACCTTGTCTGGCACAAGGATAGAAACCTAGAGTGAGATTCAAACTCTCTTCAATAATAAAGGTTCGCGAGAGAACTTTTCCAGGCCATTACACAGTGAGGCTCCCTTTTATTATTTATTAAGCTTATGTTAGTTAGGGAACAAGTCCAGCGATATTAACTTTCAGTGATGATCGAACTGATAATTTCACATTGACTTTTTTTCTTCATGAAAGGAATTCCTTCATTAATTTAATTCTTTTCATTGACTTCAATGCACCATTTTCTGTTTCAATATATCCCTTAAAATTATGCTTACTAAGAGCGATGGTTAACAAATTTGTTTTACAGCCTACTGTAAGTGACTACGAACAACACAAATTCATCCTCTGTATTTGTTACATGTACAGATAATATAATCTGACCCAGGATTAACATTAAATCTTGGCTCGTCATACATTATCTTTCTCTTAGTCTCTCTCATAATTATTTCATTTAAAATATTTTCATTCTTTCCATTCACTGCGATGTTCATTTTTTCTATGAATATGTCTCCTTAAATTATTGTGTTTCCGTGGGGTCTGTTCTTGTGTGCATTTGTCAAACAGTTTCTTTGTGTCTTAAAAGTTCTTTATGATGAATTGGTAATCAGCAAATATCAAAGAATGCTTTAGATTTCTACTTTTCAATGTCATCAATTTTAAGATATCCCTTATTTCATTTTTGTAATATTTCAGTTTTAGATGCAACGCCAAAGTCCGTACGCGCATTGTACTAGCTATATATGTTTTCCAAAAGATATATATATATATATATATATATATATATATTTGTTATAACAAAAACATACTGGATTGCTATATGATATGAATCCACTTGTATGCCAGTGAATGCTGGACAGCCTACAGATGAAATTGGGAGCAACAGAAATGTGGTTACCCCGAAATATACTGAGAATTCTATGGACGGAATGAGTAAACAACGAAGAAGTCTTGAAGGAAATGTTACCAGAATACTAAGAATCAGAAAGTGCTTCTCATGGTATATCATATCGAGAGGCAGGGGAAGGCCGCGAGCCACCTACCTGACGAAACTGAATGGATTGCGGAACGAGAGGTGGGAGGCTTGGCAGAGTAGATGTGGTGAGAAAACAGTACAACTAATTGTTTTTTATTGTCGTCACTGTAGTGCGCATATGTAGTGTGTTATATAATGTTTACCCTTTAAAAAAAACATAAGCCATCTTAAGTGCTATGAAAGTGTATAATAAGGATGTTTATTCAAGAGACGGTGAAAACTGTCGAAAAATCTGATAGCATGTTCTACTATATAATGTAATTACAGCCCATTTTTAAAACCTCTTACAGCCTGTAATTATTAGTGTATTACAACCAACTATAACTTTTGCAATTCTGGAAAAGTGCATAATATGTACGGACATTTTTTTTAAGTTGTAGCAGCTAAATTTAACTGACTAGATCTTTCAGTTGTATATACATTAATGTGGGAAGCCTGACAAAGCATCTCTGAAATCACCGTAGCAAAATCATAAAATGCTGGAAGGACAAGATAACGTTAGAATGCCAACAACATCCAGGATGACAGACACCTACTACAATGAATTGAGGCAACTTTCATATGTACACATAGATTTCACATAAAGATTTTAAGCATGAGCACATTATTCATCACTCCAATACAGGATGTTTCAAGTTAAAAAAAAAAAAAAAAAAAAAAAAAATGAAACCCGGTTTAAATTAACTTTTCTAAAGAACTAAGTTTAACTGCACCACTTTGAGGCTGGCTTCGAATTTTTCCGATGTTCGTGTTATGAATTAAAAGCTTCGTTACTGTCCCTCGAGACACTCCCTTTCCAAGACTCTCGTCAAAAATCTTTAAACACATCATTCGCTGTCGATGTTGTAGGTTACGATAAAGATTTAGGATGTTGGTGTCATTCTCTGCAAGATTTCGACAATCAGTTTGAGGTTTTTCTCTTTCTTTCATATACTGTTCCTCTCAGTCATCTTATAACTCTCTCACCATTAAACGTAACCTCTCTTGCGTCAGAATATGTGGATGTAGAAACGGAAATAGGCAATAAAGACTAGCAAACTCCCATATGTTTGAGGATAATATCCCAAAATTGATCCTCGTGAGAGCTTCCTTTACTTCTTTTATACTATTTTCTCCACTTAATATTCTTTTTATTCAATTTTAAAGCTATTGATTTAAATTTTATTTGTGTCCCCTTTTGTGACTTTTTCTAACCGCATTCATTTTAACTCTTGTAATGAAAATTACTTCTTGTCTTTATAAGAAATCTGCCTTTTTATTTCATCCCACTTTCCCTTTTTTTTTTTTTATTTAAGTTTAAATTTCTTTCGAGATACCTCATTTCCATTTTTATATTCATATGCCATTTGGGCTCACGAACATCAACAGGAATTGGTTGTCTCAAATGATAGATACAATAGAAAATATAGATATCAATGAAAAAATATAATAGACTTTTTTGACATCATAAAGAATGGTTTGAGCTTTTA
Source organism: Acanthosepion lycidas (assembly GCA_963932145.1). Taxonomy (NCBI): domain Eukaryota; kingdom Metazoa; phylum Mollusca; class Cephalopoda; order Sepiida; family Sepiidae; genus Acanthosepion; species Acanthosepion lycidas. Next base: position 12,541,366 of record OZ010585.1, read on the forward strand.
GTATGCACTTTGAAAATCTGCTGTGAAATTTTCGTTTTGTTTCTGCTCTCCTACAAGGTGCATGTTAAGATATACCTTTGCTTCTGTTAATTCAACACTCTTCTAATGTTAAGACGCTCAGGTTGTAGACTGGCCTTTTTTTTTCTTAACTATTAAACTTCTAGTAAGTTGGCTATGATTTAAAATAGCAGAGCTGACTTGCCAACCAAACTCTGAATTTAAAATCGTAGAGAAAACAAGTGAAAACCACTCCACCATCAAGAATAATCATGGAATTGCATAGTTCAGATATTACAGAAAAGAGGCATAATCGCCTTCGTGGCACTAAAGGCGGGTATTTCTATTATTTTTGCTTTTGTCTGTATTAATTATCTTTTTTGAGGTGGTCAATCTATTGAATCTCTCAAACAACTTCATGTTCCCTGAAGAACCTTTAATCCGTTGAACTTTCATATCTACCATACCAGAAGTATGAAATAATCCCAGTGAAACCAAAAGTGCGGCACCGAACCCCCATGGGAAACTGAAAAAGTAACCAAGAAACGAACAGATTTGAAAGATCAAAAACGCAAACCCAACGAGAAGTAACAGATATCTCGATCGAACTGCTCAAGTTGCTCTCAAAGAAACATGTCTTGAAACATAGAAGACAAAATCGATATTATCACGAATGCATCTGTAAACATGAAAGCAGCGACTGCGTGGAAAACAGTCAATGAAATCAGTGGTCGAAAAATCTGTAGCAAAGCCAAGCTAAAAGATATTGATCAAAATGTGAGGATTAAAAAATGGAAAAAGCACTTTGAAGATTTGCTTGGTAACATTCCAACAATTACAGAGAAACCCACGCAAAGCATAATCGAACAAGAACGCGATATCAAGAAAGGAATTTTCAACTTCGACGAACTGACAGCTGCAAAGAAGCAAATAAAGCGTGGAAAGGCTTGTGGACTTTATAACATCCCTGCCGAGGTCGGGTTGACAGATGACCTTGACAATGAGTTACTCACATTTTGTATTTAAGTTTATCACTCAGACCCAATTGAGCGCGGGACAGAAGGTTGTATACTCCCCTTTCCAAAGAAAGGAGACCTTGACCAAACAACAAACTATCGAAGGATAAAACTCACCACAATAGCCTCCAAAATCTACAACCTGCTCTTATTAAATCGTATCTGCCCTGAGCTGGACAAAATCCTCCGCAAACACTAAAACTGTTTCAGACAAAAATAGATCAACAGTTGGCCAAGTTTTAACTGTCCGCTGTATAATTGAGGGTGTAAAATCCAAGAACTTCAAAGCTGTGCTTGCATTTGTCGATTCCTCCAAAGCATTCGACTCTATCCATCGTGGCAAACTCGAAGAGAACATGTTAGCATATGGGATCGCGCAAGAGACAGTATCAGCCATTATAATACTTTGAGAACCATCGCTCAATGGTTCAATCTCCCGATCGGAGATTTTCAATGTCTTGCAGGGACATACGCTTGCCCCTTTCCTTTCCTTTTGTGCCTAGATTACGCCCTGCGAACATCTGATTTAAACATAGATCTGGGGTTCACCCTTGAAAAAGCAAGAAATTCACATCACGCAGCAAAAACAATAATGGACGTAGATTACGCAAATTAACTTGCCTTGCTGTTAGACATGATTGATAAGCCTACCAAATTGGTCCATCTCATTGAAGAAGCGGCCAGCGAGATTCATCTCTATATTAATGCTGGCAAAACAGAATTTAAGTTGAAAAACAGCAACATGAAACCCGTCTAGGAATTTGTTTACCTCGACAGCAACATCCAATCAACGGAGACATCAAAATCCGCAAAGGCAAGGCCTGGGATGTCTTTGATGGTCTGAGCACAATCTGAAAGTCCTATCTCTCTGACAATTAAGAGGGACTTTTTTAAGGCCACGGTAGAATCTGTCTTTCTCTACGGCTCAACAACATGAAGACTGACGAAACACCATGAAGTATCACTCGACGTAACATACACAAGGATGTTACGAGTTGCATTGGACATCGGTTGGAAGAAACACCCAACAAAGAAACGCCTATATGGACATCTTCCTCCTATCTCAGTTTCCCTAAGAGAGAGAATGTTTTGGCTAGTTGGTCATTCCTGAAGAAATGTCAGAACTTGGGAGTGATATCATCCTATGGAACCCAATGCGCGGCAAGAGGCCTGTTGGAATACCTCGTCACACCTACATTGACCAACATGTAGATGACCCTGGATGCCATCTGGAGAACCTGCCGACAGCGATGTCTAACAGATGGTTGGAAGGAACGTTTCAGGAGAATCCGAGAAAATATTTCGACCAGATATGATACCAGAAGTATAAGATATCGCCGACAACATTACCGTCTATCTTGGTTATTATAACACAACAGTTAATTTTCTAGTTTCTTCATTTGAAGCTATTTCAGTCAGTCGCTTGTGAGCTGAATGAATTTAGTGGTGTTTTAAACTTCTTTGCTATCTAGTAAATAGCATTTCATGGGAAATGATATTTAATATAGACATTGAACTTTTTGAACCGGTAAGCTCAAGATCATCGGGTTATTTAAACCTGAATAGAAAACAGGGAATTTAACGCGCACATTTATTAACAGAAAAGCTCAAATTTCGTTATTCGAAAACTGTTTTTAATTTTTTTTAAATTCAAATTACGTCACAAAGTAGTGAGTGTTATAAATTGCTAACGACAGCGATTTTATTTCCATCAAAATATAACGCTCAATTTAATTTTTTCACTCACAAAATGACACTCTTCAAACTGAGAAATATTTATTTTGTCGCAAAGTTTAAAAGGAAAAAGATTAAGTTTTGACTAATATCCTGTTAGTCTCTATATTTTAAGATTAATTTGTTTCTCTCGATATATTCGTAGACCTCTTAAAATTTATCTGACAATATTTTCATATATTGTTTTTCGGACTATTATCTTTGTGCTATTTTCATTCAGCTATCGAGTTTATCTGACCAATTTAAAATCGTTTAGTATCTTTCTTCTCTTCACCTAGAACGCCAGAATAACATAGAATCATAGGACTGGGTGTTAAGGTCCTATGTTAGTGTTACTCTGAAAACAGATGAGATTGGGCAAGCGTTATCATTTTTCCTCTCTTGTTGAGAGTATTAACGATTTATTCGTGCCACTACGAAATTTCACGTAGCTTTTTGCCTTGTCCTCTGATATGGGAACTATTAATTGTTCAAATTATTTTCTCGAGAACAAAGCCCAGAAGAATGTAGCCAGCTACAGGTTAATTCTCATCGAGAAGATGGTCAGTCGAAGAAAAGACAGACGATTACGAGACTTCAAACGGAATTAAATTTCGCAGTGTAAATACCTAAAAAATAAACTAAACAGGAAATATATTAGACCTGCCCGTGCAAGACAAAAAATCACCAAACTCATGGACTGCCGGCCATTGAGAAGATTTTTATTTTCTTGGCGGTGATAGCGTTTATGTACGAATCGGTTCATTGAACCGAAACATTTTCAACATCAGAAACTTAACTCTTGATATTAAGATATCCTCTAGTCACATTTATTTTCACTTTTCAGTGTAGAATAATACGATATTTCATATATGTTTGTTTGTTTTTGATGTTTTTAATGATCCTTCCTTCGTGATTGTCCTTTTTCTTTTTTTTTCTCTATTGATTTTGAAAATTAATTTCAGCCCCTACCCGTCCCTGACTTATTTTACTTTGATTGTGTGTATTTAAGCCTATCCACACTCCTTACGTTACACTTATCCGACTACAGCTCCATTAGAACCCATTTACACACACTTACCAGACTCCATCCGAAACATACCAGTAGAAAATACTAACATAATAACCTCATCCACAGGTAAAAAAGATTAGGTTATTTATTTTTGGCTGAGCCTACGGGCTCGGAGGTACCCACATTAAAAAGGCCTTGTGCCACATTCAATCCTCGTGGGTGGATTGATAAATACCATCTATACATCCAGTTAAAAAGTAAAAATAAAACCATCCCTGATAATGGCTAAAAGTATAGCCGAAAGCGCTCGGAATTACAGAGTATTTGAACAGTTTCTACAAACTCTGTTCGAACACAAGAAAAATTAAATAAAAAGTTTAATCGCAGTACATTGTCTGTCGTCTTTAATGACACACACACACACACACACACTTTAATCATTTCACCCCAAGCATGGCGGGAATGCCACTAGTACGCAGGGAGTGAAATTGAGAGAAAAGACTAGCTATAGGGTGATTGTGGAATGGATAAAAAGATGAATGGGATTCATGACAACAGAAGATAGCGATTGACATTGCATTTAAAATTTTTGAAGATTGTAGTTTACAGGGAAGCAAATAAACGAAAGGGAGTTCTATAGCGGAAAGTGCGAGAAAAGAAACTGTCAGAGTAGAAGTGGGACCTGCATGTCAATCTAGTAACACGCTTAAATTCTCGTAGTTGGGCACCAGGGAAAAAAAGCTTGCCAGAATAGTTGCCATGACAATATTTGTAGAAAAGATATGTGTTATAGTGGAACACACCTATACTATAGTTAATAGACTCTCCCACCTATAAGTAGGAGTAGTAAGAGTAACGAGGGAGTCGCTCAGTGGGTCAGTCAGGCTGATCGGTTGAACTCTCTACCTTCGGGCGGGGAGGAACCCGAAAGAGGTTACGACGAAGGGCGGATTCTCTTTCGGGGAGGTAAATCGACCCTGAACCCGTTTATACGGGTTCAAAGGGCTTATTTTTAGCCGAGCCCAGGGGCTCGGAGATCCCACGTTAAACCGGCTTTGTGCCATATGATGCCCACGTTGGGGGGAGGTGACTAAATACCGTCGCTCAGTGGGTCGGTCAGTCAGTCGATGCCGGACGACCGTTAGTCGGATACTAAAGTATCAGCGACCACAACTAGATTTCTCTGCGTCATTACCTATTATATCGTTCCTAACGTTTTGTACGTCGAACCTATTTTAGGACCGACTTAGTACAGATACAAGCCTCCACTGTGAAACCACTCCATAACAATATGTCACGTTGGTGAGAAAGTGACTGAAGTCGAGATGCCAAATCAGGATCAACTACATTCAGATCCTTCTTTGGATCTTGTCAAGAACCTCGAGATGAATAGCAGGAGCACCGGACTAGATAAAGCAACAGTATTCAATGCACGGATGAATGGTAAATTTTAAATGTGAGGAGAAAAGCCTTCTGGCACGACATAGTGACCCAACTTTCCTTGCAGTAGATGCAGCTACTGATTCGATGTAGTCGTTCCACTTCAAGTCAGTTGAAAACGTGAGGCCAAGAAGGTGCAGTGTGTTGCTCTCCAGGAGTCTAGTAGCGGCCAGGTTAACTTTGTCAGCTCTGACGGATTTGCTATTGAGACGGGAGTAAATGATAGTGTCATCTAACTAAATGCCTACTTGGAAACTGATATTAGGACGATCATTGATGAAGATCAGAAACGGTGTAGGACTCTGTATACAGCCTTGATGGACACCAGTGTTCATGTGAAAAGAATCTGGAAGCGAACCCGTTCAAAACGACTTTCATTTCACTATTTGATAGGAACAACTGGATTAAATTAAAAAAACTGTCCTGTACTACTGTAGCCCTGGAGCTTACGTAGAACAGCGTTACAAACCCTGTCAAATGCCTTCGAGACATCTATAGCCACAGCTCAAGTTTCGTCCTTATTATCAAGAGTTTGATATAATACTCAGTGATGGCTGTTAGCACATCAGCGATAGACCCGCTAAAACGGAAGCTATATTTTTTGTCAGAGTAGGTCATGAGAGGTAAGATGCTTAACCACTTCAGCATTGATTAAAGCCTCGAATACTTTGCCGAACATAGTACGATTGTTACAGGGGTCAAAAGGTTCTCCACGGGAACTACAGAGGAGGATTTCTAGCAAAATGGAAAGCAGGAAGCAGCGAGGCAATGGTTGTAGTTTGGAAAGAACTGGAGCCAGCTCGGGAGCACATTTCTTTAGGACGATGGCTGGGATCCCGTCACCACCGCTTATGGGAGTCTAATTTAGAAATGATGTCCGAGACCAATGACGGGGTTATGCACATATCACTCAGTAGAGACTCTGTTCTAGTGGGGAAATCAGGTGTGGGTAATCCAAATGAGTCGTGTTGAGTTGGAAGAGAATTTCCGAGCAAAGCATTTAACCTTATCTGCTGTAGATGTCAGAACTTCAAATTGATTAAAAAGAGGAGGGTTTGAGAATTTTCCGTTGTTCGGCATACTCTTACAGAGCCGTCAAGAATCTCCAGAACCGAACTTGCGAGATGCTGTACGTTGTTTCATCCTATCACCAAACAGTAACTTCACTTCTTTGAGGACACACACTCATTATGAGACAGACGCCTGTTGCAATCAGACGTGTCGCTTTGGTACATCCGGAAGAAGTTATTCCTGTGGGCTATAGCGCCGCACATCAGGTGAGAACCGAGGAGATGAATGGGATTTAACTTGGTATTTCTTTACTGGAATGAAAACATCAATGCCGGGATTTCAACCAGGAGGAAACCCCAGGCGCACACTTTGAACATGGTGATTAAAAACTTCATTCCAAGGAGCATCACGAAGGAAATCACGGGATGAATCCCAATCTGCTCATCGAGAACAGAAAGATATTTTGTTGGTAGGAGGCTCTTGGTTGGATGGAGAGCGGAAAGAGATGTTTATAGACACTACTGCATGATCAGTTGCCAAGAGGGCAGAGCTGCGTATTACAATATAAGTGAGGGATAGATGTAAAAAGTGATATAGAAGAGAAATGTGTCCATCACGGTTACTGATCTCTAGCAATACAAAACAGCAGTCCTCTCGACTCGATTTATTTTATTACCTCTTCTCCTCGCTTTTACCGGCCCTCTTTGTAACTCAGCTCATACTGTAGTATCTACTGATATTTCGTTCCAATCATCTATTAAACAGGAACCTCCTATTCATAAGATCTCTTTCTGTTACCAGCATGCTGGTTGGGTCTTCTTTGTGACGCCTCTTAGACTGACATCTTTTAACATTTCAACTGAGAATTGCGCTACTGGGGTTTCTTCTTAGGTCAAAGCTAGCATGGATGCTTTCATTCCTTCTTGGAAAAACAAAAAAAGGCATACACAATGTATAAAAAAAACATTGCACGACGAAACAAGTGCGTCAATTTTTTTTTTTAATTCGATCCGTTCAAATCATTGCAAAACAAATAGCCTATTCAAGAACACCAACCCAAGCAATATCATAGAATATTTGAAACGGCTACTAATTATTCGTTTTGTTTGCCTTACGACCTATTGCATTTTATGCTACGATAAAGTGTCTATTGTTCAATTTGTTTATAAATATTGAACTATATCTTTAAGTAACTACTATCCTAACAAAGTAGAAGCAAATTATTTTTAACGTTTTCTAGCTATTGATTTCATTGGTATCAAACATAACCGATCTGACGGTAGAACATATTTTAGCAAAAAATCTTTAGCGAGAATTTTTTTTCAAACCACTTAACACGTTCTTAAACTGTTTTCGTTTGAGTTGACTTTTTACCTTTTGAATAAGACAAATCGTAATATGCCGATAATGTTGTTTAAAATCAAAATAGTAAACAAAATCGCCAATTCGACAATGTTTTTTAAAATATTTGCCGAAATGACAGCTGTTAGAATACTGTATTCTAAAAAAAATCACTCCTGTATTCTGAGTACAGAAGTGATTTTTTTTTTTTTTTTTTTTTTTTTTTTTTGTAATTGTTAAAGAAATATACTCTCTTCTTGTTATCTAGGAATAAATATAGATCGAACTTTTTAGCCAATTAAATTTTTCTCAAGTGACTTTTTATAAAATGTGAAATAATTTTTTTCTTCATATACATGTCATTCATAACAGCAAACTCTTTTAGAAATATCTAAACTGTCGGTTGTATACAACCGATTTCTCTGATCAGTAGTTAAAAATGCCTTCGAACGAATGAAACCTGGTCCTAACGAGAACCATACATCTTCGAATTTCATGGACTGGTGCTACAGAATCACAGAACTGGACCAAATAACAGAAACTATATCACATGAAGACGTTCAACAACGGCAACAGCTAAAATCGATAGCACATCTAACTCGAAGAGAAATAATGACATAATGAAGATGTTGACGTCCTAAACTATTTCAAAGAGTTGAGAAAGAATCACCATCAATACTGGAAAGAGCAATAACAGTTAAAGGACTTGAAGACTATTATCCCGAAAAAGATTGTTTTAATAGATTTTATAGATTTCAAATGAAATTAGAACTGGCTGCTTTGGCCGATGAATGCCAAATGTTTCCTTTATAAGGAAATGGCTAATATTACCATTTGTTAAAAAAATCATCAGTGACTATTCCGTCCAGAAATGTCTTATTTCTGTATTGAAGACAAAAACAGCTTTTAAGTTCAGGCAGAATACATTTTCCTTTGTTTAGAATTTTTTCCTCAAGCCTATATATGGCGTAAAGGGCGGGTCCAAAAGTTTTGTCACTCTAATCCTCTCTTGCAAACTGTGGAAGCTCGTGTCAGCCATCTGAAATTATATAAGGTGACAAGATTTTCGGATCACCCTGTATTCCAGTTGAACGATTGAACAAGCAATAAAAAAAAACTGAGTGAGTAACTTCAAAAACACTTTTAGAAGTCGTGCAACACGATGGTGCTTTGAACTTTTTGAAACAACCTCATAAATTGTATTCATGTTTTGCTACGATAGGAAAAGTTACTTTTGATTCGCATTTATTATATACGAAAGTCGTATTTCTTCTTTCTGGTCAATATTTTGGTCTCTTCATATTTCTCATTTTTTTCTGGCCACTTGAAACTTTCTATGTAACATTGTGTATTAGTGTAGTTTGTATTAACATTTTTTCTCCATAATTTAATTAAGATTTAACTCTATCCACGATTATAAAGAAATTTATATTTCTTAGACGCCTACATTTTGTTAAAAAAAAATAAAAGCATCTACAGATGTTGAATTAAGTATTAATATTTCATTTTCATCTGAATCTACCTTATTTATGGTTCTTACAAAAAATAATGTATACGGCTGAGTTATTTTCACTTTTCTTTTTAAGTACTGACTCATTTTTTTAGCCTTAAACGACCAAGTATATTTGACAGCATTAAGAGATAAATTCATATTTTCGGATACTGTTTTCAGAAGTCCATTTTACCGTCAAGCGTTTAGTTGTATTTCTTTCTGTAAAGAAGTTTTAAATTTTAAGTTACAAAGATTTGTTCGAGCATTAGTTGTCTATTTTTGGCTATTGAACAGTGTTTTGCACACACATATATTTCATTCACATCTATCCTTGCCAACATTACCTCCTTTTTTTTGTCTGTCAGGATCTTAACTCTTCAATATCCGAAATTCTTTTCTGTCTTGATTCATTGCTTCATTTTTAGTTTTCGGTGCCTGTCCTAAATAAGTTTTCCATCTGCTAGAACGACCTTTATCTTCTGGCCATTGATCAGACGAAGCTCATTTGATATTCAATTCTTCCCATTCTAACAGTAAAATGTAATCTCCCATATTCCTTCTTATTCATATTATAGTTATTTTCTCTCTCACTCTCACACAGATATCGATTTTAAAAGACAAATATAGGATTTAAATGATACACGTACTAGTCTCAGCTAGGCTTAGTTAATATTTTAGATACCTCGTAATGTTTAACGAAAAAAATAGCAGACCATGACTAGTGTATGCTGAAGTTAATTCTCACTGAACGACATAAACTATTGGCCGTGGTCCAAGCTAAGCAAATATGGTTCGAGCGCATAACGATCGTCCAAAGTTGAATAAAATTATTCTTTCTCCATTTAGTGCTTTATTTGTTTTCTTACTATTGCTTAAATTGCAATTGTTTAAAAACAGATGACGACAGATGCTTTTTTTTTTTTTTTTTCTTTTTAAATGTAAACTTCCATGTTCACATATTTGATGACCTTGTCGCCTGGTTGAAACAATTGAGTTAGTTACCAGACTCAGTCGCCAAGATGGCAGCTAGCTATTGAATCGAAATTCGGTAGGTTAACTAGTAGAAAAAAGTGAATTATTTTTAGATACATTCTTGAATCTTGTGTAATGAATTTAAAAAATATCTCCAAAGGCTTGTAACAACTTGACCGGAGATTGCTTATTCAGACATTTAAGGCAATTTATTTTATTTATCGTGTTAGCACGGGCATTTCTTGTGGGGGGCGGGAGAAAATGCCGTGTTGTACAAAACTTCAGCGGAAATTTCTATAATAACGGCGTCACTTAATATAATATTGAAGCTAATGTCAGTTTTCGCCTAAGGAAAAGTATATTTTTATTCTATTTATTTGCATCTGTTATTTTACCATTCGGAAAATACTTTTTTTTAACTATAGAAGAATTATGTCTTTATTGCTTCTAAGCGGGCAAGCTTTCTATAATATTGTGAGTCTGTTATTCCAAGGATGCTCTCTGAGTCTCTCCTTGTATCAAACTTTACTGTTTACGACAAATGTTTGCTATTAGCGAATCAAGTTACATGACCGTAAGTTAAAATCTTGGTTTAAGTAAAAAGAAAGTTATATCAGAATCTTTCAGTGTAAGAGACAAATGATAATATTACGGTCCGCTACGCAAAAAATAACTCTGCATGCTCATGTACAAGATGAGAAAAGCGTTGTCCTGAGGACAGTATTGATAGACGCTGGAGAACGTTGTCCTGAAAAGGACATTTTAGTGCTTATTGTTGCTGATGGGCTACTGAAGATGGATGGAACGATGGCCAACTGGAGATGATGATGATGGCTGTCAAGGCGGCTGGAACCGTGAGCGAGCTGTCGGTTGCTGCTGCTGGAAGAAATACTACACTTTGATCCTCATTTTGACCTCCGAGGAACGCTTGTTTGTTTGGTGTTTTTTTTTTTTTTTTTTTTTGTTGATTTTTCTTTGTTTTTTTTATTTTTGTTTTTTTTTTTTTATTTGCTTTTGAGGGCTCTTTATATCCAGAATCAGTTTTCAAACAATAATTCTGGTTATTTTTTCTTCCACTTTTAAAAAAAATGTGGTAGTGCCGATAGAATACGACAATTTAGCCAGACCGACTGAACTCGATGGAATTAACTGATATAATATAGACAGCCAAACGAGAAAAAGTTTAACCCTGTGGATCCAAAGCTTTCAGTTTGAAATTTCTTGAAAGTTACCAAATAGAGTAGAAACCAGAAGAGAGCCGGAAACTACAGCAGCCGAAATGTAGTGACTATAACAACCAAAATGAAGATACTAGTTTAAGTGTGTATGATGTCTACTGTATTATTATTACATGCACTTTTCACATTCATACCTTATGTCGGTTACTTTTATCATTTGGTTACGAATGATGTCCCCCCCCCCGGTTTTCTTTAGGTGTAGCAGCGGGTAATCTTTGTCAAATAGATTTTATTTTTCAACAACAATACAATTAGAACACTTCGACGTAGATTCTTGAAATATAGGAAGATTCTATAACTTTATTTGATAAGCTGTTATAATTTGAAAAAATCTGAACGTTTTGATATTGAAAAGATAAATTCTGCCCATGGATTAACTAGCGTAATATAAAATAACGATTATATCTGGTACTTTATGAAATTGGTCCGGAATTTAAATTGAATTTTATATGCTTGACGTCCAGGTGGCCAAGGAGGATTGCGCCTAGCTTTCGTACCTTTGGGCTACCAAACCACTTTAAACACTACTTTGTGTCACATTACGCTCGAGAGGCGTGTTGTTAAATGCCTACCTTACAAAATTACGTGACACCCGAACGGGAGCTTCGTGGAAGAAACCGTAACGTTTTAATCCAAAGAAAGGCTTTTTTTCTTTTTACTTACAGGTACCATATATAACTAGAGGTACAAGGTTTTATGATCAGTTTTTTTTTTTTTTTTTTTTTTACTAAATGAAATAGGTGGGTCGCACTATAGACAGGTTAAAAATCGTGCATTTTTTTGGTGACCAGTTGCACTATACTCAGGTAAAGTTCGTTTTTTTTTCTGGAGGGGTTAAAATTCATGAAAAGAAATCGGTGTTTGTACTCTACATGGTCGGCCGATACACGAGTAAATACGGCAGATTGTTATCACGGGGAAGAATTTCGTCGCTGAAGAATTTCGTATGCATTTATCTTGATACAGTGTAACCCGGATATAAGAGTTGTCGGGACCGGAGAAGAAGTCTCTTATATCCGGGTTTCTCTTATATCCGTGTTTGGTCTATTTTGTTTAGATAAGTATGGCTCTAATTTGGGACCAGACTAAATCGCTCTTATATCCGGGTTTCTCTTATATCCGGGTTACACTGTATCTTCAACTTCGAAACGACCTGTAATTCTACTGTCTTCAATACTAGCCCCAAATATTACTCCACCTTCCCTGTTGTATAAGTCGTATGTGTTGTCTATTTCTATGAGGGGCTCAACCTATAGACAAGCCATCAGATCTGTAGAAAATTGAGAGTGAAAATGTAGCTTTGTCATTTGTTGTTGTTTTTTCGTTTTTGTTTTTTTTGTACGACAGGAGGACGAAACGACTATTTATTTCTGTTTTAATGGATGGTCTGATAGTTTCGATAAGGTCAAATTGGCAGTTGATATTCAATCTACTGTTAACTGGGGTAAGAAATGGCTTTTTAATTTTAATGCCTCTAAAACGAAACTGCTCTCTTTTAATCATCTTAGAACCTTTCTTGCCTTTCATCATCATGGCTGCTGCTAACCACCAAGAGAATAAGTCATAGCGCTTTCTCGGTCTACAGTTTTCCACTGACATGAAGAGGGACGCTTATATCAAATCAATTACTATGTCTGCTGCTACAAACGTTGCTTCATTGTCTCGTGTATATAAGAGTGGTCTAATGGATAGTAGCTTGGAGTGAGACATCGGAAGACTGAGTTCGAATTCCAGTTTGGTTCGCTACATTCACTTGTGCGCAAATACCCTTGGGAAGAGTAGGAATCAATCCCTCACCATTATGGTGATTTTCTAATTGTAGCTTAGATGCGGCACAGGGCCGAAAGTATGGCGCACACAGTGAGGATCAAACTCGCTACTCGGTCATAATTGTTCTAGCGTGACAAGCTTGCTAAATGTTACACCACGTCAAGGTGCCCCGATTTCCGTTATGCGTTAAATAACAGGGCAGACTGGGTTCTGTAACTTTGGTTGGTAGTCTACCGCAGAAAGAAACGGCAACTTACTGTGGGAAAATCTTCTGCCTAGTCCTTCATGAATCGAAGGAGACATGATCACCAAAGCACTTAACTGAGTGACTACATTGGCGGCTCGGTTTTATCTTTTTACTGTTTAAATTACTAAATGTAACTCTAACCTCTAAGTTCTATGCTAACGATCTATGATCTTCAAAACTTAAATGCAGTGTCAATTGTCATGTCTTTTTTAATCTTGTTTTTTGTTGTTGGTTTTTTTATGGTCCTTTTTCCACAATAAGATTCTTTTTTTTTTCCTTCCACTCTCAGTAATACGTTGCGTCTCCGTAGTTTTATCGCCTTGCTTGAGGTAAAATTATTTTTAAAAATAAAACAAAAGGACGCATGCGCGCACGAATATTTCGACACGAAATTTACATCCGGCTGCTACTCGGAATATCTCGCGGACTCACATGTACTAACTGACGACCTATGTTGCCTTTTTATTTATATCAGACGCGCGAACGTCAAACTAGACATAAATCTGCACGAATATTTAACAGAAAAATGTTCGGGTGTATTTTAAACTTGAAAAGTATAAAATTTCTAATAACTTAGCATTTAAAGCATTTATAACATTATTAATTGTTGTGTAATTTTATCTTTCTCCTTTAATTAAATTTTAAGTTGGTACCCTCTCAGTAGGAATATCATAAAAAAAACGTTTTTATTTTCTCTGAAACTGGTTTAATGCATTCTATTAACCAGAGTACACGATAATTTGAATCTTTTATTTTTAGAAAATCGTAACTTACAGATTTTAAGTTTTTCTTTACAAAGACTATATCCAATATAACTCTACATTCATCATTAAAATTATTGTTAAATGTTTTCATGTGCTGCTTCGCCCAATTTACATGTTTCTGTTTCTAATGTTTACTTTCATATCCTTAGCCAATGTTCTTAAAATTCTACTTATTTTCTGTTTGCATTCTTAACGCCTCTTTCTCTAAATATTTTGTCACTGATCAATCCATTTTTTACTTTTTAATTGTTCTGTGATTGCTATTCATTTTTTTCAGAATTTCCAACATTGTGTTCCTCTTACTCAAGAATTTTCTAAAATTTTGTTTCTCTTTTGAGGTTATGCCTTTCTTATGGCCCATAACAATTATATTGTTATATATCTTTTGATATAATAAGCAACCCTCAAAGAAGTTAATATGGCATATCTATATAAATATAGCATCAAAATGTAGGTTCTTTCATGTAATTCATGGCAGTCTTCATATATCTAAAATTTAAAAAAAAAATTAAAATGTGAGCGTGGCCGTTTGCTATATTTACCAACATAAACATTCGCTTTTCGATCATGAGATCTTGGTTCGAATCTCATGTACAATTCGTCAGATATGACGTCTTGATGTTATCGTCACCATGAGACGAATCCATTGCGAAGCGATTGGAAACCATACCATACCTTGTGAGTGAAATTTGATTGGCAGAACTATTCAGAAACCATCGATGGTTCTACTAGCGTGAAGTCACAAGACATCGCAACTGAGGGTTTGTTTAAACTTTATACGCTCCCTCCCAGAAACTGTAACTAAGGTCCGTACAACATGGTTGCAGTATAAACCACATGTGAACTGTGGGTGTTGATTGCAACAAGGATTGGTTGGCTTGTAGTGTGTGTGTGTACGCTGAAGATCATTGATCCACCACTCTAATTCAGTTTATGGTGAATGTGGCAAAATGTGTACCAAATACAATTGTTACAAGGTTTATAATGGCAGACCTTTAACAAACTACGATCAATACTACGTTGCTCATAACTTAGCTTAATAGTATCAGAAAACCTGCAGGAATCGTTCTGGCTTTTCCGTCTCATGAACATTGATTTTCTTTTTATAGTTTGTCCTTTCAGAAGTTATTTTGAAGTTTAAGTTTTTTTTTTTTGTTTTTTTTAAGTGAATATTACATTAACATTTTATTTGTATTTTTAAGAAAAACTATGATTTACAGCTGGGTTACATAATATCAATCCTCTTATATGGCAGTAAATACTGGAAAATCTCACAGATGAAGAGATTTGAAGCAATAGATATGTGGTTCTACAGAAGAAACTGAGAATACCATGAACCGAACGTGTGAGTAACGACGAAGTTTTAGAGAAAACAAATGGATACTTATATTTAACAAGAGAAATGTGTAAGGTACATAATGAGGTAGGAGGGCTGGGAAAAATTGAATACTCACAGTATTGAACGCAAGATGGACAAAGGTAAACAAAGCGTAACCTACCTAGCGATCTCGAGTAGGTGGATGGCAGAACAGATTTAGAAAACAATTTATTAACGGGTACAAAGGACAGAATTGTGAAGAGCCATAATCGCCAACGTCCTGAAGGGTATCAGCACATAAAAGGTACGTGGAAAGGTAGTCGGCAAGAAAATCTGATGAAAGAAAAATCAAAATACTTTGGGTTTTTTTCTATAGCATGTAGGTCCTCTCCATTTTGAAAACTGGTACATCAATCGTTATACTCAGTAATTCTTTCCTATGCAAAGTTAAGCTTAATACACATCAATACTCTAATCAGTTACCTATCGGTCTCTAAAATTAGGATCCTGACAACGTTGAGCAGGTGAAAAAATGAAGTTATCGATTTGTCTTGGTAATTTTAAAATTATCTTTTAGAGGGGGCTTGAAAATAATTGCTTTAATCTGGCTCAAATGAGATAAATAGGTTGGAAGATTTTTAAGTTTTACAAATTAAATGGCCAGTTCACATACTTGAAGTCTATATTGTTTGACAATGCTCGAATACCGACCATGAACATCAATGGAGAAATACGCTTAGGCTGGAAAGTGGTCGAATTTTAATGGCGCAATGCAATACTAATTTCCGTGTATTTTGAAAATCAATGTTTGAAATGGATTTTTATCTGGTTTTGAAAATCAACCACTAGTACTGTTAAATATAGCTGCCACTACTTCAACCAGCAAACGATATCTGTGTGTAATCAAGACTACAGAAAGAGAAAAGTGTTTACATTGCGGAAAGAGAGCGTAAAACGAAACTAGATTCTTACATTAAGGTGTCAAGGGAGATAACAATAGAAAATAAATAGATGACATTGTTTAGAGAGGAAGACAGAATAGATTTTAACAGGAACATTGAGAAAAAAAGGTGACTATGGTTTTAAGAATGAGAAAAAGAGGATGGGAATGAATAGAGAGAAAGGAGTCTATAAGAAAATAATGAGAGGAGTGAAACTGATAAAGAATCGGTGACTGTTTTAGCAAATAAAATAATAATAAAAAAATAGAACAGCTATTACTAATAAATGCTCAATAGTTAAAGAAGAAAGTGAAGGACAATTACTGAGAACAAATAACGTTGATTAGACGAATAGAAGGGATACTAAGTATTTTTTCTCTCAACGAAACTGTTTTTTTTAATTTTTAATCAATTGTTTGTTTTTTTTTCCATTATGCAACCAACACGTAAAAGCACACGGGTGGTTCTTTATCACTGAAAATCCAGATCAAATTACATAAACGTTCAATTCTTTGTTTACTCTTCCAATTACATTTTTGTTGATGTCATGTTATTTGAAGCATTCTGTCTGTCAGTCTGTAAAATACATTTTTTTTCTGATTTCTAACTTTGTTCTCTCGTTTCCGTCTAGACTGTTCGTCTTTCTGGTCATTTCTTTCTCATAATTATTATTGTCTTTTTTTTCTTCTTTGAATTTTATTTTCTCATATATATATATATATATATATATATATATATATATATGTGTGTGTGTGTGTATTTGTGCATTTGTATGATGTATAATAGTATCCGAAATGAATACGAGACAAAGTGGAAGACTTATTAACGACGCATTTCGCACAAAGCGTCTGCTCTCTGTCTTCCTCAGTTTAGAATGAAAGACAACTGTATGTGAGGAAAATGCTTTGAGATCTCTGGGGATAATTTTGCATCATCACAGATAATGATCAAATTTATAGGGATTTACTAAGTATGGCTCAATTTAGCATAAAACTTCAAATGTCGGGCAGCCAGCGATGATCGATATCAATGATAGTATTTATCTGCGGATAAATATTAATCCACAACGAAGATTATTTCCTTTTTTTTATATTTTCTTTTTAATCTCTGAAATGAGTTCATTTTTTTTTTTTTTTTTTCTTTGAAGATATTTGCGTTTACAGAGAATTTAAAATATTTAACTTAATAAAAAGAAGGTAAAGAGTGAGTTTCAAAGAAAATATACGCCGGTTTCTTTTCTTTACAAGATTTCATTAAAAATTATTTACATTATTTACTTGCTTTATAACGGCTTTTCGGTCGTTGTACATTCCGGCCTTCATCAGGTGCTTGCCGATCCAGGTGACCTTCAAGAACAAGCACATGATGAGGGTCAGAGGACACAACGGTGAAACATTGCAATAATAACAAAGGTGATAACAATAACCCGGATGTAAATAACTCCTCTTCCCAGAAATTTGTCAAAAAACGTTTTAAATTTTCAAATCAATATAATAATATGCATCCACGCAAAATGACCCATAAGGATTTAAGGTTCTTGTCATAGCATGACTAGCATTATAATCTGATTTTATATCCCTGAATCAAAAAGATCATTTCACAAATCTAATTCCTGCCCTAAACAAACATATACTTTAAGATCTACATTTTAAGTGATGGTGTCTCTCTGTATCAATATTTAGTATCCAGTATATGTTCGTATAGCAATATTTTTCCAGCGTTCTCTGATTAATTACACAAATAATTGATTACTGATTGTTCCATTTGAAAACTCTTTGGGTATTAGGTAGTTAGTATCGCGATCTGCTTGTTTTAGTTATGGTGGCGAATGCTCAAAAGCTAGAATATTAAGATTTCTTTTCATTCTTTTTTCTTGAATGATATCTAGAGAAAATGATCAACAGTTTGGCATTATAATAAAAGATAACGACAGACAAGTGTTTAAAGCATGGTTTAAAATGGATAAGAAAATAAACGATATCATACATAAAACTTAACATCTCGATTTAACCGGCATCGGAGAAGTCAAGTAAATGCTATGCACAAAACCTAAAAGGAAGCTAAAAATTTAATCTTGTGCTGTTTCTCTGTTCCTAATCATCAACATGTACACACACACACACATATATATATATATATATATATATATATATATATTATATTAATAATAATATAATTTCCCAACTTAATAAACATGATCTTTGCCCTCTCTAGCCTTCTTTCTGTCCTGGAGTAACAAATTGCTTCACAGGTTTCACGTTTGATTTCATTTTTTAAGTTTTTTTTTCACTGCTTTTGGACTGTCATAGGTGAAATTCTTCTTTCACGTGCCAAACGTCTCATGGACTGAGTTAGAGCTAAAGAGATCAATTAGAAATGATCCAAGTTGAAATGATGATCCATCTTCCTGTTGCGACCTCCTGATCCAGTTTTCATCTCTACTGTTCCCTCTTAAACTTATTCAACGTTCTCTTAATGGTTTTTGAATGAACTTTTTATATATATATATATATATTAAACTTTTTGTGCGATGGACAATTATGCTGTTACACGATTTAGACAATTTTTCTGTTACACCCGGTATATAATATATATGTAGTGCAAAGGCCATCGGTAACAGTTCAAATTCTGACCGAGGTTGTTTATGTTCACTTCGTACGATTGCCTTTCTCACTATTCTGTTCCAATACAGGTTATCTTGATAAATGCTATGCTACAGTGGTTTACGGAAAAGATTAGGTGACCGATGATTTTGATATGGTGCCTACCAAGAATAGAAAAAAAATATATATATCATTGGCAGTAACTAATTATATGCAATGGAACCTACTTATCCACGCTACATAAATCGTGCTGCAAAAAATTCCGTTACTCGCGATCAAACTCGGAAACCGGCTTTAAATTTTATTTAATAATGATCTCGAAGCGCAAAAGTAATGATTGCAGAAATTTAGATGTGCGTCCTCTTAAATAAAAAGGTAGTTCTCCACTTAACAAAAAAAGAAAAATATCATATGCTGAGGTTCTTAAGTTCTACACATAGAACGAATCTTCTCTTTGTGACATAAATTTTATTCCAGTATATTGCTATAATTGTTCGATTTTATTAATAGTTGTTGTTAATCCTTTAATGTGGGTAATTTGTGAATTAAAGTTTATTATTGGTACGTATATATTGGAAAAATCATTTTGTATATTATGATGTTATGACATGAATGAGTGTCGTTGAATAAGAAAATGCATCAGTAGATTATTATAATAACCAAAGGGTCTTTGTATTTTTTTTTCTTGCAAAGAACGAAACAAAATTGTCAGCAATTTCCGGTAATCCTGAGGTTTTTTTTTCTCCAGAATTATAAAGCTGCAAAAACAGTTTAACAATTCTGCTTTGTACCACTTCTCACGACACAGTTGATACATTTTATTTTAATCTTTAAAAAGTGTTTGCATATTTGGCTTTTTCTTTGACATTACCCAAAACAAAACATGCTCCATCTGTAAGAGACAGCCAGAGGTTTTCTTTGTTCGTTTCTTTCTTTTTTTTCCTTTAACCCCACACGTAATATAGACTTTATTCCTTGCACATGTACGTGCGTACCCCAAACAGAAAAACACCCTTTTTACGTATTTGATTTGGAACTGTAATTTATCTAGTATTAACTCAGTAAAATCCATGTTGAATAAACAACAATAAACAGACCATATCTTTTTGCTTTTTAATAATTTGAAAAATGAAACCACATTACTCTTTCAACCACTATATACAAGTTGTTTTTTGTTGTTTTATTCGTTGTTTTTTTTTTTTTTTGTTTTTTTTTTTTTTGGGGTTTTTTTGTTTTTTTGTTTTTTTTTTTTTAACACGATCCATTCTTTCAATTTTTATTGGTTGCATTCGCCCGAAAGAAATATGTAAACCTAATATATTTGTGCATCAAATTCCATGAAAAAGAGTTTACACCATGCGTTATTCTTTTTCTAACCCCCCCCCCACACACACACACACACAATAGAAAACCTCTTCGGAGAGACAGAATTTTTTACCTTTGTCCCAATGTACGCGTGAGGGACTGCACATTAAACTAGGCACCACCACAGAAAACGCGATACCTTAGGTTTCATTTTAGTTTTAATTTCAAGTTAATAGATGTAATTTAATATTTCCATTTTAATTACTTTATCTATTAGGGTTTTTTTTTATATTTTGTTCTTTGTTATAATAATCTCAGCCTGTTCATTATCCATTGCATCACACCAATATAGCTGTTTATAGCAAGCAAGAAAAATAAGCTCAAAACCTCCTGAAAAAATTACAGCGCTTAATCTAAAAATTCGGACAAATTAAGTTTGTTTTATTTGTTGCTATTGTAATAAATAAAATAGACTGGAAGTAGAAATAGGATAAAGAAAAATTTGTATAACTAAATTTCGGATCCTTACCCCGGTTAAATAAGATAATATTGATAACAGCATAGATCGTGAAAAATCTGACAAGCATTGACCTTACATACTTTAAGTTAATTGTAAGATGAGAAGAAATTTCAACTTATCACTTTGAGATGCAAACAAGTCATTTGTTGCTAAGCAATAAAGAAATTACGTGTTCATGTTATATTGTTGGCAGAAAATGGGAGAAAGGAATGTAGAGCAGTGGATTAACATCAAAATTTGTGTAAAGATTGGTAAAAGTTCTAGTGTAAAACATTAGCCTTCTTAAAATCAATATGCTATGGAAAAGAAAATAGTCTTTTTGAGTAGTTCAGAGAAGAACGAGAAGATGTGCACGTTGATGCAATAAGTGGATAGCCCAAAACAACAAACAGATACAAATGTGGACAGCGTGTATGCTAACAGTGCCATTATTCCTATAAACTGATAACGTCTTCTGCTTTCGCTTGACCACGTGTAACATTGATGCGTACCACCATAACGTTCTCCGGTTAATGCACGCTGTTGAATATATTAAGTCGTATTCTTGGGCACCTCGGTGGTGTAATGGTTAACGAGATTGTCTCGCTAGAACAATTACGACTGTATAGTGAGTTCGATCCTTACTGGGTGCCCTATACTTTCGGCCTTGTGCCACATCTAAGCTACGCTTGGGAAATCACTATATTACGTCGTATTCTCTTATTCTAATAAAAATGTCGTAATTTACAGTAAGAACGGTTTCAGGTTATGCGTGTTGCTGTTTATGCAATATACTATATTCCTCCGGGTTTTTTTTCTCGATATTTAATGACAGAAACCTCCCTACATTCACGTTCATCATTAACAAAAGATACACGTAGAAAGTCTGCTGTTGCTACAGTCATGTCTCATTTCAAAAGGACCAAAATGTTAACTGCCCCTTCAACTGTCAGCCGTACGTAACTTTTTTTTTTTTTTTTTCTGAAACGTCATCGTCACTATATAATGACACTCTTTCCCTTTAAGGATACTCTTTAAAAAAAACTAAACTGGACTAGGTCATGCGACAAGATGCCCTATAGCATCCACACGATTCGTTCATTCATTCATTCATCAAGGTCTACCATGGTCTTTAGTTTTTGTGTAGTCTAGCAGTATGTCTACAAATACGAGTCTCTTTTCTTCTCTCGCTTGGATGCTAGAGTATGAATTTACTGGCAACTTTCTCATGCCTGATACAATGTCCTGCTAGACTCATCCTTTGTTTTGAACCCTTGTTCTTACCAGCTCATGATATAGTTCAGCATTTGATGCGTGGCTTCTACAAGAGGCATTGTGCCATTCTGAGTATTCTTGTGTAACACCCATCTAGCCGTTTCTTCAGAGATTTGATCATAGACCACGTTTCTGTGCCATCAAGCCAGATAGATTCCAATGTTGTAACAAACAATCTGAAAAAAAAAAAAATCTGCCTTTGTTGAGCTCAAATTATTAAGCATTAAAATTCTTTTCTCTTTATAGCCTTAAGATAAAATTATTTTTACATCTATCCCCCAATAGCCTGGCCACTCGCAGGAATGTATCAGTCTGAAAAATGCTCAATATTTGAAATTCTTTACAAAACTAATAACTGTTAGTCCGCCTCATCACCTCGTCTCTGAATACTTTAATGTTTTAAATAATTAATTTTCTGTTTAATTTTATTAGTTTTAACTTTGGTATTAGATTTATTACTTTTCATATTTACGGTATTTCTTTACAAAATATATTATAAAAATATGTCATGTGAGTTCATTTTTCTGTGGGCGTGGAAAAAAAAACCTGGCTCAGAAGCTCATTGTGTTTGTCCTTAGCCGCAATTGAAAACGTGAAATTTTAACTAACTTCAATCAAAAAGATATTCTATTTTATTTTGACAACTGTCAAATTGGCATGAATTTCTTTTAA
The DNA here is from genome assembly GCA_963932145.1 of Acanthosepion lycidas. Classification (NCBI taxonomy): domain Eukaryota; kingdom Metazoa; phylum Mollusca; class Cephalopoda; order Sepiida; family Sepiidae; genus Acanthosepion; species Acanthosepion lycidas. The sequence continues at coordinate 12,563,992 of OZ010585.1, forward strand.
ATTCTCAAACTTGGTATATTTTTGTTTGATTCTAACATTAAAGACGGAAAATTATTGCAACTTGAGAATGAACGAATGTTTCAAAAGTGCAAATTTCTTACTGAGCTATGCTCCATATTCAGATACACCACTTGAGGTTGATGGTGATTCAATAAACATACTTCGCGAGATATCCGACATACTAAAAATATCAAAACCAAGCTTTGAAAATCACCCAAGGATTGGTTTTGAGGAAAATATTATTTCACTCAACAATTCTTAACTAGTATTAATCGAGCTGTTTGATTCAACTAACACTGAAATAGAACGTCGGGAAAAGACAAAATCTGTTAAACATGCAATACAACATACGCAAATACGAGTTATTAGTGGAAGTGACTAAAATCTAAGTTGCCCATGTTGCTACCTATGTTATCATGCCTTTTCATCCCTTTGACAGCATTTCTGTTTATTACTCCTAGTGCCTCTTACTTCACTGTCAAGATGTTTCAGCAACGATAGAGCCAGTATCACTCAAGTCGGAAAAATAAAAGAGATATCTACCGAGTTGCTTGCCCGTCGGGACCTCGGTCCTGATGGTTTTCCTTTTTCCGATCGTGCAAGGCTGCCAAGTGACACTTCATATCTATATCTATATATATATATATATATATATATAGATATATTATATATAAAGGTAGATAACTATTTTTGTCTCTCTACAATCATTTGTACCACGACTAGCTGACATCAAACGCTTAATACCGTAAATATGAAAAAGTAATAAATCTAATACCAAAGTTAAAACTAAAAAAAATTAAACAGAAAATTAATTATTTAAACATTAAAGCATTCAGAGACACGGTGGTGCGGTGGACCAACAGTTATTAACGCGGAAAATGGAACTGGTGAGCTGAGATCAAATTTCGGTTGATTCATTTTGTGTTCGCCTCACTAATTCCTTCGGGAAAGCATGAATCTATTCCCCAGTCGACAACAATTCCACGTATAGGTTACGTAGCAGGCCACATGGATTTTATAGCCTTAGTGGAGTAGTTTCCCTGTTGTCTTTAGCGCGGTTTTGAATTGAGAGCATTCCTTGTTGCCAACTATCTTTCCTAGGAAGAATCATGACGATGCATAATTTACAAATATTTAAAAAAGGAAATTGAGAAAAATGATACCTTACGTCCTGAAGGGAGATGGCGTTTAGAAGAAATTTAAATTCCCTTTAAATACGTATGTAATTACCGTAGTTCCTCGTTTTGAATCGTTGCTCTTTTTAGTTTTACTAGGTATTTTAACTTTGCTTATGAGCAGGTGTTAACAATGACAAGTATTTTATTCCATTAGAATTGCATCATACTATTACAAGTGATGCTGAAAAGTTCTCAGCCTTGCCAAGAAGGGATAAAAAAAGTTGTTTTTTTTTGTTTTTTTTTTTAATAAATTAACCCCAAAGCAAGACAATTAAATTATATCACTAAGATGAATAGTGCTACTGGGTGTGAAAAAGAATGAGAAAATTTTAAAAGGAACCGGGAATCCAATCCTAAACGGGGAAACAAGGGATAAACCTCTATTCCTGTTCAAAAGACTGGGGAGGGGTATGAACCGGATAATATGCGAACTTATCTATTGAGGAAAAAATAAATCGTAAATAAAATTTCAGTTTAGATAAACGTGTTAGAAGTATAATTGAAGTAGATTTTAGAAGGAACCAGAAGCCCAACATTTGTTTAAATTTTAATAAGTGGGTCAAGCACAGAAACTTTCAGCATCCCTATTATGTAACAAGTGTTACTATGATTTGAGTTTTCGTGAATTTTTATTATACACCTTGCAGCTATTTCACTATTCTTCGGGTTAACCTCAGTCGTTCTGCACAAAGTAAATAATTCTGGATGGAGTGGGAATTGAGGATAAGCTTATGTGAAGAAAAAAAAAGACGACTATATATATGATGTGCATTAAAAAAAATCTGTAACGAAATCTCTGAAAGCCTTACTTATATAGAAATTATTAGCTATTTATTTAGCTTAATTCATTTTAATCGAGACACTATAGTTCTCCTGCTTTCTTTATTATTCACTTGCAAGCATACACCGGGATGCTTGCCATTATTCACCCACTGGAACAAATCACCTCACGTTTTGTTTCAATTCTCGTTCGCATAATCAAAAATTGGGGAAAGGGTCGGTGTACATTCCCAATTGAACGAAATGTGATATAACACCACGGCGAGAAATGAAAACCCGAATCTCCTTTCCAATATATTTATTAATTTATTCAGATTCACACGGTACAGTCTGGAGGTAGGTAGATGACACTTGAGTCATCTTCGCTGCTATTTTCTGTCTTGTCTTACAACAGACTAACGGACAGAGATGTGGCAGAAGGGAAGGTCTGCTTCATCTCTAAATCATGACACACAGCTCACAATTTTCTAACGGACGGCTCGGAACTATTTGGTCCATTCTCATTGTGATTCTACTTTTGTAATCGGAACTTTCTAACTTCCGGGCAAGTGTCACTTTATTTTAAAAGTTTTAATTTATTTCTCTATTTCATTGCGGTCAGTGGGTTGCCACTTTGAATTTACTGCTGATGCTGTCGTTAAACCCCGATAAAAAGGGCTCATTCTCCTTCGACATGGCCATAATAAATCACGAACGAATTGTCACACACTCGTTTATAATTGTTTGGTGACTGACTTCAAATCACATGTATATTCTAATAATTTTCAGTTGTTTCGTCGTCTAAATGGTTTGTTTCCTGACATTTCGTTCCTACAGGCCGTTTCACTAGACTCCAGCATTCCAAGAACGATTGACACTACTCCTACCGTCACGTTACATTTTTTTCCTGTTCTTTGGCAAGATAATTTATGTAGTGTTTCAGTTTCTTCCAATTTTACTGATTACACTGTTCCAGTTAACCAGAATCTGACAATTTCGTTTAAAGTTTTTCCTTGAAATACGGTCGCTTGGTCGGGTGTTCTATTTGAATCTCCATGTTTTTTGTTTTTTTTTTTGGTGGGGGGGTCCCTTAATTCTTAAAAACAAATTCTGATTTTTGCCTAATCTATTGGTGTAATTAGTGAAATGACAGTAATTTTCATAGTTTTCTAATGGATCACACTTCCTACACAGTTACATCTAGTTTGTACTCAATCTTAATCTATTTCCAAATAATGAAATACTACAATTTAGTTATCTAATTTTTATCTGCATTTACTATTCTTCAGTGTCTTTATCTATTTTAGCCTTTATATAATTGATTCTTATAGCATTGTTTTGGACTGCCAATTATGACCAGTTCGGTTTTTCTCGTCACAGTTATCTTTAGTTTCCTCAGCATTTCCTTCCATTTGTCTTTTGAAATAGCTTGTACGTTGATGCATTCTTGCGGTTAACTGGGTAGATTCCTTTTCCTTCCGATTTATAAACTTGAACACAATCAAATTGGTCGACCAAAATGTCGTTGTAGCAATATCAATAACACAAGAGTTCAATTGTCTGAAAAAGTTAAGAATGAGTGTTGACAACAGAAATAGTGTTGAATTGTGTAGGCGGTAAAAATGTTTCCATGTAAAAGTTAAATTAATTTGTCAAGAATGTAGTTAACTTAGAAGGAAACAAAAAAAAAAAAAAAACTTCAAAAATTGTTATTCCTTGATGAAAGAACCCCGAAAATCTGTCAATATCTATACTAAAATTCCGACACTGTAAGGTCTTTCTGAGCAGCCCGCGGAATATAGATTTCTTATTTAACGGGCTACTAGAATAAGGTAAAATAGTTACAACATATCCTTGTCAATAACTTAACAAATGAAGATTCAAGCCGTAAATTTCCAAATTTAACTAACCGAAATTGTTGAAGTTGTAAATAGACCAATCAGTCATATAATGTACTTGCTTGTATAAACACACGTACTTTTTAATCCAACAAGATGGTTACGTTTGCAGAACAATAATTATTTATTTGAATTAATTGGGAAGAGATCAAATGTAAGCGGCTTGAAATTTTTAGTTCCTTGGCCAAAGCGCACAATACAACAATACGTGCATGCATAATAGAATTGATTGCCAATAGTTTCTAGTCAACCCCTCTGCAAGAGTAACTAGCTCTTCAACAGCCACGTGTGATTTATACTGAGCATACCTATAGTTACAGTTTCTTGAAGAGAGCGCTTAACAAGCCAAGTACGTTCAAACACTGTCACTATAGCACAACCATCGACAGATTCTGAACAGTCATCCACTAGATTTCACATACAAAGATGTGGTGGTATGATTTTTCATGCACTTCGCCACTGTCACATGCTGGGATCGCTTCCCTAGGCTGATATTATTAAATGGTCACCTCTCCTTGTGAAATGTACTACTCGGCTTACACAGCAGATTGCTTCACGTTATAGACACACACACATATATATATATATATATATATATATATATATATATTGTCTGAAGGCTCTTACTCTACTTCGTTTCATTTTTGTATTCCACCTGTAGTCTGCGCCAAATACGACTATCTTTTGCTGATTCTTTATCTTTTCTTGTAATCCGAGTATTTCTCTATGCTCTCACGTCCATTCCGTTTCCATCTGTCTTTTTACTCTCTCCTTATATATTCTTTCTTTCTCTCTTTGGGGCCTTTTTATATCAATGATATGACAATCGCAGCTTATCGAATAAGAAAAAAAAAATTATGCTGAATATGAAATTTTAAAATAATCAGATTATTCCATTCAGCAACCACTTACATCCACCTCACAAAAAGGAGTGGGAAGAAGCAATTAAGATACAACCAAAACTCGCAAGTTTATTTTCGTGTATTAAGAATTATATATTGAAAAAATGAGTCTGCCTTCGTCCATTTTTTTCCCCCTGAGCCAGCGGCCCTGACCCGAACTCTGAACAATAGGCACAAGTTGTTTTGAATATAAGAACAAGTCATTAAAATTAGTTGAAAATACTTTTTTTTTTTCTTCGTATATTAAATTGTATGTGTACGCGCTCGTTTTGTGAATAGAATTAATGAGATTCTGCAATAGTTGAAAGACCTCTGTACAAGCAAAATGTAGAGGGATTTGGCAAGGGAGGTAAATAACGTAGAACTCGGAAAATCGCAGACGTCAACGTTCGTGAATCTCAAACGATATTTAATTACTAGCATCTGATTTTTTTTATTTTTTATCTTTCTACTTTCTTCACTTATTTTTTTTTTCTTGCGAGTTTATACTTTACGGTTTTAGTTCTTTTATCATCTTTCTCTTTCTGTGTAGTTTCCTTTCTTTCTTTTTTACAGTTAAACTTTCTACTTCAATCACACTCTAAAGTACAAAATTAAACACCCTTTTCTTATGACACACACACGGTTGGTGGAAATTTCTCGACAAGACTAAGAAGAGATTAAAAATTATATCTATATATCTAAAATTCCCGGCGAAATATTAAAAGCAATGTCAGTTGATATGGCATTGAGCTCTCTTTCTCCGGCTTGACTCTGTAACATATATAATATTCAACTCTTAAATCTATTAAAATAAAATAAGCATTACCCTAATTCAAGATTTGACTGAACATTAACTACTCACCTGAGCCACTCCCTTTAACCATTCGTCTCGCACTCTTTTTTTGCATTTAATTCTAGACCTTTGCGCCGTTATCTAAACCAGATTTTTAAAACGATTATTTACTTACCTGCTAGTCATTTGCGTTTTTCCCCTTCTTTAATATTTTATTTAATGTAATGCAAAACTTAATTCTAACACTGTAGCCAGCAGTCAAATCGTCAGTAATGTTTCCAACCGAGCGTGACGTCACGTACTCTGGTTGAGTCAGGGTTTTATTGCCAACTGCTGAGTAGTGTACCACGCCCTTTAGAGGCGTCTGCTAAAACTATGCCAACGCTTTAATATTCACATTTCATAAAAAATATATAAAACAAACCTTAAATATAATTCTGAAGGGTAGTACATTTAAATTTACTTTTAATTCTGTCTGGTATGTTGACGAAAGAAAAAAACAACAAAATAAAAACGCCATTTTCTTTTTTCTTTGCTTTTGTTTTGTTTTGTTTCGCTCAGATTAGTGTTAACATCCAGTTCCTTGTTTTCCTTTTACAATAGAAACCACTAAAATTCCAGGCTAAATATCTTTGATCATACAGTTGGTAAAATGTTAATTACTCAAATTTCTTAGAACTCTTGACATATGAGGAAGGAAAAAAAAAATGATACGGGAAGTTTGATAAGTGAAAATAAAATGCATGAGAAGGATGATTCGTAAAACGAAAAATGACTGTAAATGTCGGAGAGAGTTAAATGATAAAAGGGGAAAAAGAAGTCTAGAAAATAGTAAGACGAAGAAAGGAAGAAAAATGAAACAGAAGAAAGGGTATAAAATATATACGAAAGGAAAATAACACTGTTAAAATAAAGATATAGAAAGCAATGTTTTAATTGGTTTCTTTTTCAAACTTACCTTTTGGTACTATTTTTATTCTTTATTCATATGCATCTTTTGCATTGCAAGTGTAAGTAGTATGTTTGGAATCGTATGCAACATTTAATAAATGCGAATGGCCTCGTAAAAATTCCTGCTTATCGAGGATAAATCTTTTGTAGATATAAACAGTATGGACATAGAAAACGACCGTGTGCTTCCTGACGGTTTCACGTCTTAAGCAGTCATCATATGATCTGATGATTACTGAAGGTGTGAAATTGCCAGTCAACAGGCAGTGTTGATTTCTATGTCTATATAATAATGACGACTTGCCTTGGTCATAATTTCCCGAGATTCTTTTGTCAGCCATTGTGGCATGGCCACTTTGAGAGATTCTTACCAAGTTATCGGGTGACGGAAGAAATCGTAGGCCTTACCAGTGATGTGAGTAAACATTATCAGTCTTACGAGTTTATACAGCAAAAATGTGTACATAGGGAAAGGGACGTGGGGTAAGAGGAAATTGGCCATTCCCCATTTACGTTTTGGGCTATTTACAATCACTTAAAACATCATTTAACAGCAAACCGTATTACCGCTAAAGTGAAAAATATCTACCAAGATTAGAACCATAGCATGCCTTTGTCTGGCTCAAGGCAAATAAATGTAAATATAAACTGTAATTGGGAAAATTGTTTTATTGAGATTGTACATAGAGGACTACCACCAGCATTAAAGACGGAGATTATTCAACAACTCTAAACTATTCTAATATCTCACTTGAACATGAGTAACATTTTATGATGAATTTAATAAAGGAGACTTCATTCTGTCTTCCCACCACCCATTAACACATGTTTGAAGCCCAAAAAGCAAAACAGTATAATTCTGGGACTCCAAATGTATTTTATGGAACATTTAACGAGCAAAAAACTTTGTCAATCGGAAGTGCAGCCTCAGGTTACACAACAAAAACAACTTAACAGCAACATCGACTTGCATTCTATTAAACAAATTCACTTCCGTTCATAATTCGGCCAGACCTAATTCAAATTTTAATGTGTGGAAAGTTGAACATTTACTTAATTCAGTGTTCTGAGTATCTGGTGCAGTGGGTGTACATCGTATTCAGATTTCAGAAAAATGTTTGCAAGTATTAATGACTAGCATTCGCATACTCTTCTTGGCCTTACAGCTGATGGCATGAAACTTTAGTAGCAAAAGTCGGATGACTAAGCTTTTGCACATGAATTCTATATGTATTCATAAATCATACTAGCATAAAAATGTTGGTTATTTGAGTATTGTTCATCAATTCTACACACGCATTAATATATATTTGGAGGTGGCGGGTAACTGAATGACAAAATGAAAAATCTCCAACGTTATATGTTTCGACACTGGAAAGGACTTCTTCAGACTGTGTGTTTTTGTTTTGTATATATATATATATATATATATATATATATATAAAGACTATCGATAAAAAAATACAACATCAATATTTCTCGATGTAAAATTGTAATTGAAGATACAGAGACGATTAACAATTAAACATTTTAGGCGTACAGTGTATACAATCTAATTTCATATCCTAACCAATTTAATTCAGCTTTCTATCACTTCAGTTTTTTTTTTATTTTTATCACTATTTTTTTTTTAAACTACACCTACATTGCTCCAGTAGTTTTGTTATGAAAGATATATATAATCGTAGGCGTAAATTAACTGCACATGATTCCGAAATTACTGCACTTTCGATATATCTATTACTAAATATATATTAGTAAATTACTTCAAACCGCATTCTTTAATACGAAATTATGGTCAGAACTATTACGGTGAACGACTAATGTAGCGAGTGTATTGTTTAGTAGAAATGGATTTGATGTTCATATAATCTTTTATTTTTAAAATCTTAAATTTCTTGGAAATTTCAGTTTATTTTGAAAATTCTTGCTTCAGGCATTTCTCCCCCAATACCAGTTTAGCTGTATCCTCTTTGCTTATCAAGGAAACGGTTTCTATAACCGAAGCGTTCTTTTATCAATTCAGCTACAGATGTCGCGTTGATAGAGCAAAATATATTTTGTCTATTCAAGGGATGCACATTTTTGTTTGGACTTCTACGAATAAGTATAGTCTTCGTCTATAGAAACGGTTTTCCTGGTGGAAAAGGGACTACAGGTTCAATTCCTGTCTGGGACACAACCTTTCTGTTGTAGAACTTCTCAATCTAGGCCGTTTTGTTGTTATTAATTTCACAAGAACTGTAGGGATAGAAACTCGGTTACCTGTACCACTAAAAACGGGATTCATAGTAATAAGAAATATTGCAAACTTTTTATTTCCTGATAATCACTATTATTGCTCTAGCTATCTATTGAGCGCTCTTATTGCCAAAATTCTGCACGCTTTGACATCGTATATCAACATTATTCTATATATGTAATACATTTTATAATGCTTAATCATGTCGAGACCGATACAAAGCAGATGAAAATATTTTTGATCAACTTTATCAGTTAAGTCTGGTTTCACAAATAATTGGTAATTATTATTTCAACATTTTTATACCTAGTTCATCCATTTTTTTTTCCTCTCCAGGATCGGTCTTGCATATCTATAAGTCTACCATTCGTCCATGCTTAGAATATTGCTGCCTCATATGGTCCTGTGCACCTGCTATTTACCTTGAAGTCTTTGATTAAATCCAAGGAAGAATCAGCAATATTATTGGTTCTGGCGACTCGGTTTCAGCCACTTTCTCACCGTCGTAAGGTTGCCTCGCTGTGTTTTAAATAGTTTCATGTTAATTTCTCGGATGAGATCTTCGCTATGAATTGTACATATGTGACTAGTTAGGACTTTCATAGAGACAATAAGGTATTGTGGTGGATGTAGTAAGAAAGGTAAGTAAGAATGCGTTGTTTTGGTGTTAGGAATATTGTGATGTTTGGGTCAGTGTTTGTGGCTAGCTAAGTTTAATGTTAAGACAAATGAAGACCGTCCTCTTCCTCCTTTTGGCCTTGTATTTTTTTTACAAATATCGCTCTTCGCTATGGTACCTAGACTTTATGAATTTAAACGCAGTGATAGACTGGCGTCGAGGTCTCATCAATTTACGATTGAGATGACTAGATGTAACCGCAAATTTTATGCTAACAGTTTCTTTTCTCGTACTTCTCGTTTGTGGAATACCCTTTCAGCTCCTTGCTTTCCAGCCAACTTTAATCTTCAAAAATTTAAATACAGTTTCATTCGCTATCTACTATCCTCCTGATTACTCTTTCCCCTTCCTGCTCATTATTAATGTTTCTGTTCATAATTCTTCCATGCCCAGTAACATCTTGTGTCTTAATGGCTTTACTGACTTGCGTGGGTGATACGGATTTTTTAAAAATCCAAAGACTTCAACCCATTACTTTTTTAAACTACACAAAACATGACTAACATTCTCGACTTGGTACCTTTACTTAGTTTAGATACCTAAGGTTTAAAATGAATTTTTAAAAAATGAAAAAGCATTCTTGAAGATTTCATTTTAGCTTTAACTGAAAACTAAATGATTAAATTAAATACTCTGTATTTCAAAGAGAAATTATATTTACTGGAATCTCCTTTTTTTTGTCTCTTTCAGAAAATCATTTAAAATTCGCCATTTTTTTTTACGCATTTGTAAACAAAAGTTAATTCTCGGGTTTTAAAATGTTCCAAAAATAAAATATACTTTTCTGAAACTTTATTTGAGGAATATTAGCGGATTTAAAGTATAATTAATTAGATTTGAAAAAAAAAAATTACTTTAAGTATATAGTAACAGAAATTTATTTTTAAAACATATATATATGTATATATAACAGAAATTTATTTTTAAAACACAGTAACGGTGATTACGGGTTTATCACCGTCGCTTGTCACTTGTAGATCATTTAACACGTAACGATAAAATCTGTCAACAATTTTTACTGTTGTTCTATGAAGACTTTGTTAAACATAATTTTCAGAAAATTTCTGGTGAGCGACTTTTTATATAATTTTTTTAAGTACTCAGTAATCTTAAAAATGTTAAACATTTTCCAAAATATAATTTTAGGAATGTTGAATTTACATTTCCTATAGTCATCGCTCTTATTTTCTGATTGAAAGTATGGTCGACCATACACGACATAAACAGGGTCACGTTACATACTATTTTATATACATAAAAAAATTATATTGGGTCTGAACTATTTTTATTTAATTTTAATTTGAGATTTTTAATTTTTGATTAGTTAATATAAATATCATACAACCGGATTGAAATAATACAGAATTTTAAACGATTTATAATATTATGAATTATTATAATTTTTTTTAAAACATGAAAACAATTCTTAGAAAACAGACTTCAATGAATAATGAATTTTTACAAGACAATGGTGTCCTTAATAAATCTTATTTATAAAAGCAATTAAAAGCTTTTCTAATTAAAAAATGTCGTTTGTATTTTTTCATTTTACAATTCAGAGCAAAAAAAAAAAAACTGATGATATAAATTCTCCTAGGAGTCTTGCTTTTAACTAATAAAACATTTTGAGATTGCAATTCAATTTCTCAAAATTTCATGAAATTAAGTGGGAATAACATATGTTAAAAATATTTTTATCAAGATTTTTCTTAAGTCCGACAATTATTTGATTTTTCCCCCCCCCCCCCAAGAATTTCCAAATCAATCTGTTTTTCACCTGGAAAAAGGCGCTAGAACACTAATCGTAAAATTTACGCCGACAGTTGACTCAAAAAAAAAAAAAAAAAAAAAAAAAAAGATTTTTAACCAAAATTTTGAACGTGCTAGAAAGGATTAAAAAAATTTAATAAAATAATAATAATAATAAAACTACTTTGATCTTTCCTCTTAATAATGACAAACATATTGACGATAAAACTTTGTCATTAAGTTTGGGGCCTTTTTCATCACGCTATATTTCTTCAGCGAGCAAGTGGAGGTACCTACTCTAGACCCTCATATAGATGTAATGCATTCATAATTCGTTTGAAATGCTTAAATTATCATCTATATACAACTGTTCTCTCAGATAAGAGATTCATTCGCTTGAGGCCATTTAAGTCTTACGGAAAACATTCCTTCATCAAAACCTATAGACTGGCCCTACTAAATCGCAAAAACATCCCTTGAACACTTTCAATAGCAACAGAAAATAGGTAGATATTGACTTTCCACACTACCAAAAGGTTAAAAAGGGAACTTCCATCACTAAAAGGAGCAATAACAGATTTCAGAAGTGTAATTTCTTAAAACTTTTTTTAGAGACAGATTTTATAAATTTCAAATGAAAGTAATGCAGTTTGGTGTATGAATATCGAATGTTTACTGTATGTAAACGGCTAATTTTACCATTTAATAAAGATTTACCTAAAAATCGCTTTAATTTAAATTTTTTTTTATTTTATCTTTTTTTTTCATTTTGAAGTAGTTTTAGAAATGTCAGGAAAACCCTTTGTGTGCACATATATAGTGATTTTCCAAGCGTAGCTTAGATGTGGCACAAGGCCGAAAGTATGAGGCACCCAGTGAGGATCGAACTCACTACTCAGTCGTAATTGTTCTAGCAAGACAAACTTGCTAACCATTACACCGCCTTGAAGTGCCCGTGTGCACATATATATGTGTATTCCATGAGAATGTAATATTGTTTTTATTAGGTTGGTGCAAAAATAATGACGTAATAATGTCGTTTTTTGACCTTAAAAATACGTCAAAAAACGACATTATTACGTCATTATTTTTGCACCAACCTAATAGTTTCAGTTTATCGATGAAGATATTAGCCATTTCACTTGAGAATAATCAGGAAGTAATTTTGTTCATATTGCTAAATCAGCCGAAACAGCCACTCCAGACACTTGTCCCCGAGTCTGAAGAACTAGAATCTCAATTTTGCAATGGACGCAAAATTCTTGACATTTCGCAGATGTTGTCTACTCGTTTATAATTGTTGGCTGGAAAAAGTTCTTGGCAAACATTTCAAGAATCCTTGCATGACTGCGTATCGAGGCCTCCTTCCACTTAGACACCAGATTGCGCTGACTTTTACCAACCAAGAAGTACACATTTACTAGGATTCGTGGGGGATTTTTTGTTTTGTCTTTATTTATTAAAAAAAAATTATGCTTCGTAGACAAATTTTTATACTTGTTTGCTCACTCTCTCTCTCTAATTAGAAAATGTTCGCTGACATTTATAATATTTCGTTATTTTTTTTCTGAAATCAAACTGTTTCCTTCCTTCTCTCTCTTCATTATCCTCTCTCTCTCTTCTCCCACCAATAATAATCTCTTCAAAAGCTTGCAAATTATTATTCTATAGCAGGCGCCCTATGATAATCGATACTGAAAATGCTTTGCTTAATTTGACACAATGTCACACTTTGATTAATTTATTAGATTAACTACGCATAAAAAGTTGATTATATATAAACGGGAAAATATGGAAATTTTGTTAGATCATTTTTTAAAACAGAAACTATAATGTGTGATGCAGTGGTTAATGGGCTGATGGCTAAAGCACTATTAAGTTCAATTCTCATGTTTGCGCCACGAATACGACGTTCTGGCTTTGTTCGTCTATTTTACATTTGCACTGAACTTGCCATTTTCTTTCGACAAATTTTTCGAGGCGATTTGTGGCGAGATATTTCACTAATTATTACCCAATATAGGAAAAATAAGTCACACGAAAATTTATCTTTAAGTGCATTAGTTTCGTTTAATCTAAAAATAAAGAACACGCAGATATACGAAAGAGATTTTTAAAATTTCTATGTTTTGTAAAGAGTTGTTATAAACGTGATTAAGTACTCATCTGCCTACGTAAAAATTTGATTTATGTATGTCAAATTTATATCTATGTAATGTTCGCTTACTGGGATATGAATCTGAGTAAGCAATCTGTTTCATCTACCCATAAGCATGCAAAGATAGCGAAATATAAACCGCTCAAGACGCCTCAACAAAGAATTCTTTTCTTGTCTGAATTCACTTCGTCATTATTGAAGACGCAGTTAAAATTGCAGAAATACCTAAGCAAGACTGTTAATATGTTTAGAAATTCAAATTGCATCGGTGGCAACTTTGACAATTATTTAGTTTAGCAGTGTTTCTTGGATATTTTTTCTATATATAAAGCCTTATTCTGACTGTCAGTAACAGATGAAGTAATTCCTGACCACTTTCCTGGTATTCAACTGAACAACACGCAGACAAATTGTTTTTATTTTTACACAAAATAAGTAAAAATTGAGTAATTAAATTCTGAATCATTTCTTCAGTTTCCGCTCGAAATATTTAGTTTATTAGTACAGAAAGTGTTTATTATTAGTTATTATTAATTTATTAGTACAGAAAGTGGCTAAAACAAAACGGGAGATGTTTCAAAATCAATAGGAAACGATAAAAAAATGATGTAACCTTGTATACGTAATGATTCAGAAGCAATAAGCGCTAAAATAGAATTACTTTTGGTGGTAAGACAGGAATGAACAATAATCACGGTTCTGACCTACTCACACACACATTTTATATATGTAATGTGTGCGTGTTTCATTGAATAATATAGACATACATTATTTCTCTCATTGAGTGTTTCCTAAAAATCCGTTTATTTTTATCGTTAAAGTTAGACGTTCCTAATATCACCGAACTGTATTCAGACGGGTGGCTTTCGATTTTTATCGTGGCCGTCTCAGCATTATCATAATTCATCTTCAATGTCAAAATAAAAAATAGATTAAGTAAAAGAAGCAATATTTTTGGAGTATTTTAATGCAAATCAGATCGTCCTAAAATTGGAGCAGTTTATGCTGTGGGTGATCGAACGTGTCAAAAAGGATTTGTAAAACTTAATGTTATCATTCTCGCTGAATGATCCTCGAGAGTCTGGTAGATTAGTTGATGCTGATGCCGATAAAAAGAAAACATTACTTGATTATAAGCAATATGTTGACCGTCGACGGATCATATATGGATTAAGATATCCAAATCAAGTTTTGAAAACCACTTGCGCCAAGTTTCTTATGTTTGCTGTGAATCCTCTTTCAGTTCATTTTCATTGTTTGTAGGTCAAATCGCACACTGATTTTTTAATAAAATTTTGAAGAGCGATGAAGTGGATATTTCCAAAAAATAAGAATGCAAGAGATTGTGGAATAAGCAAAATGAACCATTACCGGTCTTCATTCAAAAACAGCTAGACTTGAATATATGGTAAAATAGAAAAGTGAAAAGATTAATTCAAACAAGAACTATTATCAGCATGCGTGTGAAATTAGTTAAATTAAAATAGGTGCAATATTGCATCAGTTTAATGCAAGACATCACGTTTCTTTGGTAATCTGGCAAATCTTATCGTTTGACTGAAGTTATCGTTAGTTATTTCATCTTTGGACTCAGAGTTTAAAACGCGTAAAATTTATTCACGGTCAAGCAGCATTTTACTGAATAGACTGGAATAAATGGTAATCCAAAGTATGCTTTAAAGTAGAACGTTTAAAAATTCCAAATAAATTACTGTCCCGGTCTCATTACAATCATTACATTTCCACTAAATTTACCAACTATTATAGAACCTACTGTCTTTAGTATTTAAATTCGGTGTATTTGAGCAGACATTTTCATTTATGCATGTTTGGCTGAAGATCAGCGAAAGTTAAGATTTTTAAAAATTTATTTACGGTCTGAACCATTTTCCTGATTTTCAGGAGAATTAGAACTTAAATTGTTCAATGTCTTCTGAATGCTTTTGGTTTTCGTAAAGCGTAAGCAAAAAATATTTTATGCTGATAGTCGTGTCTATAGATATACATTGTTTCTTTAGTCTTCACGCGGATATTATGCCGTTTTTTTGTTGTTTTTTTTTTATTTTGCTATTTTTTTTTTAATTGTGAAACCTATTTGTTTCATGAAGTGAATGGAATTTTACTAATGCTGAATTCTTATAATTAAGGCTCTTAGTAACCGTACTTTTACAGTTTATAAAGTATTGTACCTTTTGTGTATTTCCCAGATATTGTATATTTTTGTGTTGGTTGGTTATTTAATTGAGCTAATATAGGATACATAGACAGTTAACCGGCTGGATAATATATTGATTGCATAACCAATGTATATGTTTTTTATCAATTTTTAAGACGTGATCCTAAAAATTCTCCCAATAAACACAATGCATACGCTGACATAACCCATTATAAAACAGTGTCTTGTTAATTGTGAGAGTTATGAAGACTGAAAGTGCTTAGAAGACATGGAATGTATGTCCTGAATATATGGACACCATACCACGTTTGTTTTACCGATACATCCATAGTTATTGAAATGTCTATTTGCTGAATGATGACGCTGTTAGGTTGAATTCCAGAGAATTCTGTGCAGTTGTAATATAAAATTGCAAACATTTATCGGAGATAAACTGTTTAATAACTTCAGAGCCAGCAAAAGGTAAACTGAAAACAATAAAAATCTTTAACTTCTTCACATGCCGAAGATTTTTTTTTTTTTTAAGTCAACTCCGATGTGGGTTTGATAAATGCAAGTTGAGGACTTTATCTCACCGAACTGTATGAACAGAAGACTTATTTAACAATCCGTCTTTGTCAAGTGATGTAATTTGTAAGCTTCGTGATAGCAAGAAAATGTAGAAAAGCACAAGATGTCTGGTCCTAAATAAATTGGTAAAACGTGAGACCGTTCAAGAAGCACTCTAAGAGATATCCATAAGGAAAACAAAATCCATGAAATTGATCTTTTAATAGTTCTTTTGCACAAAGAATATTAGTCCTCTGGATATAGCAGACAAATAGAGCAAAATTTGGGTGGTTACTGGCGGAAACCGCCTTCGCAGTTTGGGATGTCAATAAGGTGGAGGTGGTATGCTTTCGGGGTAATAATATAGCTGAAGTGGTGGGTTTAAGTTCCAGATGGTGTGAAGATGGCGTTTATTTTTAAAGTAGACATGGAGCAATGTTTCAAGAAGACAAACTCTTTCAGAGAGATTTTTAATAACGATAATGCTCTATGGATCGCTAAACTGTTATGTAATATCGGTTTTCGTATATGGCAGAGAATACAGGATAATCTCCCCAGAGATTGAAGAGACTTGAGACAACAGAAATGTCGTCCTACAGAAGGATACTGAGAATACTATGGACTGGACATGAATAATGAAGTGTTAAGGAAAATGGAAGCAAAAAGGATACTTATACTTAGAATGAGAATTTAAATTTCTAGGGCACATAATGAGGAAAGAGAGCTTGGAGAATTTGACACTTACAGGACATATTGAAGATAAGAAAAACAGAGGAAAGCAGCGAATAACATACCTAGCGAGTGTGTGTAAATGGTTAACAGAATTGGTATTAAGAGGAATAGCAAAAAGATACTAGCAGCTAATAAGGAGAGAAAGTTGTGGAGAGCCACGATTACCCACGTCCTGAACTCACGCGGAAACTAGAATGTTTCATCCCATTTGATGAAAAAATGGGTTACAAAGATACTCTACTGATTACGCTGCCGGCTTATTCGCCCGACCTTCAATTCAGTGACTACAGAATCTTACATATTTATAAGGCTATCATTTGTCCTGGCTTTGAATATGGTTTCCACATCAGCTCTAGTGTTCCTGCTATGTATTTAGATAGTCATGATAAAATCCAACGAATCTGCAATGTTATTGGTAATGACCTCCCTTCAGTCACTTTCTCACCGCCGTAACATAGCTTCCTTGTGCCTTTTTTTTATACTTTCATGATAATTGTTCCGATGAACTTTCCTCTATGGTACCGAGACTTTATGAATTTAAGCGCAGTACTAGATTGGTGGCAAGGTCTCATCATTTTACAGTTGAAATGACTAGATGTAACTGTAAATGCCATGTTAACACATGGCACAGTGGATAAATGCGTTAGTTAGATCCAATGACAGGACCCAAAGAGTGTAAGTTCAATATCTGGTTATGGCAGGGAATTAACAGGAGATAACTGACATCCATTAGACATGGCACGTGGAACTAGAACAGTCTGCCCCAGTGAGCGAAATAAAGGGTTCAGTTCGATATTCCAAACACCTGAAGAAGGCCGGAGCGTACAACGGTCGAAAGGTTGTGATAAACATGGCGACAAAGATGAGGACAATAGTTCGAATAATGTAAATAGTGTAACAGTTTCTTCTATCGCACTTCTCGTTTTTGGAACTCTCTTCTGTCTTCTTGCTTCCCAATTAACTTTGAGCTTCAAAAATTTAAATGAAATGTCAATTGTTATCTTTCGTCCGCTTAATTCCTGTTCTTTTATTGTTCCCTCTCCTTAGTGTTTTTTTTTTTTTTTTTTTTTTTTTCCTTCCTTATATTCTGTAACACACAGTAACCTCTTGCGTCGTAGTAGCTGCATTACCCTGCCTGGGTGAAATGATTAAAACTTTTATATAAAAAAAATGCAATCGCTCAAATCTGCACGACTAGTAAATCTTGATCAAAACATAGAGGAGACTTCAAATTCACGGGGTTTGTTTTTTTTTTGGGGGGGGGTCTGTGTTTTTTTGTTTTTTGGTTTTTTTTGGGGGGGGGTTAACTTTGACATTATTACATTGATATTTTTTTCACTTTTTCTCTCTGTATTCCTGGGATAAGGAATTATTATTTACAGTTTTTACATTCGGACTGTTGTAATCACAACTTTTCGGCCGTTGTGTCCACTGGCCTTTTACAGGTGCTTTTCGATCCGGGCAACTTTCAGGGAATTTCGAACAACGTTTTATTTAATCTAGCGGGTAGACTATACTCGTTCCGCTGTCCATGGACAGGGACATCTCATCTTGCTCTAATTTAGTATTGCTCAGTTATTATTGACCTTGTTTCCACTGAGTCTGCACTACAAGGCCTAGCGATTGAACTCACAATTACTGCCCCAAAATTCAACAACGGCAGCCTCACTGACAGCAGCAACTAGATGAGGTTTAAGGCTCCATGTCCTAAACTCAGATTACACGTTTTGTAAATTGTGTATTTTTTTGATACCAGAATGTTTCCTGAGGTGTGAAACCTCTGGAAACATTTTGCTTAATAATTTGAAACTTCATAAAACTATTGTATACTACAAGTTACATCGTAAGAGTGACAACAATTTATACATATTATGTGAAATATCCTGCATATTAATAGTGAACATATTTCCGTGAATCATATCTTTACTCCATTTGAAAACATTTTGTTCAGAGAAAAATTAAGTTCATTCACTACTTGAATTTTTCCTTCTGTGTAAGTACAAATGTTCTATAGTTGGATTCAATGACTGTTGATCGTAAGTGTTAGACTCTGTTAAGAAAAAAAAAAAAGAATGTATGTACGAAAAGAGGTTAGACGACAGAAGTTTTAATTTCATTACATAAAAAAATTAATTTCCCTGGAGACTAGCAGACATACTTTCATGCTGCTGTTAACTGGGGGCATGAGGATCCTATATTCGTAATCAGTGGTGAAAGAATAAATAGCGCCAATTATTTGTGCTGCTTCAGTAAATTTGATTGGCAATGTTCAGAGTTAACAAATTGTAAGTGATAAACAAATAATGATTAAAAACCTAAAACGAGACACGAACATTCGATAAAAGAATTTTTATACAGTGTAACCCGGGTATAAGAGAAACCCGGATATAAGAGATTTTATCTGGTCCCAAATTAGAGCCATACTTACCTAAACAAAATAGACCAAACCCGGATATAAGAGACTTCTCCGGTCCCGACAACTCTCTTATATCCGGGTTACACTGTATATAACTTTTGTGTAGAAATAAAAGCAAACTTGCTTATTCGTTCGCCTAAATGAGAAATTCATTCTCAAACACAATATGTCCGTTACAGCAGGCTTTTGTAAGAAGAATGCGAAACCTGGACAATTCGGTCACGTCACAGACCTCATGATATGCTCGAGAGCATCAGTCTTATTTTATGTCTTATAGTTTAAAGGTCATAGAAGTTAATTTCTCTTGTAGACGATAATTGATAATAATAGGGAAGACTTCAGAATATTTTGCATACAAAAGTAAAAGACAGAAGGTAGTATTTTTATATAAGCAGATGCTAAAAATGTTTGTGCCCATTGATATTTTTTACAGGTATGAAGGCGTAATGTTGGGTTTTATTTTTCCTGAAAAATGGAACCGATCTCCAGATTAGTTTACTTCATTCTCCGAAAACAGTACAAGTGAATTTTAAGTAATTATTATAAAGTTAACTGAAAATAATGATGGTGCTTATGTCCGATTTCTTTTAATTCATAATAATTTCATACAATACTTGGGGACCAGAAAAAAAAAAATAATGCTTGCGACAGAATCTGAAAATGTCGGCGACATTTAAATAAATTTAGTTTATTTGTGGTTGTGTTTTAACGTATTTCGTTGTGGTTAGTCTTATTACATATGGCTCTAATTTGCGGTTTCGTTAGTGCAAGGGACTACCGTAGAGGTTTGTATACAAACTAATTTTATTGCTATTATTGTAATTTACAAATTTGCAGTCTTGTAATGGGTTTGACTTTCAAATATAGGTTTTCAGTTTTCCGTCTCCCACGCTCGTTCCATTGTCACGTGACAAAAAATAAAATCCGGAAAAGTTGGTTGTCTCTTCCTTATCTTATTTAAAATATCACGATTTTTTAAAGCTTTTTTTTTTTCATGAAGAATTATTATATTAATTGAAGCATACTAGTGGGCTACAGCAGATAGTTCTTTGCGACTTTATTCTCTTATTGGAGTGTCTCTCTTCCTGACAACCATACATTCTCCCTTCTAATGATTAGTCCTCGCTTTCTTTTACTGTCTTATATCTTGTTCTTTTCTGAGTCTGTAGTCAACACGGTCCCATCTCTGTATGAATGCAGGATTAACATACCAAAAGTATTAAACTGCTTAACGCCTGATCAGAATAAAACGTTATATGAGCAACTTTGTACAAGCCATTAGTTACTCATCACAAGCAGTAGTGAAATAAGAAACTTCATCAAACGTTCAATGACAACGTTAAGTCTCGGGGTTCAACGTGTAAACATACATCAATTGTAGTAATACAGAAATGTACAGTGTAATTGAAAGCCACAAGTTTTTTCTCGCTTTCTCCATTTGACAACCAGGTTAAATTTTAGAAGTTCATATCCGTTCCCTCCGGCGATTATCTAATAAATAGCGCTTCGCAATCACTGCTTAACTTTCTTTATTACAGCATATTTTCAGGTACAGAATAAAGAGGAGGAGTGGGTATAGATATTAAATTTTATCTCCATGAAAACGGATGTCTAGTGAGTTCGTTCTACCTTAATACTGTGTTACGAAAATTAAATTTTAATTAATACTTATCTAATATGGAATCCATTACCACCTTTACGCGAAAGGGAACATTAAAAACTTCACTACGTTTCCTGAAACGTCTACAGTAAGCAAAATAGATTTTTTTTTAGCTTTATTTGTTGTTGAATGAAATTCAAAGATTTGAAATTATATACTGTTATTATTTTAGGAAAACCTGATATTTAATAAATATATGCTCATTAACAATTTATTTCATAGGAACACAATACACATTCACATGTTTCGAATTAGTGGAATATGAGAATTGTCAGTTTCAAGTGAGTGTTTGATCAGAAGATGGAATGAGTTAGCGTTGTATAGCATTAAAATTGAGAATTTCACTTTCATTTGTGAACTACGTAATTGTACAATTTATTAACGAAGGAAAAAAAACCACTGCGTAACGCTAAGAAACTCAAAGTTTGTTTTTTTATTTGTATTGGAACAGAAAACTGGAAAATGAATTGCTGCTATGTAAAAATGTATCTAAGAATTCAATAATTTCATATCTAATGAGTTATGAAAGAAATCCGCCGCATTCTCTTAAATGTTGAGTGTTTTAGGAAATTACTTTCTTCCGGTATAAGTGATTTAGGGACATAACTTTTTGGATTTTTACCAGATGAATCCTTATTTGCTCAAGTTTCAAACGACGGACATGTATAGAATTTGCAAAGTCAAGAATTTTTTCGGGGCGTAGCCTACAATCAAACCTGAAATATTATAATTTGGAACGCTAAATTATAGTTTGGAGTGATTGGTATTTTATATCCTGAACATATATAAAAGAAAAACCTGTTTTAAAAACTTTTCCGGATATTTTTTTTTCTATACAATCGAGATAATATATCAGCAAGGTATAAAATAGAAAAATCTTAAATCTGCAATTTTTTAAACCCCCCCCCCCCAAGCAACGTGGGAATGTACCTAGTACGCAGGGGGTTAGAGTGAAGGAGAGAGAAAAGTCTGTATCCACAGGGGAACGAGAAAAGGATAAAATTGGACGGTTGATAAGGTTGCATTTAAATTTTTGAAGATTGTAGTTATCAGGGAAGCAAGGAAACGAAGGGAGTTCCACAGGTTGGAAGTACGAGAAAATAAATTCATAGAGTACAAGTGACAGTTAAATTTAACTAATTCAACAGTAAAAGGGGTGCAACCTAGATAATTTAGTAGCACGCTTAAACTCCCGTCGTCCGGACACCAGAAGCTGTAGCCATGAAAATATTTATAGAAATGAGAAGGAAGCCGCGTTACTTCGGTGAGATGCGAAGTCTGGATCGATTACACTGCAGATCCTTCTTCGGATCTTGCCAAGAATCTCAAAATGGGTAGCAGGAGCACCTGATCAGATATGGCAACAGTATTCAATGCTCGAACGAATGGTAGATTTGTAAATGTGCAAAATGGATTCCGATGAGAATAACCTTCTGGCACGACACAGTGACCCAAATTTCATTGTAGTAGATGCGATTAATGATTCGATGTAGACGTTACATTTCAAGTCAGTCGAGAACGTGACTCCAAGAAGGCGCGGTGTGTTGCTCTCCATGAGTCTAGCATCGACCATACTGATAGAGGACAGGGAATTTTCTCTACGCTGGTTAAATGGGAACAGATTTGTTTTGGAGGCTTTAAAATTTACGAACCATTTCCTACCCTAGTTAACCACTGATTGGAGGTCTTTTTCATGAGAAGCGACCAGGTTGACTTTGTCAAGTCTGACGAATTTGCTATTGAGAGAGGAGTAAATTGTTGCGTCATCAGTTTGCAAGAACTGATGACATTTTTAATTTGCATAATAAAAATATTCTTGCTGTTTGTGTTTTGTTTTTTTCGCCAATAGTGTAAGCTTTAGGTATGTACCTTTTTTTTTTTTTTTTTAACATTTAAAACCTCAAATCTATAATCCTTTTATTCGAGTAAACCAAGATATTCAATTAATACATTCACCATTATTTGCACTGACGTCTAGTCACTTATTGGACAACTCCAATATGCATTTTACATGAGCATTGCCACACAGCAAAATAAACGGCCGAATTCTTTTCGACACATAAAGGTCTTTTCTAATGTTTCATTCAAATATTATGCCTCTTTCATTTTTTTTTTTTTTTTTTTTTTTACAATTTTTCGTGTTTGCGCAAAATCTTCCTTCAATTGATCACTTAATCTATGAAATCGCAAACTGCAAAATCTGCATATAATATTTAGCCATGATTTTCAGTATCATACAGATAAAAAAAAAAGTTATTACAGTAAAAACATATTAAAAGAGTAAGATTAAAAATATATAATTACTGTAAAGAGGTAACTTGAAAAGGGGAGGAAAAAAGTCGCTAGGTCATCGATCCTCACTCTTCAGTGTTCTGTAGCTATGCACCACGAATAAATAGAGGTGGTGGCAAAGATAGGTTGTTATATAATCTCCAAAAGCAAACAACTCTCTAATGTAAAAGCCACTCGTTCTGTTTACAGATGGAAGGCTGTTTGGACTTTATATATATATATATATATATATATATATATATATATATATATATATATATATATATATATCGTTTCCAGGACGCATCAAATACTTCTAGAGTTTTTAATATTTTGAAAATTTTTCAAAGGGGACATTTTACGACAGCATCGTACTTTTCATTATTAATTTTTGACGACTTTTGTATTTTTCTCTTTTCTTTTTGTCTTGTTGGCCTTTATTCACTTTATAGCTTGTATTATACCACAAGCCTTTGATATAAAAATAAAGACTAGCTAAAATTTACCCCAAAATCGTTGCTATCAATTGATTAAAATGAATAATCACTTGATAATAGAAAAACTTATTTCTCTAACATATTTTTTTATTTACAAATAAAGTTGCTTTTACCCCTAATAATTGACGTATGCATATCTAAACTAGTGCAAACATATCGCTTATTAAATACACAAACAGAAAACTTTCTTTCATGAAGCAATGGTACAAAAATAATCCTTCTTAAAAATTCTTAGAAATCCATTCATAGTTTTTTGCCATCATAGTTTGGCGGTTGATTTCAACCCAAACACTCAATTTCATTATATTGTAATTGGTGGCGTTAATAATGATGCAGAAAACTATTATAGTCAGACGGGAAACTTGAATCGGTCGCCATATTGTTAATATCATAGTTCACGGTGCCTGTTGTTATAAAACGAACAAAAAACAGCCCTGCAGGCCATTATTGTAGTGACATCTATCTTCATTGGGGGTTCTACAACGTGAGCTCTTTAGTTTGCTAAATCTTGTAAATATCGATGGCAATCAGAATACCTTTCGGTCAAATTTAATATATTATACATATAGCATTATTTTATCTGTAAAGCTTGCCTTAATTTTGGACTACTTACAACCTCTTGATCCTTTTGAACAGGAGTAGAGGTTTATCCTTTGTTTCTTTTTAGTATTGTATTTCCGGTTCCTAAAGTGTTCACATTGTCTTTCATTCTCAGTAACCCATTGCCTCTTAGTGGCATTATCGCCTTCTTGGGGTGAATTGATTAAAAAGAAAATAAATTAAGAAATGAGTTTCAGCTTATAACTTTTATCTTTTTTTTTTAAAAAAATACTGATAACTTTATTTTGAATATATCAAGTCTTATGCAAACAAATTGCGATGTAAATTTATTTGTAAATAAATCCAGTATCACTTAGGTTGAATTGATTTAATAAAAAAAATATGTGCAGGAGCTTAAACAGAAAATTTTAAAATTTTAGTTTTTCTTACAACCAGAAATATATTAAATTTTTTAGTACAGAAAATGCCTGAATCCTAGCATGGGAGTAAGAAAGTAGTAGCAGTTATTGGGTAATGGCAAAAAAAATTGAAACTTCATTTATGTTTAGCAGGTTCAAAGGCTAAAACAAAATTGACGAATGCTTTTATTTTCTCTTTCCGTTAATATTCGCTCTAACACTAGATAAATATTTATTATTTGCTATTACACTATAAAAATATTTACAGTAAATGAAAGTTTTTTTTTTGTTTTTTTTTTTTTTGTTTTTTTGTTGTTTTTTTTTTGTTTTTGTTTTTGTTTTTTTTTTGTTTTGTTTTTGTTTGTTTTTGTTTTTGTTTTTGTTTTTGTTTTTGTTTTTTTTTGTTTGTTTTTTTTTTTTTGTTTTTTTTTTGTTTTTGTTTTTGTTTTTTTTTTGTTTTTTTTTTGGGGGGGGTGGAGTTGTAATTACCTAATAATTCAGGCCAGTGATATCAGGTATTACATCAATAGCTATGTTAATAGTTTCCAATAGAACTAAAAAATACATATTATTGGATCTAGTAGCAAAATATGTAGTTTTTCCTTTCACCGGCTCTATTACACTTTATAGTCGAATAGTCAAGTTAGATAAGTGTGTGAGATTATATAAAGTATATAAGTATTCCTTTTTTAATTTGATGACTTGAATTTAAAACTCTTCCAACAAAACTGAAGACAAGGATTTGACTATCAATTTTTAACTATCATATTTAATGATATATTAATAAAAATATTCTAAGTATTTATTGGTAAGCATTTAATGTTATTTGGCCATTTAGCTACGTTAGACAGCAACCCAAACAGCAGAAAAAACATTAATGGTAATCTTGCTGAATGTACAAGAAAACTTATGTCTAAATCTTATCCTACCAGATAGCGTAACTTCACGTTGGCCAATTTTAAGTCATCAAATATGGCAGTTTTCCTTTTTATTTGTCATTTTTTTAAATTTCATTTTAAGAAATAAAGTCTTTTACCTACTACTACAATAAATTATTTGAAATACTACTTGTTTTGACGAAAAATAATTTTTCAAAAGTGGCAAAAAACTAGTTTCTTATTATTGAGAGAAGGAGTATTTTTATAAATTTAAATTTGCATATAAATTCAATTTCTTAT
The DNA here is from genome assembly GCA_963932145.1 of Acanthosepion lycidas. NCBI lineage: Eukaryota > Metazoa > Mollusca > Cephalopoda > Sepiida > Sepiidae > Acanthosepion > Acanthosepion lycidas. The sequence continues at coordinate 12,589,721 of OZ010585.1, forward strand.
TGTTCGATATTGAAAGTGGCGACTAGTACAATAGACATATTAAAAACTGCTTTAATGATCTGTGTAAAATATTTTAACATTGCAAAACTTTTACTTGTAGAGAGAATCTTTGTAATTATTTTTAAGAGATAAAAGCTAACCTACTGTACAGTTTTTCGCGACTAAACTGATAGTTAATTTCGGAAGTATATTTACTTTAAATTTGTACTCTTTTAATGTGTTGTCTTTGTAATTAAAAAACGATTTGTACATTTGTATTCCTTAAATGAATGCTGATTTTTGTAGGAGCTAGAATATCTTGTTGCAACAAAATCTTCCTCCATTTTGATATTATATTGAACTAAGCTACTAACAACTGAAGAATCTCCCAAAATAACATCTCTCTTAGATTATTCATCTTCTTGATTGGTGGTTTCCCTTTTAGCTCTTCACTGTTTTGCAATATCCTAACTGGAATTAAACAGTAAAGCTGTCGGTGAATGTTTTAGGCTCCAAAACATTTGCAGCGGGTTTCGAACGATAGCAGTTGAATATGTGATTAGTTTCATACCTAACTGAAATTTAGGACATCTAGTAGTCGGCACCCACTCGCATCCGATCATCGGGATCGTCATCCTTATTCCTTTTCTCTGACGATGTCGGAGAAGGCTGTGAGGGCCCAGCCTACTCCTGAAGAGTTTGACGATGACATTCAGGTGAATTTTGATTTTTGGAGAACAACTCTGTGCAACGGACAAGCCCTCACACTGAGCCGCGATGGAAACTCTTCTTGCTCAAAGGGGATTGAGACAGGCGAGATCTGACAAATCTGATTGGATGGAGCTGTCGGATCCTCTGATTGTCAAGGTCCACCTTGATCCCGTAAGCCCGATTGACGCTACCATCTTCCGTCGGTCTGGTCGTTGAGATCGTGTAGATCTTTGGCTATTCCGCCATTGTTATAATCCCCAAATGCGTTAATATAACTTCAGATTATATAGATATGATCAATCTACATATTCTGAAGTTATATTTAATATAATCCACAAATGCGTTAATATATTTACGTTAAAAGTTAAAATAGTGGAACATGAAGTGCAATTTCTGCATTTGATACTCTTTTTATTTTCGGAAAGGTAAAAAGGTTGTTAGAAAAGAAAAAGCTGAATAGTGTGCATGATAGTTGTGTGTAAATACTGTTTATAAGTGGTTCGCCTAGTTCAGAAGTGGAAACTTTGATTAGGAGGGTCAAGAATGATCCGATAGACCTGCAGTCAATGATGACTAAATCAAAATGCTGATTTAAAAAAATGGTCCAGGTCATACGATACTGAACACCCGAAAGTTGTAAGGCATTTGGAAACCTGAGTACGTGAAACGCTACAATGTTTGTGTGCCTCATGATTTAGCGGAAAAAATGTAATGCAAGACATTCCTATCTGCTATTCTCTGGCCAAACGCAACCGAAAGTACCTTACTCGGGAAAAGGAAAATTCGGTCTGCATCCGAAAATAGTGTGCATTAAGAGCTCCTTCCACAAAATCAGAGGTTGAATTCAGACAAGTACTGTTCGTAATGGGATCAATTAAATGCTATAACCGATGAAAATCGTGTCATCACACCTTACATTAGGACCAAATTAGACTTCGTCACTTTGCAGACTCTGCATAAATTAATGTTCACTGTTTTCAACAGACATTGCAACTTCGGTTTACCACTTACATCTAATCCTAAAAACTTCAATTCTCTGAAGATTGCAAAAAAAAAAAAAACTCTTACCAATTGATCAGACAAAAAGAGGTCAACTTTTGGGAGAATGGAGACCGTTACATCAACAATGGCGCAAGTTAGTGGAACAGATGTGGTAGAATAAATCTATATATAAATATATAATATTGCCTTTGAAATGCACTTACAAACACGAAGAAATTCTGCTCCAGCCTACTCTTTTATTTCTATTATATATATATATATAAAGAAATAATCATACATACAATCAATCGACAATATTAATGCGATTAATTGTGAAATCACTTCAATAACCGTCAATAAATAGCACACTCTTAAAAAAACATCTTTCGGTCTGCAAATAATTATTTCGTCTTCAAGTTTTAACGTTAAAGGAAAAAATTACAGCCTCACGATGAAGACCTGTATCTTCGAAAGTACTTGCTTAACTTAAAAAATATATACACTAGAAACATCTGACAACAGCTTTATAAATGAGGATCACATCATTCAATGGATTAACAGTATTTTAATGCATACATTATGTTCTACTAGCGAAGTGATTTCGCCATTAATCGCATTAATATTGCTGATTGATTCTATGTATTATTATTTCTTTATATATATATATATATATATATATATATATATATATAAAAACAGATTAAATTAGGCAGCATATATTTTATATATAATTTTTTTAAGCATTTCACCCCAAACAAGGCGGGGGTGTCAGTGTTGAGGAAAGAATAAAAAATAATAATAATAATAAAAACGGAGGAGGATAAAAAGAAAAAGATCAAGGCAACAGAAGATGACGATTGACATTACATTTAAATTTTTGAAGATTATAGTTATCCGGAAAGCAAGTAGGAGGAAGGGAGTTCTGCTGTCGGGGAATGCGAGAGAAGATGCTGTTGGAGTAGAAGAGGCGGTTACATTTAACTGTTTCGACAGTGAAAGAGTCGGACCGAAATGCCAAGCTAGTAGCACGCTTAAATTCATGCAGTTGGGGTACCAGTGAAAGTATTTATAGAAAAGACAGAGGGAAGCTACATTGCATATCTGTCTTTGGATTTTGTCTAGAAACTCGAAATGAACAGAGTTCACCAGAGTATATATGGCAACAGTATCCCATGCATATACGAATACTAGATTTGTAGAGTTGAAGGATGAACTCTGGCACGACACAGAGAACCAACTTTCCTTGCGGTAGATGCAGCTATTGATTCAATATAGTTGTTCCACCTCAGGTCAGTGGAAAACATCAGACTAAGAAGGCGCAGTGAGCCGCTCTCGTGAAGTTGAGAATCAACCATGCTGATAAGAGGCAGGAACGTTTCCCTATGGTGAGTAAATGACAGCAGTTTCGTTTTGGATGCATTAAAATTCACAAGCCATTTCCTGCCCCAGGCAACCACAGAGTGGAGGTCGTTTTCGAGACCAACAGCCAGGTTAACTTTGTCAGCAATGCCGGATTTATTATTGGGACAGGAGTAAATAGTAGTGCCGACTGTGTGTGTGTGTGTGTGTGTGTGTGTGTGTGTGTGTGTGTATAATCTCCACAAAAACGCGATACCTAACGTTTAAAATTATTTGAAGGTTTCATTTTAATTTAAATGTCAATTAAATTTGATATTTACAATAAGCAAAATACTTTGCTGTATTTCAAAACTAATTTAAATTGAATGCGTGGAGTGGGAGTGTTGTTGTTGTTTTCTTTTTTTTTGGGGGGGGTGCTTATTAGCGCTCTTTTTTTAGTCGTCTTTCATCGCAATATAATTCTCTTTATTAAAAAAAAAAAAATCTTCCCAAAATAGAATATTTTTCTGAAACTTTATTTGTGTAATATTAGCTGAATCAAAATCTAATTAATCTGATTTGAAAAAATGTTACTTAAAGTGTAAAATATCGCTGGAATGCATTTTTTAACCCTGCAGTCGCTGTTTTGTTTAAGGTATCTTTGACAGAGGGATTTATCTAATGTCGTTCTATGGCGTTCTATTAGATTTATCTAATGTCGTTCTATTACTAAATTGAATTAACCTGAGTTTCTTTTATATATAATTTTTAAGTATTCAGGAATTTTAGATTTTTAAGAAAATATTCTCCGTAATTTAATGTTTTATTGAATTTTAAATATTTTTGTCTATAAATCTATTATAGTTATCGCTGTTATTTTCTGATGTTATGTATGGTCGACCGTATATATAAAAAAAAATCTGTATGAAAAAAGTTACAAAAAAAATTGATTGCTTTTGTAAATAAAATTTATTAAAGACTTAAGTTCTCTGATTAAATAATGGCATAGTTTTATTGCATTTTTTATTTAACGATTCATAGCAGATTTTCGTCAAATAGTGTTTCTGTTTAATGAAAACGAATTGTTGATTTAAATTTTCTAAGGATTTCTGCTTTTAAATAATATAAATATGAAGAGAGTGAAATTTTAATTTCTGGAAATTTCATAAAATTAAGTTGGGAATGAATAACAGATTTTTAAAAAATTACCTAGATTTTCTAAAGAAAAAAATTAAAAAATAATTTAATTCATTTGTGAATAAGTCCTAAAAATTTGGGAAATTCTTGCAAAAATCAAATAATTGTTGGATTTTAATCAAACAATGTTTTTACCGCAAAAAAGACGCTAAATCTCTCATACTAATGTTTGGCGCGACGCTGATGCAAGAAAAACAAGATTTTTAACCAAAATTTCAAACGTTCTAAAAAGGATGAAAAAGTTAATGAGCTAATAAAAAAACACTTTAAACATTTTAACGATAAAACTTTTTTTTTTATCAATTTTAGAACTTTTTCATCATGGTAAGCTCTTTAGTGAATTTTTGGAGGCACCCAATATTATATAATCTACTAACCAAGCAGCAATAAGCCAAAAAATGATGAAGAAGCAAATAATTTTGAAGATATGTGTATTCACACGCCTAAAATAACTGGATACATTTCTGTATGCACATTTGAATGCATTTAGATTTTAAAAGATACTATTCATTCTTCCATATGTCGGTCAGTTCATCATTAGACATTTAACCATTTCCCTTCTAACAACCTCTTTCTTTGACTCTACATCTGTCACAGACGTGTATTACATCCGGTTTGGAAAATATTAATATAATTGTTTTGTTTTAGTTTTATATAAGTTGTTTTAATTTCCCTTCATGTATATATGCATGCTTACCATAGTGGGTTCAGAAATTAGTGCACTTTCAATACATTTCGTCTTAATTGAAGAAAGTTTTAATTTAAAGAGAAAGTAATTATGGTCAGACCTATGACGATCATCGACTAATGAACGATGTCTTGTTCTGCAAATTATATTTTTTTCCACGTGTTTTTATTGAAATTCCTTCATGTTTTACTTTTGAATTTCTTGATATTTTTACTATATTTTGTAAATCCCTATTTATTTATTGATAATATATTCTTCTTCATATCAAGTCTGCGGGAGAAAGCTCACAAAATTCAGATGAACAAAAGAGAAAATATCACAAATAACCTTGATAAAACCAGGCACAAAATACGACCTAATAAATAAACACTACAATTTAAAAGAATCTATGTAAACGTAATATAAAACTTGGCGCATTTACTTCAAGGACAATAAGAGATCAAATCAACAAAAAAATAATGTTAAGCTTGAATTGACAAAATAATGCCAAAATACAGTTTTCATAGAGAGAAATCTATAAATAAAATTGTGATTTCTGTCAGCTCGCACGCCCTCTAAAATAGCCATACATTAACCGATCGAAACCACATTTTTGGAAGAAGGGCAAAAACACGTAAGGCGGTACAAATTTTAAAATATTATTTTTTTTTTTTTATGTAATTTTTTATGGAAGGTGCTTAAACTATTAGGTTGGTGCAAAAATAATATCGTTTTCTCACATATGTGAGAAAACGACATTATTTTTGCACCAACTTAATAGCTCAAATCAGTCATTTTCAAGCGAAACAACTCGGCTTTGACTATTTTTAGGTGTTTTCGTAACTATGCAAACGCTTTTTTTTTCTTTTAAACAAGAATCCAGTCTCCAGTTCGAACTGCGTTTGCGAGAACTATAAACAAGCCACAAGACCAAACGCTTCAAAAAGTTGGAATAAAGATTTACGCATGGTCATTTGTATGTTGCACGCCCAAGAGTAAGCAATATTAAGAATTTATTCTTCGTTGTTAAAAGGGTAAAAAAGAAATTTTCTTAAAAAATATTTGACAAAAATCCTAATAATTTATTTAATTTTATAGGACTTCATGGCAAAGTATTAGGTTGGTGCAAAAATAATGACGTAATAATGTCGTTTTTTGACGTATACCGTCAAAAAACGACATTATTACGTCATTATTTTTGCACCAACCTAATATTTTTACATACAAATAAGCATATTCAAATTTCATGTATTGATCTGTGGAATTGAATGAAACGTAGTTTACGAATCTGGACAAAAATGTTAGCAATAACTTCAACAATACTAAATACTGTGACGATTTCAACACGCGTCATGTTGCAAAAAATGTCTACTTAATTTAAAATGCACTAATTTCGGTAAACATGAACAGTACAATTACGTGCAGGACCATATACCTTGCCTACTTTTCTCACATTCGCTTTTTATTTCTGGGTATTTTTTTTTTTTTTTTAATAAACTGAGCGCCGTCTGTGTGTCGTGTCCCTTCAGTACATGGACGATCATGGCTCTTCACAACTTCCTATCCTTCGTAACTCTATGTTGTCTCCTTGCTATCACTTTGTTCTGATATCCATTTACACAAGCTTCTTAAGTAGGTTACTCGATATTCCCCTACGTTCTATTGCCCTTCAATATGCTCTGTGAATATCGCATTCTCTAAATATCTCTAATTATGTATTCTAGAAAAAAATAACTCTTTCTGATTGTAAGTATAAATGCCGTTTTTTGTCCTCATTTTCATTAAAACTCCCTCGTTGCTTACATGTTAGATCCATGATATTCTCAGCATCCTTATGTAGAACAACATTTATGTTGCCTCTAGTATCCTCTTCGTCTGTGAAGATATTGTTCAGCATTTATTGTTATATAGGAGGTTGGATATAACATAACTGTTGTCTGGTACAAGACCAAATTAGTTCAGCGTTTGGCATAACATAATTTTTAGACGTGTGTGATCTACCCCTAAAAACAAATTAGATTCCTTTTTGTGTGATAGAACTCCGATTCCTCACTAACTAAACATTCCTGCTTAAAGCGCCTTTCTTTCTCTAGCTTGCATTGATTGTAAGGAAAAATAAAAGCAGCGTAAATACTAAATCCTTTTAACAGTGGTTTGTTCTTTATTTAATTAGCTCAGTTTGCCACAAGGCCTCGGGTACGGAGTCATTTTGGCGATAATAATTTCATATATGCATACGAGGGAATACTGAAAAGTTCTCTGTTCCACCAAGAAGCCCTTCGGGGTGGGCTGGGGAAAATGTTTCGTTACTTGGTCAAATATTGGAATGTAGTCAGACTGAAAACTTTTCAGCACCCCCGTGTACATAAACCGTTTGCTTGAGCAAACATTAAAATAAAAAAACGCTGGAAAAAAATTCAGTTTTGTTTTTAAAATTGAAAAGCACAGCTGTTTTTCTCAAAGGCTAAAATATTTCCGATTAGTGTTCGTATATGCGAGCATCCGGTGACTAACGTACACAATAAAAGCTCAGTACTTATCTAACTACTGAGCTAAGTCTAGTGGCCATTTAGCCAAAAGTTTACAACTACATGTTTGTTATAAGACATAACTATAATAATCCTAAAGCGAAACTAAAGAGAAAAAAAAAACACTTATTACCATCTTCGTTTTTTTATGATTATTTTCAGCAACACTTTCTCGTTTACATTTCTCTCGTATTAACTAGTCAGGTATTTTCGGGGGATAAAGGCATATAATTAAAAGCTAACTTTTTTTCTGGTGCGCAATCATTGACGTATTTATACGTGAACTATTGTCGCTCATCACAACGTTTTAGCCATTATGCCCTCCGGCCTTCATCAAGTGATTTTCGATCTGGGTAACCATTTATTTTGCAAATAAATTTTACCTCTATGGAGGTAAATTTTACCTCTATGGAGGTAAAATGTTCTCATTCCGCTGTTCATATCCAAAGATATCAAGTCTACTTCTTATTTAGTACTGCTTACTGCTGTTCGCGTACTATTAGTCTGAGTATACAGTGCCTTACTCGGGGGTTGAACTTGCAATTATCTCAGCAAATTCACGAACCAACCCTAGGCCGTACTCAGTGGAGAACTTGAATCTTTTCATGGAATTTCAAACTGAATCTTTTACTTAATCTATGAATATGGATAACGGAACGAGAATCCCAGAGACGAAACCTAACCTGCCTGCTGATTAGTGCTGCTGAAACATGACTAGAATCACTGAGGCTCCACTTTTTACGGCAGCTGCTGCTTCTACTGCCTTGCAATCATTTTTTTAATTTATTAATAGCTCCTATACCGTATTTATTTATATGTTACACTACAGTTACTAAGATTGTCCACATAGCCTAGCATATGCGCCGTTGATTCTTTCAGGTCTGACTCTCTAGTGGTCCTCTCTGTCTAATATTTTTTATTTGATTCCACAGACGTTAATTACCCTTTTCCCTCCATACATGATCAGCCATTCCTGATTTCATTGCCTAACCCTTAATTATGACTTTTCGATGTCCATCCATTCTTGCTAGTTTTGCTTTTAGTTCATTCTTGTAGCTGTGGAAAATAATATAAACACAGGACTTGCTAATGTTTGACTGGCACAGATTTTTCCCTAAGGTGGAGTACATTCTGAATATTGTCCCTGAACATGAATAGCGGAACGAGAAACCCGTGGATTAAATAAGAGATTCAGTTTTAAATTTCATGAATATTATTCAGATCGACAATTATCTGATGAAGACCGGAGGTTACAACAGCCGAAACGTTGTGATAACAACAAAGATGGGGACAATCGCCCGCGTGTAAATAATGTAAGTAATGATAACTCCTCATTTCAGAAATTCAGAGAAATTACTAGTGGCTTGTTAAACGAACTTGTTAACTATTATGCTTCAATTGCATTTAGAATAGTGACGAAGTTAAGCTTTGATTAGCATAGGGAATCTTACATTTCGAAGCAGAATATAATCTTATATTTATAATATAGTTTCTAGCACTGGACATTTGACTCCGGTATCATATATCGTTTCTTTGCCTGCTGGGTCATCTTCCCACAGATCGTTTCCCCGTGTGTGTGTGTGTGTGTGTGTATATATATATATATATATATATATATATATATATATAGGCAAAAAAAGTCTAGTTAATTTAAAATTCAACCTTAGCGTTGAGACTGCACGCTCCAAAAGTTTTTATCCGTTAACAATAACACATTTCTAAAAAAACATATTTCGATTCGCATTTAATTTTTCGTCTCTGATGCTACCTGGATTTTACTAAAAACAAAATTTCCATGCCTGAGGATGACTGAATGTACAGTTGAAAATACTAGCTGATTAAAAAAAAGACCTTATACAGCTTGTAGTTATTAGAAACATGGATCATAACATTCATCGAGTGGTTCTTTAAAATTTTGTTTGCGAAGAGATTTCGCCATTTTATATCATTAACTTTACTAATCTACTTTTTGTATGAATGATTCATTGTAATATAAATTGAACTGCACCACATATTTGAGATATGCGCAATTTTTGTGAATTTCAGTAACAGTGGAATGTTTCCATACTAGATAAATTAGATCGACTTACGATATATTGGTGGCTAGAAGTCTAGTATTATATTAAGTTTCCCTGAAAATTTATTTACAAAAGTAAAACTGTTAGAAAAGAGTAAATATCCGCTCAACAAATAGTATTAAAAATGATGTATGCAACCCACTTCTGTCAGTTGATTTCAATTTTGATTAACGGAAAAAAAAGTAAAATAGTCAACATTAATCATCTGTAACGGTCATAGTTAACAAATTTCTTCAAATTTCCTCTTTTCGCTATTCTAATATAATAGTGTTGTGATTTATGGTGTCTCTTTGGAACCATTCTGCGTGCTCTAATGATTATAGGCACTACATTTACTCTGATATTCTATAGTGTTTGCAGTTTTCATGCAAAGTCGTGATATTTTCCATGTTATTCTCTCACAGTCAGTTTGGACGGTTATATCCAATACGTAGTTATTTTCGTTTATTCCTTCATTTCTATTAAAACTTCTTGCTTTGATTGTGGTAGGTTGTAATGATGATTGTCAAAATTGACAATATTGGCTTCAAAATTTTGCTTTCAGTTTCTTTGAAACTATCAAAAAGCGTATTCTTAGTTTTCTGCTAACACAAGGACTTTCAATTGAAAAATAAATATATCGGTATTTATACAATGGAATGTGAAAGGATGAATTGTCATTGTAGTTTGAAAGTTTATTTCCTTTCGCGAGGCAATTTTATTGTTGATCGTAGTTCTTAGATATTTTTTTCAATATCGTTTACCACAAAAATAAACAAGCCTTTATAAAATGAGAGGCGCGGTTCATTTGTGGTTAAGGCAATTTCTTACATTGTACAGATTCTCGTGATTGAATCGAAGTTTGAGCGAACATTTAGGTAACAGCATCACAATGTTATCTCGGTTATCGATTTTACTCTTTGGGGTAAAACTAAGTAAACGTTAGTGAATATCTGCCCTTTACCAGTATTGTTGACTGAAATACACAAAAACAATTTTTCACAAAGTTATGAAATGTGATTCCCTTCGGATTATCTCAGTCCAACGGTAATAGTTAAACACGCATATTATATTCTCCTACACGCCTAACTGCTTGTGAACATATGAGGTTGCTATAAAAAGAAAAACTACAACGCATATCAATTCGGCATTTAATCTCCTTTAAAATAATCTCCTCTTGAAGCCACAACCTTTATTCAGCGCAGTTTTCATTGATGGATACATTCCTGGAATTCCTTTTGGGATATCGAGCAGCTGCCATCTCGCATTCGCTTGGATTTCCTCGATATCTTGAAATCTTGTTCCTTTCAAATGGGATTTGATTTGGGGGGAAAAAAAGTCGCAAGGAGCAAGATCTGCCGAATATTGTGTTTGTCTTTGGCCAAAAACTGCTGCACAAGCCATGGTCACTGATAGAATCTTTGGTGTCGTGAGACGACCACATTCTACACTTCCAAGTACTGTTATAAACAAAAGTGAGCGAGAACATTATAATTTAGTCTGCATGTGCCATAGTTCAAGATCAATCTGTGCCAAGCGGCTTCATTTTGTAGTTTAGCTCCGTTACAATAGCAAAAGTCCCGACACTTTTTTTTTTATCAGACCTCGTTTATACTCTCTATGCCGTAGCTATGCTCATTAGGTAGTCAGTTACATATCACTACAGTTATAAATCTTTGTAACATTATATAACATAATAACTGAAAAGCAATGCTAAAATAATTATTGAGTAAAAAAAAAAAAAATACAGCGTAAAATAAGCAGTTGATCACGACGGTAGTAAAATGAGAAGCCAGTCTAATCCTGATAGATTTGATGGCCTAATTGGTCCAAGGTGCCGTCTATGAAAGACGAGATACGTGAATGTCTCGCCAGAAACCGTTACATTATTCCAAATTCCCACAGTTTCGCTTAACGGTTGAAGAATTAATCAGCCAGCCAACAGCGTTTCAAAATATATCAGAAAAATTAGACAAACGAAAACTCGTTAAAATTTTTCAAACTTTCACTCGATTTTTTTTCCTCTTTTGTCGTTGCTTACGAGATAGTCAATTATTACGTCGCATATAAATCATTTCATTCTGCAAGAATGAAACAAGTATTAAAATTTTTTGCGCTTTTCAAACTTTACTTTTGTTCTCGCCTTCAAATTCTGTTTTCCTTTTGTTTTGTTTTTTGTTTTTTATTATCTGTTCTTTTTCTGGGTTAGTAGGTTTGACACTTGTTTTGTTAGCTTTTGTTTCTATTTTTTTTTTTTAATTGCATTTTGCTGACGCCTGCATATGTTTGCTATTGTCTTATGAATACGACTTTAGTAGTTAGCTCGTTATAGAAACAAAAAAGCTCAGATGAATATACAAGACCCATTCTCATTGAGCAAGAAAATACTCTATTCAGGCTGAGTACTAGTTTAAGTAGGGGTACTCCTGGACCTGTCATCCTGCCAAGGCTAAAGAGTTCTGTTTTTATGACTATTACTCATTAGTGCAAAGTAAATGACACTGACTCATCCAGAATTGAACTCTGCTATTTATTTATTTATTTATTTATTTATTGGTACCAGTACATTTGTCAAAGTTACTTGTCAAGTTAGATGAGTATTATGATTTTTAATTCAAATCATTCAAAAATTAGTTATATAAAAATCAAAAACTGGAGAAATCAAGGGGAGGAAGGAATTACTCTATCTTTCCCAAGAAATAATAGCAATTCATAGATAAATAAAAAGCAGTCTGTGGAGAGTCATGATCACCTGCACCCTCAAAGGATCTGACACTTAAAAATTGCATTAGCTAAAAGTTGATGTAAAATGTAATCTCTTAAAGAAAAGTATTTTGTTGTTGGATGATTGAAATCTAAAATTTTAATTTTCAGTAGTTTTTATCATATAAAAATAAATTTAAGTTTGTAACACCATTCCATTGGTATGAATATCGTGTACTATTTAAGTAAAGTGGGTAACTACTAATGTGTTAATTTGAAGTGAAATAAAGTTCCAAAACAAATTTGTGCCGTGACCATTCAGAACGTGTGCGATTATGGCTCTCCATAGTTTCCTTCTATTTGTAGATCTAAGCAACGATTGTCATCCCAACCCCTCCCAGTCTGTTCTATCATCCACAAACTCGCTAAGCATGTTATTGGTTGTTTTTCTCACCACTCTTAATTTTAATGTCTTGTTTTAAATTTTCCAAGTCCTCCTTCATTATCTGTGCCAGAAATTTTAAATTTCTGATTGTAATCTGGTCTTTAGCATTCTCATTTCCTTCCTCGTTGCTTACATGTTTAGTCTATAGTATTCTCAGCATCATCCTGCAGAACCATATTTATATCACTTCAATTCTCATCTTCATCTATCAGGAAATTGTCTAGCATTCAATTCTGTAAAGGAGGATTATTGATATTACTATCAGTTCATCACTCTTTTCTATGTTTCTAACGAAAATTTCCTGTCTTAATAGACATGTTTTTAAAAAAATTAGTTTGACCTAATCTGCATTTTAATCTCGTATAAATGTTTGCTGTTGAAAAGGCGGGGTATGGATCTCTTACACAAAACCAATAATAGACGAAAATATTAAAAAGGACTGAAAAATGACCCGTAAACAAACTCCCTACTAATTGGAACAAAACTGTCGAACCAGGAGAAGCAGTGGCTGTTTAGACAAGAATAAAATAATTTCGTTAGAGGTAGGGAAGCAGACTGCAATACTTTGTCTCTCCGGGGAAAATATTTGAACAAATAAACAAGGAAATCTGAGACGCCCTCGAGAATATAACTAACCAACAACGCCCATGAAAATGAATGCCAGTGTTCATGTCTTAGAATCCTTCCCAAAGAAATAAGATGTGCGGTTTAACTAGAGAATTTAGCACTACTCTAGCCGGTCAGTGCCTTCCACCCACTCAGAATTTAATTTTCTAAGGACGCAGCGTTGGTAGAATGGAGGCGGAGATGCAAGATGGCGTTGTCCAAATGTTGCTTTCTCGCAAATGACCAATCGGTTTCTTTCTTTTTTTTTTTTTTTAATGAAGTGAAAACTATTGTCTCAAATTCTGAAATAAAGATTTTTCAATCTTCAACAATTCAGTATTTACACCATATATGTATTTTGGCTTTTTGCAGGAGTCAGGTCCTTTAGAATAAGTTTTTCCGATTTTCCTTGAAAGTCCTTAAAATTACAAAACCTTAGTCCACAAACTGTTAAATTGGTGTTATTTTTATTTTATTTATTTATTTTTGCGTTAAAGTTCTGAGTGCGTTTGAATATGGTGCACAGCCTAGACAAAGGCAAAGGCTAAAGAGCACATCGGCTGAGGAGAGGAAGTCCGAAAATTGTGTACATTATCATTTTAACACCCCCACCTCCTTTTTTTTCTTCATTTTTCTTCTTTATTTAATTATTTACTTATTCTCCACTCAGCACTTGGTTTCGTTTACATCCATGATATGAATATAGAAATCGGCCTCAACTATGCCAAATGTTTTTTTGTTTTTTTTTGTTTTTTTTGTTTTTTTTTTAGGTTTAAAAAAAAAAAATTAAAATTAATAAAAAAAAAAAAAAAATTAAAATTAATAAAAAAAAAAATACTCCTTCCTGTTTCTCTTAAGTCACTATTTCAAAGAGATTACGAAATATTTTACAAAACACTTGCTGTGTTATTTAAGATCAAAGCTGTTTTTTTTTTATTTTTTTTATTTTTATAGCTTTCAACGCAGTTAATTTATGATACCCTTTTCGTTATACTTTTTGCTTTCTAATCTTTCAAATTTGTCCTCTCACACCCCCAACATACGCGCACACATTACAAAATAAAAGCAATAAATAAAAAAAAATTGTTAATTGTTGGGTTTTAATGATTTAATTTTTATGATTAAAGATAAATGTAAAAAAAAAAGAGAAATTATTTCCTGATTGAAAATGTTTTAACATTTTCTAATAAACTCATATAGTTGTACAATACATTCCTAAAATTTATTTAACAGCCCAAAACATGTTCTCCGTTTTGGGTATGACGATAAACTACATCCGTGCCCTGAGTAAGAGGATAAACTACGTCCAACAGCAAGGCCTTTGATCAGGAGGTTTCGAGGAGCGTGGAACCACCGCTTAATTGCTGGTGTTCCCAGGTTCACCCTGACCAGTGGTGGTAGCAACTTTTAGGGTCCCAGCTACAGTCAATTAGTTGACCTGCAAACTGGAGCCAAAATACTATGAAAGTGTAAAAATAATTTTTAATACCAGCAATAAATTTTTGAAGAAAAAATTATTACCAGTAATACATTTTTGAAAAAAAAATTTTGTAAGTAATATTACCAGCAATAAAAAATTTTGTCGGCATTAAATAATCCATTGAGGTTGATAAACCGAAAACAAACCAAACCAAAACATGTTCTACTTAATAGAGGACCACATATGCCTTGTTTATTGATGAACGATATCAGTTGTAATGAATAATTTGTAAATAACGCATTGTGAGTTCAGTTTATAAACGATTGTAACCCTGAGTTTTTTTTTTTTTGTAAATATGAAATAATGCTATCTAAAAAAACAAAACAAAAAAACAAAAAACAAATCTATAGCGTCAGTAGATGGTATAGTAGGCCTGTAACTAGAATCTGAAATTCATTGATATTCCATAATGAAAAAAAAATTAGGGCGATTTTTGTGCGTTCATTTAAGCTTTGAAATATTTGTAAACTGATAACTTTTTAGATCGACGTTTGGTTTAAAGTAGAACTGCAGAACCGATTTTAATCGAGCAAATTCGCATTTGTCTTTGCTCTATTCCCCCAACCATTTATTAATTATTCGTTTAATCTGATAGGGTTAATGAGTTTATCGAAGGGACAAACGCGAAAGTTTTTATATGAAATAGGATCGGAAGGTTTCAGGGCCATACTTGCTATGATCGTGCTGTTTAAGAGAAATGTACATACATCTAACGCTCATTGGTACCCAAACGACTGAATCAGTTTGTTAATAAGCTTCAGGATATCTACATGTGTTCATTTATCACGCAAGGTTTTGTAACGTTGTCTTCTTGGAAGGCTCTACGATCTTTACGATAACCAAGATCGAACAACGTGCTGGCATCAAATGTTGCGTGAAAATCGATAAATCTGCAGTCGCCAGAATCTTTCGACAGGCTTTTGACGAACATTCTTTAGGTTTTAATACAAGTTTCTGAATGGAACACACATTTCAAGTCCCAGTCGAATTGTCCGTTAAAGACAATCGTCGTACAGGGCGGCAAAACACCAGGAAATGTAGGAAATATTCGTAAATCCATCCATGAATATCGTCACGGAGCAATCGTTTAAACGCTTTCACAGAACTAGAATGAGTTATGAAGTCTGTAGTAGATCGTAGACCTGGAATTCTCCGATATCATTTCGTATAAAATTTATCTCTTGAATTCATTAAAATTGAAACTTGAATCTAAGCATTTAAAAGATTAATTCGTGTTTTCGCTGCTGATTTAAAATTTGCAGGAAGCCTCGATTAGGAAATCCCCAAAGCACACATCAGTTGAAAAGTGAAAGACAATCTGATCAACTCCTGCAATAATTTTACACAAAAATACAAATGTAGAGCACTCAAGGCGGCATAAACTATCTAGAAATTGCTTTGTTATTTTAGAATTGTCCCTCCTTGTTCTGACTGGAGGATTAGGCTTCTGATATTTTGGGCTTCCTGGCTAGAGAATCTGTAAATTGTTCAAACTGATAACCTCATATTTGCTTATTGTAGTACTGCTTAAGGCTGATGATTTTTTTTATTGTTATCATCATCATCATTACCACCACTGTTTGTTACATCCGGCGATCTTCAGAATGTGTTTTTTTTTTTTTTTTTTTTGGTGGGGGGGGGGGTCTCTTTGTAATGTTATGTCCTTTCGGGACGTGGGCGATCATGAATCGCTACAGATTCTTTTTCATTACCATCTGAATGGCGTATGCATTCTTATCTTGAAAGATAAGTGATCTCCCATTACCTTCTTCACGGTTTTAATTTTTTTTCTCGAAGACTGTTTACCACCCAAAGCTAGAGATCTCAGCCTACTCTGATATTTAAACCCATAAAGCTGGTGGCTGGAGAGGAAACTGGTTTATACCTTTCCCAAGGGCATTAGTGCGAAAGTGAACGCCCGAAATATGAGCGTGTCTAACAGATTCCACTTTCCACAATTCTACAATCTTCGCATTCGAAATTTTAGCACATTAAAAAAAAAAGTGACTTGTGATTTAAGGGAGGGAGTTGGAAGATTGCATCAGCCTGAATGTATTAAAAAGCAGCCAATATGAAGGTACTAGTCTCGCTAATGAAATTGTTGCAGTATAATTTCATAGATCTTTTCTATGAACAATAGTGGGTTACCTTCAGGAACATAGAAAAAAGTAAAATCGTGTAAATGCATTAAGTCACAAATGAAAAAGTTATTTCTTCAGCTGCCGGAAAATTGTCAATTAAGAAAGATGACTTTCTTTTACTTTGTAGTCTTTTTTTTTTTTTTTTTTTCTTTCCAAAAAATCATTTCGAAAGACAATCTTTGCTTGAACGGGTGGATGAGATGACGGCGAATGTGAGTGAACAGTCCCTGTGGGTGCGTGATTGAGGCGGCTTTGTAGAATGAAAATGCAAACGTTAGCATAACGCACAAGTGGGTGGCTGATGAATATTGTTAGAAATGGAATTTAAACGCAGCCTGGCCCGAATGGTTGGCTTTGTAAAGGTCTAATTTTTCCACGAATGAAAATGAATACACGAAAATAGTTCTCCACACTTGAGAATGTCCTGACCCGTTTCTATGACAATCTGGGCATGTGTAAAGACGTAACTATATGTGTATAGATAACTCGCAAAAGTGTGTGTGTGTGTGGCCACAAAGTTCGTTCGGCTTATTAAGATTTTTTTTTTTTTTTTTTTTTTTTCAGCATTTGGTTTATTGAACAACAAATTCAGCTTTTCTTTTCACTACCTATTATCAAACTTTTAACCAACTTCATAATTTTATCTTTCCATATCTTTAACGTTTTTCAGGAAAATAGCTTGTTCTTGTTTTTAATATTTGTAAGATAATTCTACAAAGACAAGAATAAATGACAATTCGAAGGTCCTGTAACTCCCGGATCAAAATAACTTTAGCTTTACCCTGATATAATTGCATAGACAGTCACTTCTATCTAACCTAACTTTATAATATTACTTGCTCAAATGACATTAATATAGTTATTAACAACAACCTTCTTCTTCACCTTCTTCTTCACCTTCGACGTTTGTTGGTACAAGCTGATCCATCATATATCTCAACACACTCCTATCATTAATCAGCTGAATACAAGAGAAAAAAAAAGTGAAAGGAAATATCGGTAAAGATAAAACACTACTCTTGGGAAACATTATATTAAGGTCTCAGAAAATATCCGTCAGACAAAGCGGACAATGGGTGGGTATACTTGTATAACGATTTCTCGTTGTTCAATTGTACTGCTACTTTGTTTTATATGCAGTAGGAATAAAACAGGAGCAGATGTGACTGTAGAAGTCGACAAGTTTATAGAAGTCTTAGAATACGGTAAGATTATCCTATGTGATACCACTGTCGTATTTTCATTTCGGTATTCATCTTCATATCACGGCCTCTGAAGTCAAGTGCGAACAAATGCGAGCCTCATCGAACAGTTGGCTTAATGAGCCACATAACTAAGCTTATCATTTACTTAATGAATAGAGCGCGTAGCAGAATTAGACAACAAATTGGACAAGAACAGTGTGCTACGTTAAAGACACTGGAACAAGAAATGTGATTTTTATGATCAAAATGATATCAAAACGAGCAATACAAATGCAGAACGTGTGCCAGTGTTTCCTACACTATGCAAAAGCGTTTTGATAAGACACGTCACAGATATATTTAAACTACTATGAAAACTTGATTTATTCGGGAAGATAATAAACTGTTCCTAGTAAATGTTTTGGATTATTTTGCTTTCAGATAAAAAGTGAATTGATCAAGAACACGCACACGGTGGGAAGATGCATCCTTGTCTTACACTAAGTTTATTTAACCTATATAGCGAGGCTATCTTAAAAGAGCAAAAGGATCTAACACGATTTATTGTGGATGGGCACAATCTTAAGAACATAAGGTAGTATAGGGAAGCGAGAAGAAAAGACTAACCATCAATTGTAAGACCATGTATAGTCGTTAGCAAGAGGTTCAGCTCAAGATGAGCTACGAATTTGAGACGTCAAAATTAAGCAAGTAAAATAATTAAAAAAAATCTGAAGTGATATAACATGATGGAAAATGTGACACGTAAATCATTGGGATAACGAAAGCTGCCTTCCAAAACTAAACAAAGTATTATGAAACAGGAAAATTTCGTTAGAAACAACTAGAAGTGCTGAACTTCTATGTAATATCAATACGGCAATGGAGGGACAATTTTCTCACAAATGAAGATTGGCTTGAAACGACAGATATGTGGTTCTACAGAAGGATGCTGTGAATGCCATGGATCGAACAGGTAAAGAAATCGTAAGTAAAATGAGAGCGGAAAATATACAGTAAGAGAGAGAGAGACAGATAAAATTTCTATGACGCCAAATGTGGAAGGAGGGCTTGGAAAATTTAACACACAATGGATGGTAGAACCTGAACTAGACGGAATAGTAAGAGAACAAACCCTATTTAAAATTACGGAGGATAGGAAATTTGGATATCTATGATCACCCATGTCCTGGGGTATTTGGCACATAAAAAAAAGTATTAACATACTCGATATAAATACTTTTATGTACTGATAGCTCCTTTTTAAAGTTTACTTTCTTAACTATAAAAACTGTTTCCTTAATATGCCCGAATTATTTTCATGTCGTTAAATAGATTACTTTGTCGACTTGTACAATACCAACTTTTACCACCAGCATTATTGCCCTGTTTTGGAGTCCGTGTAAGTAAAAAGGAAGGATTTCGGATACTGATTTTCAAAAAATGCAGGATATTATCGCCTAGAAGATTGGCGCAATATGATCTTTTATCATCTCTTTCCTCTCCATTTTGGCTTTGTGTTTAGTTTACTAAAGTTTTGATGATATGGTGATTTACTGAGCGTAGCTTAGATGTCGAAAAATGACGAAAGTATTTGATCCCAATAAAATATTTATGTACGAATTCTTAATCCTTTCTTCCATGATTTCTGTAATTTTGTTGAGATTGTTGCATCGAAACTCATTTTTAAAACAGTGTCAGTTTTCAAACTCCGATTCCCCTTCTCAGATGAGCAGAAAATAATTGTTTTGGGGAGTGAAAGTTAAATGATTCATTCATCTTAGTTAAATCTAAAAAACATCTTGAAATGAAAGTATTTCTTACTACAATGACTACGTTGGTAGTAAGTAAAATGAACAATATGGCGTAGAAAAATCGGGAGAAAGTTGATCAAATAACCTGAACCACAATACGAGAATTCTGCTTGGACATAAATTCTTTCATAGCCAGGATATGTGATGCAACTTTAATTCACAACAGCCATTAGAATTGAAAGAAAAAGAAATTAAAAAAAAAGCCTGTCAAAAATAAATAAGAAAATACTTAATCTCAAAAGTTTCAAAACATCTTGAGTGTAAGGTTTTATAGTCATCTGTGTTTACCATAAAAAGGCACCACATGCATTTTAATTGTCGTTGGATGGTTCCCACATTGCTACTTTTGCGAAGAATATACACAAAAAAACATAGGAAGAGCTTTCAATTTTTAAAGTGAAAGTGAACATAGATGTGTTATATATCTGCTTCGATAGATAGCTTAAACTTGTTATATTGACCTTTTAATATTATTTATTTTTTTTATTTTATTTTATTTTTTTGTTTATTTAATTACTTAATATACTCACATTTAATATTTTTAAATGAATAAAAAATTCATCGCAGTGAAAGGAGTATCTGGGCGTAGTTATTAGATTAGTTCCTTAAGGGAGATAACTCTGATAAACTTAGCGTTATATCTTTTATTCACTTTGTACATTCAGCTCATAAATTTTTGTCAATTTTTATTTTATTTTTTTCCCGAAAAAGTCGAATAATCACCTATAACTAAAGCAAAAATTCAGCTCTTGTTGAAAGCTGCTTGTATTTTTTTTTTACTTTTTCATCAAGCTTACTTTAACAGATCAATTTTTTTTTTTTTTAAATCAACATTCTAGGTCAAAAACAAGAAAAAAAATAGAGAAAGTATTTTCATTAATTTTGACTAGTTTTGCTAAGTCACCTAATTTTTGACTGACTACTTTTCCCTTAAGAGATGTCCTTATTTTAATTTACATAAAGATACACATTTTTTCGTTTCCATTTTGCTGAAATTATTTATTAGAAAGAATAAGGTATATGACAATAAAAATATTAAGTTCCATTGATTTAAAATACATAAAAAAAGTTTGTATAAATAGGTTTCCTATTAAAACCTATAAAAAAAAAAAATATAAATTTACAGAAATTGTTCTGCTTTTGATAGTTTCATATCAGATTAACTTTAAATTTTATTAACTGTTAACTTTTGTTTCCCAATTAACCATAGTATTTTTAAGTAGCAATCTTGATAATGCTTGTTGTGAGTGAAACTTCAACAAGAAAATAAAAAATTTAAACATCCAACTTGTTTTTATATCTTCCATACTTTATAATTTCTTTACTATCAATCATTTATCTTTGTAAGATGTAAAGGACAAAGTGGTTATAAGAAAATTTGAGGTAAAAATTTGAAATTATTGTTTCATTTTTGGTTAACAAATTCTTAAGATATCTTGATCTATGAGGTTGAGTTTTTTAAATCTTGTGTTGAAATCTAATTCTAACAAAAAATTATTTCCACAGCATTACACTTGAGAAATAAAAAGTCCATTTAACTAATTATTTTTTATCTTGGATTATAAATAAAAATATAAAAATTGAGTATTTCTGCCTGAATTTTTGGAATGCGGATTGATCCTTATTCACATACAGACTATTGTTCTAATCTTTGTTGTTATTTCAACATCATATCTAAGGATATCTCATCTTGTTCTGATTTAATGATCAGCAGAACAAGAATAATCTCTGTAGATTAAATAAATGATTCAGTTCAAAATTGAAGGTTGCCTGTATCAACAAATGCCTTGAAGAAGGCCTGAGGCCACAATGGCCGAAATGTTGCAATAATAAAGACAAAGATGAGGATAATAGTGTACATATAAATAATGTAAATGGATAGTAATTTTTCAATTGCATTGTACTTATAAAATATCAAACATTTTCTTTGTAACACTAGAGAAAATGGCAGCTTCATAAGTTGTATATTTAAAAAAAAAGATCAATCTCAGTGTTGGTTACTTTTGCAATACTCTCTTTCCACCCATGTAAATTTAATGTCACTCATTCTATAAAAAGTGGTTAAAGAAGTAACAGAACAATGTGATTGTGGTAGTGAACAAGAGACACGTGTTGTTGGATTGATTGACTTATGCTACTCTGTTGGCTGAATGAAATGAATTTGAGAATGTTATCACAAAAGCTAGAAGAAATTAACTACATTCTTTTTATGGAATGATTAACTGCTGAATTCTACTTATTTCTGTTGAAATTTCCTCAAATATTATTGGAATTAAGGTGAAGATAGATTTTTCTGTGACATTTTGATTTTTTTTCCTCTCAGAAACAAAAACTCATTAGCAAAGTTGTTTGGAGATAATGAATTTTATTTTTAATTTTATCATTCTTGCAAACCCCAGTAGTACCATGGTCTGAAGAATCAGAACTGTTTTTCAAATTCTTAATTCAAAGATTTATCCACTTGAAAATTAATGCTGGTATTAATACATTTCAGTCCTGTTTCATGTTTTCATCCCTTTTTATAGTTCCCTGATAATATCCTGCTACTTTTTCCTATTTTGACATTGTAATTCACTAGCACAAGTACATCTATGATTTAGTTGTAAATAAGGAAAGATGGTTCTACTATCAGATTTAATCTTCTCATGAAGACAGTGCAGTTGGTCTGAATATCTTTTGTGTTCTATGATAGCTTCACCATTTGTTAATATGATCAGTCATGCCTGTTTTTGTAGTCCTTTCCACTTTCACTTTATGGGTGTCAAACTTTTGTCTTCTTTTAATGTCATGTCCCTTCAGGACATGTGCAACCATCATTCTCCCCAGATTCCTTTTCTTTGCCAAGAATGAATGGTAATTCACAGACAAAGATAGTGGTTTCCATTGCCTTCTCTAGCTTGGAATTTAGAGTTTTTCTTCACTTTGAACTCTAGACTTGGGTGGCAGTTAATCAACTCTTCTATTTAACCCATATCTGGAGGAAGACAAAACAGATTGATGCCCTTTCCCAAGGGCATTTACACAAGAGAATACAAAAGACTAGCCTGGAACTTGAACCCGGTTCACTGTTTTCTATGCTGATAACATAACATTATCTGCACTTCTTTTTTACAAAACCAAATTATTATTATTATTTTTTTTTTTTTTTTTTTTGATGGATTTTGATATGCTTTGGTATAGTTTTGTTCTGTTGTATTTATTTCGGTATGCAACAATAAAAAAATGGTCTTCTACATTAACTATTTTTCTAGCAGGCAAACAATCATGGACATGGTTAACTGATAAATGCTATAACTTAAATGTTTTGTTTTTTTTCTTTTAAATTTACATACAATCAGAAGAGGCATAAGATTGCTTTTTTTTTCTTATGAAAGAAATATTTACTCAAAAGCAAAATGTTCAGAGGTGGGGGGGGAATAAAATCAAAGAAAAGTCTAAGAAAAGTAGGTTTTTTATTCATATAATACCTTTATGTACAAGATATTCAAAATTTACCATTTGCTGGTATGTACAAATAATTCATAAAATGTACATCCGTGTAAACAAACATTTGCGTGTCTTTGTTTAAACTTACCTTTTAAAATAGGTTTTATTGGAATCGGTAAATCCTAGAATAGTCTATGAATAACTTTAATTTCTGCTTATGTTATAAATTAAAAAATATTCCGAAATCGTTTTAATGTTGGCTGATTTAGTTTTTGGAAGTTGTCTCCCTTTGGCGACATTTTTATTTTTGTGGAATGTTTCATAATAAAAACAAATTAAGCAACACTAAGATTTTTACTTCACAGCTTTCTTTGGAAAAAAATAATACCAGTATTGCTATTAAAATAATACAATTTTAATTTCAACATGAAAAACCCATTGTTTTCAGAGTGAAGTAATCTTAAAAATGATCTACCATTTTAAAATAATGTTTTTCTCAACTGTTAAAAAGTGCAAATTTCAGATTAGATTTTACAAGTACAAAATAGGTAGATTAACAAAAAACGTTTATTCCTTTTAAAAGAAGTTATATTGCAAATTTAGCTTGGGGTTACATTTAGATATCTATTTCCCTCCTTGTAAGACTGCCAGTTTAGATAAATTTTTACTAAATTGGTACTGTTTACTTTTTGAACTTACATTGTTTTAAAAATTGTCAAAAACGTATTTTCCTGACCTATTCAGTAAATTAATTTTCTAAATTTTTACATGTTTAACTGAAGATTGTGTCTGGCCCTATCACTAAAAGCCACTTCATCAAGTGAATTAAAATGAATGAAACCCAACTTAAAGTAGTATTTGAATAATTATGACAATGTGTAGCTGTAGGTTATATCATGGGTTGAATTTCTTGTGTTGATATATGTAAAAGGGGATGTTGTAAAGTTTTGATACATATCCCCTCCCCCACAAATCAGTAATCTGATGTTTGGTTATTGAAATACTGACTTTTGTGAAGTCTGTTGTGCCAAGAACTTTTCAGAAACCCTGCCTATGTCAGATGTCTTTATAATTGAGGTTAGATACTCTCAATTCAGCAACTGATCTATAATACATGATTTTTTTTTTTTTTTTTTTGTACTTACACTGTTTGCATATTATCAATTTCACAACTGGACAAATGTAATTTGCAATTTTTTTTTAATCTGTCTGTTAAAATATGGGACAATTTCATGAGACATAACACTCAAATCTCTCAAACTCAAAACTTTGCAATTGCTTAAAATGATTTAAAAAGAAAATCACATTAGATTGACTACTTATATCTAGTTATCTAATTTTGCCCCATTGAATACACCTGCAGTTAAGACATTTTTCTTCTGGAGGAACCCATGTTTAATTTCTGTTTAACTCAAAAAAAAATTTTGCTGTCATGTTTACAAACTTTCAGTACCATTTGTATTGTTTTTTTTTTCTCTCAGATCATCACAAAGAAAAATATTTCATAAACTTCAACCTATAATTTTCATAAACTATAAAGAAATGTGTTCTTACAAAAGCATACAGAATGGAAGGAAAAAAGCCAACATATGTTGTGGAAACATTATTTGAATAATTTAATTTATTTACATGAATTTAACTATTTATTTACATAATCCTAAAACAACAAAATATTTCTGATAAGAATTCTTTGTATTCTAATTTTAAATTGTATAATTTAATAATGCTATATTTAAATTACTAACTTATAATTATTACTAGTTTAAAAGCTAACATCTATATTCTAATATCTGTACAACGAACTCTGTATTATTCATAAATGTATATAAAGTTTACAAATGATGCCATACTCATTCTACAGTAACTGTAAAATTACCCCCCCTTTAAAAATAACTTTCGCATCAAAATATGAAGATGAAAATCTCATCTTTGTCCTAAGAGAAAATTGATGGTCACTTTCACAGGTCACTTTGCTACTGGAATGAGTTCAATTCTCACTGACTCTCCCCACTAAGTGGCCTTATGTCAACCTAAGCATAGTTTATTATTTTTTTTTTTTTTTTTTAAATATTTATTGATTACTATCAAAAAAAATTCCAAACCCCAACATGCTATAAGCATATTCAGTAATGTATAAACTAGTTCAGTCAATTTTTAAACTGGTTATTCTTTAGTTAGAATAGTTCATTATTTATGAAGTATTAACGATACATAACATATGTTTTTCCATCTTTCCTCAGGATCAAAATAGCATATCTGATAAGTTGTTTGGTTTCTGCGAGAAAAACAAAGATTGGTGATAATGCTTTCATGTTTTATGTCTGCCTTGGGGAAATCAAAAATCTTGTCAATTTCAAATCTTTTCATTTGTACCCTCTTACTTTAAATAATGACTTGCATTCATATTTATGACTGTTATATTTTGTTAAAGTTGTTAAGCTCAAATATTTAACAATAGGGGAATTTTCACATGTATTTTATAGCCAGAACTTGAATCATAATTCTTAAGTTAATTATTGAATAAGGTACTTTCATCAAAAAATTCAAATAGCAAAACCATGAAATTTCTATTGGTATTTCTAGTTGCATATAATTTTCCAATGTAAATTACTACCTACATCATTTATAAGAAATCTAGATGCTTATATTTTCTGGAGTTTGTGCTACCAAACCAATAATTTTTTCCTTGAAATTTAGTTAAACAGGCATGACATCAGTATTCAATTTTTCCTGAAAAAGTAGGGGGAAAAAAAAAAAAAAAAAAGTGAAACATATTTGAAAAATATACATTTATTAGTATATAAAGAGGAAAAACATGAAAGCTGGTTGGATATTGAAAAAAAACTTTTTTTTCAACATCCAACTGGTTTTCACATTTTCAATCTTTGATATAAAATATCTGAACAAATTTTATAAATTACTCACCCAACTACAGGTAGGTCAGACAACTTGTCAGAAGACCTGGATATGTGAAGTTTCTTCTGGACTGCTAGTATAAGTAGTGAGATTGTATTGCTACACCAGTTGCATAGATTACAGCACCTGGGATTCTCCAGCAGTCACCTATCCAAGTACCAACCTGGCTCAACATTGCTTAACTTTAGTGTTAGGAGAAGAACTCAGATCAATCATTTATCATACTTGTTAGTAAGTTTTAATCTCTTATTTTGGGTTTGTTAACACTATATTTAACTTTATTTGAATTTAAATACTTACTAGCTTATAATCTTTATATGAAGATACACATGACTAATACATAAAACAAATTAAATACAATGTCTCTTTTACAAATTCTTAACAGTTGCAGAATTCTTTTTGATTGTCGAAAAAGGAGGGGAAATTTGTATTGCCTTACTGTTAAACACTTTGATTTTTACTTCTTTATTATTTGTGCCCAAATCATTTAAAATAGATCAAGTTCATACTATTTGGCACCTAAAAAGCGGAGAGGGAGCACTTTTTTTCTTTTATAAAATTTTCTACTCCCCTCCCCCACGATCTTATGAAGACTGTCTATATCTATTCACTTTTTAAATGATTTTCTGACCCCACTTTTATTAAAAACCCTGTTTATGGCATTTTGAGAAAAATTTTGACCCTTCCAATTAAGACATCTTCCCCTTGTATTAGGCACCTTACAGTAAACTTTTATTGGGTTATTTCTTTTAAAGGGCAAATCTTCCAAAAAAAATTTTGCAAATCTTAAAGATAAAATTTGTATAAAAAACCTAAAACAAAAAGAATTCACAAAATCTTTTAAATTAGAAATCTTACATATTTTTCTATACTAGTGACTAGTGACAGCTTAACAAGTAATGTTGTGTGTTAATGGTATGAATAGTCCATAGCTTATTGTTAAAAAAATTTTTTATTCTCTTCTTGTGAATGCATTTAACTCAATATGTCTCCATTGACTACATACCTCTAACATTATACAAAGAAAGCTTCAAATCAAAAAAGGAAAATGCTTTTGTTTACTTGCTTGAATAAAGTGAATATTTTCACAAGGCCATGTTTTTTGAAACAGTGAGAACTGAACTCAAACAATATCAATGGCTTTAAGATAACTGTGCTCAGGATAATAACTATAATTTTAGGACTTAAATATAAAAAGCTGACTATAAAGCTTAATTCATAGTTGGAATGTATATATTTATTAAAAAATAAACTGACATTTATCTAAAAATTGCACATGTTCAGCCAAATTCATTTAGCCTGCCATTTAATTGGCCGAGTTTTTTTTTCTTTTTACACGAATATCAAAGTTTATAATTACGACAAAAAAAATTTTGCTTTTTAAGACTAATATTCTCATCTTTTGATTAGTAGAAATGTGCTATTTGTAATCATCCTCAGATTACTTCCTTTTTATCAGGATATTTATTTTTTAATGTGAGTTGTCATGTGTAGATCATAAGAAATGGACCTTAATTTTGTCAAATACTTACAAGGTTTGCTTCTTTTTCTTCATTTTTGACAGTGAAAGTCAATGTTTTATTGTACAAGTCTTAGAAAGACAGAATTTCTTTAGTCTTTTCAAAAACTTTGTCAAAAACTTTCTGATAAAAGAAATGATATAAAAAAAACTTGTTTTACAAAATGTAAAGTAACAATAGTTAAAAATTAATAATTTCATTATATCTCAATACACAATATTGAGTTATATTCATAATATACCTGTGTGTGTGCGTGTGTGTATATATATATATTTTTAATTCTTAATTATTTTTGTAATCTGCATTGCAAAATTGTTTCCCTTGGATTTCACCAAACAATATCTTCCAGATATAAGCAAAAGGTTGTTTTAAACATTGTGGATTAAATAAATTTGGAATGTTTTTCATCATAAGAACCATAAAAATCCGACTTCTTGAGATTTCTTCTTCATAAAACAAATACTTTTTAATACAAGCAGATAATTATAAAAATTGTCTTTTTTGTTAATGGAATTTTTTTGATTTCGCGTTCATAACGTAAATGGGAGATCACTCCTTCCGTATTGTTCTTTTTATTTTTAAATAAATTTGAAAAAAAATTTCAGGTTACAAAAAATAGCAATCGTCCAATTTAATAGTAAAAACGGGTCACAGCATTCATAAAGGTCGAGTTCTATGCTTTAGTGTACTGTCACTGCCATTTGGTCTATATTTGAAACCCATAAATCTGCTGGACAAACAAATCCAGTTCTAGATTGTATAGAGTCTCTGGGCTTCTTTTTTGTTTTGGGGTTTTTTTTTTGTTTTCTTTTTTGTAGCCCTGATATGTTTTCATCTTGACTTTTGTTAAACTTCTTTTTGTTTTCCTTAAATTTATTGATCAGATATTTCTAAATTAATCAATCTTGATTACCAAGTCCACAATCTGCTTTATAGTCCATTACAGATATAAATATTCTTTCTCTCCATTTTTTTTTTGTTTGTTTGTTCTTCTTTGGAAAAATATCCATATTCTTTTTCTTGTAAGAAATTGATTCTTACAGATGATCATGATTACTCCAGAGTATAAAATGTATCATTAAGTGGAAAATATAAATGAATTGAGACAATCCAGTATGTTTTTAGCCTTTCTAATTTTGAATGATTGCAAAATTATTTTTTTTATTATCATTATTTCACTGTTACTTATTTGTATGTATTTTGATCATAACTCAGCATTAGTATGGCACTGGTCTTTTTCTTTCCTTGTGACCAAAAGGTTTTGGTGCCCTCATTGTTAACCCTGTAAAAGAAAATTGAAATCATGTATAAGTTTGCAAAAAGTAAGAAGCTTTTTATAAATTTTGACATAAAAATAATAAAAACAAAGCTAATGTTGCTATCAACTGAATAAAAAAAAGCCTTTCTACATGTTTCTCTAAAATACAACCACCAAAATTTAGATAAGACTGCTGTATAAAATTTTTGAAGCATTTTTTTTATTTATAACATTAGAGAAAGAACAGATTTAATGTTAGTTTTGCTTTCAACTTTAATTATGGACAATGAAAAACTTTATTATATATATATATATATATATATAAAGAGCATTTCTTGTTGCAAATAAGCCTCTTACATTGGCTTGGAAAATAGCTTTAAAACTTCCATACTCAGCTCTCTTGCTGCTTTTGTTTTTTAAATTATCTTGATATATCTGTTTCATTATGATACCGCTGTACACATTGTCATCAAAAATCAAATTTTACTGTAGGGATCTGTTCTTGTACAATCCTTCCAACTGGGAAAATCCTGCCTATTTTAAATTTAGGCATTCAAAATCCTAACTTTTTATTTCTTTCTTCTATGAAGCAAACTATAAAGTTATTTCCTAAACTAAGTCTAACAAATAGTCAGAATAATAGTGTTATACAATACACTAGATTATTATTGGTCTTAATATTGTTGTTTAGGGTTTGTTTTTTGTTTTTTTGTTTTTTTTTTAATTTATGAAGCATTGTGAAAAAAAAAAAAAAATCATTAATTTTTTTCTCAGATTGTCTGTCTACAGTCATTACCAGTAATATTATTTTAAATGTTATTTTTGTTAGCCATTATTAATTCTTTCATCTCAATTTAATTTTTTTGTATTGTAACTACACAGTCTAGTCATTGCCTTCAATTTCATTACCAATATTATTATTTAATTTTTATTTACTTATTTATTTTTTACTAGTATTTCTTAACTGTAGTTGCTTTTCATTGTTACTCAAATAATATTACTACTAATGGCAGTAGATTGACAGCCTTAATTTTTATTATTAGATGAAACACTGTCAATCATTAATTTTTTCCTTGATTTTTTTTTTTTTTTTTTTTTTTTTTTCATTGCAACGGTTAGGATTAGATTTGAGTTACAACTGACATGAGATCAATTTTCTCACTTGCAGTGTTTAATAACAGCTATAGACTTATGGTCTAAATAGAAGCAATGAAGTAATTAAGAGAAATGTTAGTCAAAAATTAATGTTTATTATGGATTAACGGATGAGCCTCTTTTTCAATGACCCCACCCCCACCCGAGTGCTTCCTTACTTGAAATACTGAATTGCAACTGATTTTCCTTGTACTTCTTTATTTGACTGAACCAGTCAAGACTAGATGTATCTTTTCTACAACAGCCAACATTATTAATGTTATGAAGGGTTTCAATTTGATAAAGTTTCCTAATTAATGAGTGCATTCAGATCCTTCATCACAATATCTTGTTCTTCAGGAATGGATTATAGAATCCATCAGTCAACTGTGCTCTCAGGATAGAAAAAAAAAATCTTTAGAACAGCGTTTCTCAACCATTTACATTTGTGCCACCTTTGAAATAATTTTTATGCAGGTGTACCACATGACATGAATACTATTATATACCATAATTAATATGCATATCTATTTTTATCATGATTAATATATTTTTGCAGATAACTGGTTTAAGGAAAAAAATGACCCCACCCCTTTTGTCAAATTTATTGGCAATGCAAAAAAAAATCATATTGCACATTTATGAAAAGTCACTCAAGAATTTTGGCGTACATGTATAGTAAAATTACATATATAAAATTACTCGAAACTACATTAGCCTATTTATCACTGTTTCTCGTGGAAGACCTAATGACCTTTTTAGGTTTCCAGGTCAGGAAACACCAGATGAGATACACTGCTTTAGAGACTGAATTTTTAATACTGGATACTAATCAGGGAGTCTAATTCTTTTTGAGAGTTGCAGAATTTGGAAATATTTTTTTTTTTATATTTTAAATTTTAGAGGATAAAAATTTGTTGATCAAGAGGCAATTTGTATGCTGTCATGCAATTTCAAATCTCTGAATTTAATGGGGACTTCAAAATAAAATATTGAGTGCTTTGCACAACTTGGAAAGTACTGAATAACTGCCTTGAGCCAATCAAGTTCATTTAGTATGTTTGAGCCTCCCTTGTCCAGAATAGCTTGGCAGGTCCTCATTACTACTGGTGAAGTTCATTTATATAGTTAAGGACTCGTATATACAATTACTTGTTCTTTTTTTTCTAGGATAACTCATTTTTGTGTCATAAAAAAATTAATTATTACTAATATCACTTTTCACAATTTAAAAAAATTACCAGAGTAGTGTAAGCAGAGAAGGCCCTGCTTCTACATAGCACCCACTGCACCAGTTCTATGCCCAGGCACAGATAATGTGGAAGAACTGAATGAGATAAAGTTTAGGGGTTATTGCTGTTTTTGTTTGCAAATTGAAAAAAAACACATGTTTTTGAATAAATTTAATTCAACAATCACTGAGTCTTAAATATATGACGATTTGTTCATTTATTTTGTCCGGGCATGTAATCTGAAATCAGATTTCTCTCATAATCATTAACAAAGTTTTCCTTTGCTAGTGAACTTCAGTTTAAAATCCAATTGTGAATTATGGCTGTCTTAGTTTTTTTTTATTTTCATAAAATTGTCTGATAAGTTTTCTTAACTTTATAAACTTGATATATTTTCAAACATTTTATATCAAACACAATGTTGTTCGGATGACTGAACTTTCTCTTTGTATACTTGCTGCTAACCTATTCCAGCCAAAATGAATGGCAACAAATATCAGTTGGATCTTTTTGCATATTAACTATGATAATGACATCATCTCAAAATGATAGAATTTTTATATATGAGTATTGCCTAAAATCATTCTATGCAATTCAATCTGAAGCTGAACCTAAAAATTCCTTTCTTTTACCTCTTTCCTTTGCAAGAATTTAAGCACCATTTTCTTCAAGTAATTCAGGAAAATCTGTCTTCTCATCTTGTTCTGACATTCTACCTTGTTGCGTAACCTTTTCCCAGAATGCTGCTCGTGCTGCTATGCACCCTTTCTTTATCCGAGGAGTCTTGTCCATTCCTCCTGAGTCTGCCTCAATATCTCTTAATGGTGGAGCAAGTGGTGCTCGTCGACGTGTGGGGTTATTTTGGCTCAGGCCACCAGGTGGTTGAGGTGCTGGTACCGTTTTTAAACTAGGTCGGTGTCTTTCAACTGGACGTCCATCAAGTCCAATTGTCTGCTTTTTTGCTTCTTCTGTTCGCTGTTTTTGAATTTCTTCCATTTGTATTTTTGACAGACTGCGAGCTGTGATACTGTGAATCTGAAAGAAAGAGCAACAAAACATCAAGAATTTGTATGACTTTTTTTTTCTTTTTTTTCTTTCTCCTTGGGATTCTTGAGTTTGGTTAACAGTAGGATGTTTTTAATGACATGACAAAGACTGCATGCAAGTTTCATTGCACAAACCTCACTGGTCAAAAAAGTAGATACTACACTCGAGTTACTTGCTTGTAGTAAACGGCTGTTAAAAATGACTCATTTATGTTTAGATTAGCCTTTTAGCTTTGTATTGGGTTTCTGCATAGAATCAAAATTCCAGCCTCTTGACTGGGGCATTAATGCCGTGTATGTTTTCAAGCCTGCAATAAGGTAGGCTTAGTCTCAAGGATTCCAATCCTGCAACATTGATGCCATGACCTTGAGTCAGAGGATTATGATGTCACTAGTTGCAGACATCAATTTTTATCATTGCCAAAACATGTGGGTAACGTGCCAAATTTGCCATCATGGAGAGGTAAATAAATACTAAGATCAAAGAGTAGTATCTATCTTGCTCACACTAAACATGTCTTGATCACATGACATTTTATATATTTTGATATCTCCAGTTATCCTCCCCTTGACCAACATAAATACAATAAAATGTCAATTATAAAATCTGATTTTATAACTAAAAAGCATTTTTCCCTTTATTTCTATATATTCTTTATTCTTTTTGAAATAATTTGATCTAATTTGTTTCTTTATCATTCAAATTTGTTGATTGATTTTTATGTCAAAACCTAAACAATACTTCTATAAACATTTAATAGTTTCTCTCCCATTATCTGTAATTAAAAGAAAATGTTCTTTTGCAAAAATATATAAGAAATACATTATTAAAAGTTAAAATAAAGTTAATTTTTTGCCTTGAAAGTAAGATCAAGGCCACCATAATAGATTTGTAAGACAGGATTGCTCATTCATACTCTTTGGATCTATTTGTAGTTATCAAATATAAAATGAAGTAGTAGGGGCTATATTTGAAAACTTTTTTTACTTTTTTTTTTTTTTTGTTCTGCTTTAAAACAATTACCTCTCTGGCTTTGAATTTTTTTTTTTTTTTTTTTTTTTTTTAACAAATACAAGACGATGCCTCATTTTGTTTATCTGAATACTGATGACCCTAACAACATTTCAAGAAACAATCAAATTTTAATTTTATGACTTTGTCCCAAGTACAAATCTGATATAAATTATAGAATTTGTTGTTCCCACATGTGAAGAGAAAATTCTCAGTTAGTTTGAAAAGTCAGCTACTTGAACAAAATATTTAACACATAAATGTTTTTAAAAAGTGAAATAATGAAGATATTACTACAGATATTGCTATACTTTTAAATTCAGTAACTATTTTTTATAATTACAATATGATTACTTGAATTTTCAGCTATATATTTTTATTACTTGTATAAAAATGTTATTTTACAAATAAAACATTTGTTATTTAATATCCGGTTTTATACTCACATTTACAATTGAATGAAAGCAAACCATTTAAATCTTAATTTTCTTATGATTAATTATTGAAACAAAATATTACTCACCAGTTTTGTTTTGATACACAATTTCTATTGAATTCTGCAGCTTTTACAGAGTGAAAAACTATTATTTCATTAAATAAATCTATTGAAATAAATTTTTTTCACTGATAAATGCCAGTGAATAATACTTATTGTTAGGAGAACCAAAGAAATTTTAAATGCATTACTGCAAATGATCTTCTTTCCTGATAAAATGCTTAGAAATAGATTGATGAGGTACAGACAAACATCTTCATGGTTTTGAGGAGGTGATGAAAAAGTTATTGACCCAAGCAATAACAAACATCTGACTTTTTTTTTTTTTTTTTTAGGTAGGAAGTGGTTAAATGGTAAAAATTAAGAAAAACTAATATAAAACTATATTTTTGTTAGATCATGTATTTTGTTTTTTTATATACATTTAAATTATTGCATTAAAAATGGTACAATCCTCAGGACTCAATTCTTTTATTCAAAACATGAATCAAATGGAATAAATTAAATGAGACCTGATTAAACAGTGTATGAAACAGACCTTAGAAGTCTTGCTAATCCATTGTTTCAGTTTCATTAATAAAGAAACAAAGGAGATGCATATGACTGTCATAATCAACACAGATTGAAATGACCCACAAGCCAACATTTCATAATCAAATATCTGTATTTAACAATAACCATGTGACCAAATGACAGTTGTGATTGGTCAAATATCCAAGTTAGCATTAAATCTAGATTACTACAGTATACCAATCAAATGGGATGATTTCTTTGTAATATTTTTCTTCTGTACATAATCTCTAGTCCAACATACAAAAATATTCTTTAGAAAATTATTCAAGAAATATATCAAAGTAAATTTTATTTAAAGTTAATTTTGTCAATATTTCCTAACATTTTTATATAGAAAATAAAATGTAAATATTACAGATAATAGTAATAGTATCTTGAAACCAGAGTTTTAAATTTTAACTTTTACCAAAATGTCATTAAAAACAATTACTGTATTTGACAGCAGATAAAAACCCTCCTTGATTTATATTTAATATTCCAATATTATATAGTTACAGTAGGTACAATTACTAGTAGTAGTATACAGTGTCCTGGTAAACATATGCATACCAGATCTCTCAACATCTCGTTCCAGCTTGTTTAAATAAAATATTCAGATTTGAAAAAGAAATATTTAAGCACTTAAACATTACAATCCCTTTATATATTAATTATTTTATAGGTTAATAAAATTAATAAGTGTTTATTGGTAAAAACCATGGTTTTTGCAACCACATTTCATTTGAGACATTCTTTACCTTGTTGAGGTGCACAAATTCTATGGAAAAGTTTGAAATTAGAATCTATCTCAGTCCCATGGCAGAGTCACAATTTTTTTTTTACACATTTTGGCAGATCAATTCAACAGCCTTCATCAATTAAGATCAATAGTTCAAACAATTTTTGGAATAAGTCCTCTCAAAGAATATGTAGTGAACATTCTTTTATATATTTTGTTTGCCTACACTGTTTTGTTCAACCTTTTAAAAATTATCAATGTTTAATTATTTTTAATTGTCTAGATTAATATAAAAAACGCTTATCAAAGAAGCCATTATTACAGTTTAGATTTTTTTTTTTTTTAGATTCTTCAAAATTACTAAGCATACAATATGTCCATGGATTTAAGCAAAAATATAAACATAAAAATTTCTCTTATCTTAATATTGTTATAATATAAAAGATTTCATACATTTGACAGTAGCACAGATTATTTTGAGAAGATGATCATAAAAGCAGATTTGAAATACATTATTTGGGAAATTTAAATGTTATATTAATTTTTTTTTTTTTTTGTTCAATCGAGTCATTTCCAAAAATAGATCAAGTCATCTAAGCTACATATATGAAATTAACAAAACTGAGATGCTTATTCCTCTCAATCCTCATACATAATATTACCTTTAATGACTGATCTGATAAAGAAAAAGCTTTTTTTTTCTTTATCAAATACTTCAAAATATAGTAGCATGATATCAGCACAAGTCTTTTAAAATTCAATTGGTTTAATAATAAAAATGAGAATAATTCTTATATTTCTTAGTTTGAATAAATTATTTGGACACTAGGATTGTATCTTGGTGCTTATTAAAGAAATTCAGTTACTGAAATCTCTTTAATGAGATGTTGAAATAAAACAGATTAGCACTTGTGATTGTATAAGCTAATGCAATGGTGTATAACCAGTGTATAAGAACAGTTCACTTAATATAGTATACTTATTACCTTTATAAGTTTTTGAAAACAAAAGTTATTAATAGTTAGGTTTCAGAATGAAAGTAATTGACAACCCCCCCACACACTCCCACTATCTACAAAATATATTCAGTTAATAATTTTAGTCAATGTAACAATTTATTAAAATAATTCTAACTTTTTTTTTTAGAAATGGAAAAATTGCATACTAATTATAGATATTAATTTTTTTAGTAAAAGGGTAAACGGAGGAGGGGGAAGTATGTCACAACATTTTTTTTTTTTTTTTTCAAATTGGGAAGGGCCTACCTTGACAATCAGCATTCAGAATCTTGCTGTGAAGAAATGCACATTAACATGATCACTTTTAACTTTTCACTCACCACCTGCAAAGCTTTTAACTATCAATTGTTTTGCTTCACCACCCTTTATACAAACTAGTATTTAACTAAAGCATTAATTAGTTACATTGTATTTTAACAATGTTATTTTCATAAACTTAAAATCTGATAATTATAAACACAAATTATCAGCAGGTTTATTTTGATTTTGTTTCTGTTATGGCAAAAAAAAATATTACCAATATTTTAAAATCCACAAAAAAAGTACAAGGCTCACTCAGTAGGAAAATTAAAAAGTTAACTAAAGAATGAATACCTTGAGGTACTCTCCATGCACAGATACCTTCAGCCTGTATTTAGTCTTAAAAACCATAACTTCTGATTTGAAAAACATTAAAAAAAGTAAATAAAATAAAATGAGTTTTTAAGGTTTACACAAAACCACTTCAAATATTTTGTAAAACTCATTTTGTATGAATTTGCTTTTTCTTTCTTAAAAATTACAATATATAGAAAGAACATAAGATTTTGCACTGCACTAAATGAATAAGATTCCTTCTGTACTTCCAAATTATTCATGTTAAGTAAAGGAAAGTACAACCTTGCTATTATATATTTGCATTTTATGCACGTGCACACACACATCACAATTAAGTGATTTGTTTTTTTTGTTTTGAATTTCTTTGAACATGCTTTGCTATATTTATTTATATTAGTAGTAAAATAAAATGCTCTAAATGAAAATACTAGAAAAGATCACACCATCTACACACCCTAATAAAAAAAGTAAACCTGTTACACTAGCAATGAAATAAAATAATAGCTGAAAAACTCAGCAAAATCTATAATCAATTCCTTCAATTATAAACTTAAAATGTAATCATTTTGCAATTGATTTAAGTCAATAACAGAAAATACTATCATGTTTATACTATTTCAAAAAGTTTGAAATTGAGCTTTTTTCTTTTAAAGCTACATGTGTATCTAAGTAAAGGAAGAAACAATTATTAATATAAACAAAATTGCTTTTCAAGACAGACGATATTTGTCAACTCCGTTTAATTAAGCTTAAAGTGACTGCTATACAGACTAAATTTGTCCCAGATAGATTGGTCTATTTTGTATACTAAGGTGACTCAAGCAAGCTTATCTTACTAAACTGGAGAAAACAAAAAAACAAACTTTAAGCTATGTTGCAATATCTATACAGAAATGAAATAACTGATAAACAAAATTTAACAATGTGAAATGTGTGAATGGATAGATTAAATATCTTTCACAAAACAAATGTCCAATGTGAGATAAACTGAAAGTATCATTTACATAGAGTTGGGGGGGTGAGTGTAATGTTGTATAGCGAGATAATCTGAAATTATATTGGATTGAGTATAATAAATAAAAAAATGACTGTATTAGGTTAAATAATCTTATTTGCAAATAATATATTCTTTATGAGTAAGAGTATGGAAATTTTTTTTTATAGTAGAATAATTTTTTAGAAAAAAAAATTTAAACTAGAACAAGGTAAAATGTTTTAAAAATATATATGACTATGCAGAAAAATAGTATTGTATAATATAACTGAATATACTGAAGAATCTAACTTTTTATTCTATAGTTATTAATTAATGTACACATTAAAACTGATTTATAAAAATGACTTACCTACCAAATTTGCTTTTTTTCTCCCCCTCTCAAAAGCTAAGAACTTAAATTTTAAGCTGTCACCACTTTCTAGTTGTTTTCAGAAAATAAATTCCACTCTTCCAAAGTCCATCAGTCACACGGAGAATTTACATTATATTTGATTTAATAATATTTACTTAAAGAAGACTCCTGAACTGTTTTCACACAAGCAAAATATTTCATAATGGAGAAATAAGTTTGGTTGTTCCTGTTTGTCTCCAAAGGAGGCTGTACCATCAATACTTTAAAAAATCTTTCTGAAACACAATTGAGGTAAAAATAATCAGCTTTTCCAGTAGAACCAGTTCTAATCTGAAAGTCAGTGGCAGACTAAACATGGATATATATGCAGTCACTTTTCTGTCAATGTGAGTCAGAAATAAGTTGTCAAATATCAGCTTTGAGGTTAGACAACATGCACATTCTGGTCACTGCCTCCAACTCTTTTTTTTTTTTTTTTTTTTTTTTTTTTAAAGCAGGTAAGAATGCCCACACCCACACCAGTCTTCATCTGTGAGTTTCAGTAGCATTTTTACCAAGGGCAACCACAATTGTTAAGCTTAATTTAAAGTGAAGACACTCCAGTAAGCAAAGACAAAAGATTCAGAAAAAAAAAAAAAAAAAAAAAAACCCAAAAAAACTACTACTACTACTACGTGAAGCTCTTGCTTTTGTTCTTGGCATTTTACTTTTAGGTTGATTTATAACTGATAAATAACAATTATTTTAAATGTGGTGGGTGGTGAAAACTTTTCAGCCCAGACAAAAAAGTATTAACACAGAAAATTCTGTTTGCCTGATCTTCCCAAACTCTGGACAAATAACCAAAGAACTTTGCACTGACCCCCACCCCCCTCCACACACACTTCATATATTTATTTACAGCAGTCTCTTTATCCACTGGAAAGACTACAGTGTATGCCAAAAAGTAAAGATACCCTGTGCATAACAGCTTATAATATATACATTTAAAAAAAAAAAAAAAAAAAAAAATACCCTGCATCTTGTATAGAAAGTTGAGGCTTTCCATAGACTAATTTTATCCCTAAAACTCATTACCATAGATTATTTTTACCTAAAATGGTCACTTCTACCTAACCTGACTCCATCATTCCTTTGCCAGTACTTTATGATAATATTATTGCTGGTACTGTAAATGTTCTGTTTTATGACTAATCCTGTTGGATATTTTCACTATTGGGATTTCTTGCTTTATGTTCAGCTCTACCATTAGCTTGCTTTTCATATACAGTGAGGTTTTCTATAGTGAAAGTGCTTTCATAATCTTTTTTTTTTTCTATAGTGAAAGTGCTTTCATAATCTTTTTTTTTTCTATAGTGAAAGTGCTTTCATAATCTTTTTATAGCTTGTTTTTAAACATTATTTGCTTAAATATCCTAAAAATGTCTGAATAAGTTATGCAAAAATGGCAGTGCATTTAATATTTATTTCCTGCTTGTTTTTGTTTTTTTTATGATAGAGTATATACTTGATATAGTTTATAAATTAGACACAATAAAAGATTCACTTTAATAAAAAGAATAGAAAAACTATAATAGTATACTGTAATTACATATAAGACTTGTTCTTAACATCGATCTTTATTTTATTTCTTTCCTTTTCATTTAAAGGAAGAATAACATACCAAAATTACTTTGGGACCATTTTAAGTAAATAGTCTTCTGCATGATTTCAGTAAACTAAGAACACAAACTTTTCAGAATAGGTTTAACAATAAGTAATAAATGTAAACTGTTACTCCAGGTAAATATATGAAATTTCATGGACAAGTTTACAAATTCTGGAATTCTATGAGTGCAATGATGGATGGCCAGAATGCTCAATCAAATAGACTCAACTGTCAAGCTTCACACAAAATGTGATGCAAACATTTTTCTTGGATTTGGTAACTGTTAGTTATTGTAAAGCTCACAAAGCCATTCCAACAAACTCCAGATAACTGAAGATAGCATGAAGTCTATTGGCACTCAGTACCATAGTTACCAATGAGAGTTAGTGGCATGCATATTACATGCTATGGTTTTACCATTTAATGATATAGTCCCAAATCTTTGACCCCTTCTAAATATATATCTATATAAAAACTGATGATTAATGGTATTCCTGAGTGTGTTCTAAATGATTTAAGATTTCTTTTTAAGTTAAGCCTGGGTCAAGTAAATTAGACTGTGATTTAAAAAAAATAATAATCAGTAAGAAAGACCAATATAAAAAGGAAATTAGTTATAATAAAAAGGCATTAGTCTGTGAGTGCATGTGGCTTAACCTCCAATATTTAGACCCTTAAAACCACACATTCTGATTTGGCATGTTTTGAATGCAGAAATAAAGTGAAAATATTTGTAAATTATATATAACAAGTAGCATTAGGACAATATACTGATATTTTAGCATTTCCAATTTAAACTAAATCTCATTTGATTATTTCGTAAATGAACAGTAGCAAAGTTAATAAATGAATTGCAGAATATTCTAAAAATATTAATTTCTCTTAAAGTATTTTTTATGAAATAGTCATTTAATTAAAAATAAATTTGAAAAAGTTACTTTTTTTTTAACAAAAAACATTTAATAGGTTTCTATTTATTTACCAACATAATCCCTATATCATTCATTTTTTGTAAATAGTGAAAAAATATTTAACTAAAATGAAAAGATTAAAAGAATATACAACTAATCATTTTATTTTAATAAAGGGCTTATTTGTTTTCAAATTACAAATATTTTTCCATGAAATACAATAGGCAATATTTTTTTCTTAAAAAAACAAATTTCCACTTTTTATCCATTGAAAATATTAAGCATAACTTTTCATTATCTTAAAGATTTTTTGTTTTAAAATGAAAAAAAAAAAAAAGAATTTAATTTACAAATAAATATCTTATATAAAATGTACAGAAATAAAAGCCTTCCTTGAAACCTGTTGAATCCAAATAGATATGGTTTTAAGCATCTACACATTGTGTATCTTGTCTAAACTCCCAAAAACTACAAGATTTAGAACAGTTAATGGTTCTTTTCTTTATATACTTATTTATTATGAAATGGACAAAGTCCGACAATTATTTTTAAGACATTTTTATGTTTATACATTCTTTTTATAGATACAAATATTTAAGTAAATGCTCTGTTTATAATAAACAGTATTAAAGAACATTATTCGGACCATTGTCCTCATCTTTGTTGCCATATTTATGACAATGTTTCGGCCATTGTACGCTCCAGCCCTCTTCAGGTGGTTGGAATTTCGAACTGAACCCTTTATTTCACTTACTGGGGTAGACTGTTCTAGTTCCACGTGCCATGTTTGATGGATGTCAGTTATCTAATTTCCCTCTGAAAGTTAACCGGGTATTGAACTCACACTCTTTGGGTCCTCTCACTGGGTCTAACTAACGCCTTTATCCACTGTGCCATGTGTCCTTGAGGACATCTGGGTATGAATTTCTGGGTATTATAAACCTAATGTCTTCAGCAACCATTTTTACCAGTGCTCATATTGCAATTTTTGCTGTTATCATTCCATGTTTTTACCAGAGCTCATATTGCAACTTTGTTGTTATCATTGCTTTTTTCTGGCACTCCTTATTGCTGGTTCCCATATTGTATTTATTTCTATGCTTGGTCGGCTCAGGAGATTTTTGTGGCCTAGCATATGTGCTGATTCCTTAAATTTACAAATTTTCCAATGGTGTTCCTTGTCTATGATCTCAACATGATCCCACAGAGAGCAGTGATCTCCCTTCTCTCTCCATATGTGGTCAGCCACGCCTGATTTTTCTACTTCCCCTCATGTTACAGCTTTCTGGTGTTCTTGAAGCCTTACCTTGAGGGGGCAGCCTGTC
Organism: Acanthosepion lycidas; assembly: GCA_963932145.1. Classification (NCBI taxonomy): domain Eukaryota; kingdom Metazoa; phylum Mollusca; class Cephalopoda; order Sepiida; family Sepiidae; genus Acanthosepion; species Acanthosepion lycidas. The sequence goes on from OZ010585.1 coordinate 12,631,732, forward strand.
TCTCCTTTATATTCCTTTCCGCAGCTGCACAGGATAGCGTACACACAGTCTTTAGTCATGTTCTCCTCTATGGGGGGGTCTTACTCGGGAGAGATATCTGCAAAGTGTCGTCAAGCTTTTGAAGGTTGTTCTGATGTTATATGGACCGCAGATCCTTTGTATTTTCTCTGATAACCCCTTCACATAAGGCAGGCAGACTGTTTTCTGAGTGTTGTTGTCCTCCTTCTCTTGTACCCACCTATCCCAGTTTCTGGGGGCTGCTGCCATGTACCCAGAGTAGTTGTTACGTTGTAGGGTACTACTTATACTGACCAATTCTTTATCTAACATCTCTGGGTCGCCACTTATGACTTTTGCTCAGTGTTGTAAGCAACGGACGATCTCTTTCTTTACACTGTATGGATGGTGGGAGTTGAAATTGAGGTACTGTCTGGCGAATGTCGGTTTATGGTATACGGATGTCTTAAACCCATGCTCTGTTCGAGATATTAGAACATCCAGGAATGGGAGTGTGTTGTTACTCTCTTTCTCCATTGTGAACTGTATCGAAGGTCTTATCGAGTTCACATGGTCCAGTAGAACCTGAACATCTTCCTGGTGTGGCCAGAGTATGAAGATGTTATCTACGTACCTTAACCATATAGTTGGCTTTAGAGATATAGATTCTAATGCCATTTCCTCAATTATTCCATGTATATATTCGCCATTGCTGGTGATAATGGCGAGCCCATTGCTAAGCCCTCATACTGTCAATATATGTGTGATCCCATTCCGAAGTGTGTTGTTTGTGTACAGAAAGTCAACATCTCTATCAGATTATCTATTGGAATACTGGCCCGTTCTTCTAGGGAAGTCAATCTGTCTCTGTTCACCAAGGTACCCACGGAGGAGGCACCCTCAGTAGTCAAACTCACCACGTCCAAGCTTACCATCTGGTTGGATAGGATGGGAGCATCTTTGATTATTTCCACAAAGTGGGCGGAGTTTCAGACATATGAAGGAGACTTTCTGATTATTACAGTATTAAAGAAAATTTATCAGTCTGAATGTCTGAAAAATTTTCATAGACAATATTGGAACCGTCATTTAGGCTGATGTGCTCTTAACTGATCGAGCCACAGAGAATTGTTCGATTAGCAAGGTCAAATTTACTGTCTTTAAGTTTCTCTACTACATTCATATCTGCCGGTAAATGTTGTTTAATACTGTTTATTATAAACAGAGCATTTACTTAAATATTTGTATCTATAAAAAGAATGTATAAACATAAAAATGTCTTAAAAAATAATTGTTGGACTTTGTCCATTTCATAATATGTGACGTCATTTGTTTACATTTGGATATGCCATGAGCAGATATGAATGTACGCGAGAGATTCATGGAAGATTGAAGTTTAAAGGCAGTAAATTTGACCTTGCTAATCGAATGATTCTCTGTGGCTTGATCAGTTAAGAGTACGTCAGGCTAAATGACTAGTGCCATATGGGATACAGGTTCGAATCCTGTCGGTGAACGAATATTTTCTATGAAAATTTCTCGGACATTCAGGCTGGTAAATGTTGTTAAATACTGTTTATTATAAACAGAGCTTTTACTTAAATATTTGTATCTATAAAAAGAATGTATAAACATAAAAATGTCTTCATTTAATTTTTTGTGACTGTATAAATAAGTATTTTTATGACATTGGGTTTCAATATTAATTACTATTCATCATATATTTAGTGATATATGCATTACAGAGTTGATATAATACATGGGCAAAGCCAGGTAGCCAAGCTATTATACAATAAAAGAAAGGGGCAGAATGTAGAGAGAAATAAAAAAAAAAAATAGGAATAGAAATGTATAGATGAAGTGATCAGCAGAAAGAAGTCAGGTGGGAAGAAATCGATGTTTCAGATATGAAGGACATGTGAAAGAAAAAAATAGGATATGTTAATTAATAGTTGTTAATCTATTCACATAAAACACAAGTAATAACTATTTCCAGTTATATGTGTGTTTATTTTAGAGCCTGAAAGGGATGTTTTGAGAAAACAAATCTCAATACAACTCATTAAAAGACTGGCAAAATGAAATAAACTTAAGGTCACTGTATCTTCAGATCTAGGTAAAAAGTTAGCTCAAGGCAGGCAGACTTTTCTCACCTGGAAGATCTTCCTAAAGTATCTGATTAGTCTGATACAAAATCAGTTACAAAGTGAGAAAAATAAATAATATCAGAATTTAAATAACAAATGGCTGAAATAATTTCTAGCATGAAAACTTCTTTTTATGCAAATCATTTTTTTTTTTTTTTGTAATATCAAATTATAGAGAAAATGTTTTCAGCCAAATTTTTGTCTAAATATTTGGGTTTATAATTTTTATCTATATGGAGTGTTAGCCAAATTTTGGAGAACTTGATATTTTTAAACGCTCTAAACTTTGGGGTAATGACTTGTACTAAAATTAGCATCTGTGAGATGTATGAAAGATCCATGTTGAGTATTTGTTTTATTTACTTTATTTTTGATCACATTTTTTTTATTTATTTAAATGAATAGTTATTCCCTGTCTATAAATGCTCAATATTGGAGATGAAGCACTTTGTCCATACTTTATATTCAGAGGAGAAAGTGATGAACACTGCATTGTGATGCCTTAAGTGGTTATCAGACACAATAATAATGTTCATTTACTCACTGGTTAGTGATCATGATGGTTTATCAAAAAAGGTTCATTTTTTTTTTTTTTTTTAATGCTTATTAAACTTATTCAGATGTGAATATTTTTGGTTTAACAAAAACAGTGTATTGGCTTCACAGCCTGCTGAAAGTAAGTTCAACTCTCATGGAATGTTAAAGTGGCTACCAAAGATTAAGATCGACTGAGTATGGAATTATTCATAGAGCCTAAAGGTTAGAGAGTCTAACTTCAGGTTAAGTACTCTGCATCTGGTCTGGAACAATTGTCAGCTAAGCTATAGGTATAATATATCAGCAGTTTACCATTGCCTACTGTCACTGGACAGGATCTTAAACTGAAGCATGACACTTTATTCTGAAGTCAGTTTGAATAGGCCTTAATGCTTATCAACACTCCAATATTCTAAGCATCAGGTTAGTACTAGCATAAAAAATTTTTTTAAATAGTTATTACTTACCGGTGTAAATGTAAGTTTTGTCTGCAAATTAAAAAGAAATCATAACAAAAAGCATTTTAGTTTAGCTGATGACATGCACAAACACAATTTTTGAATTTGCAGCCAAAAATGATCAAAAAGCAGGAATAAAAAAAAAAAATAAATGGAAATGCTTTTTACAATTTAAAAATATTCTAAAAATGAATGGATTATGTGATTTTTCTCGACTTCTTTATTTTTAAAGAGTTCAAATATTACTTATTGATTTATTTGAACTTGTCAATATTTTGGTTGTTATGAATACAATGTGTAATGGCATGTTTTGAACATTGAGAGACACTTGAAGAAGGCCAAGTAAAGAGTTGGTAAAATCTTAAATTTTAAACTGAACCCTTTATATAGTGATTGATTATTTTTAAATTAACTGATATGCAATATCTCTTATGTCTTAGTCATGCCATTTTTTTTACTTTTTCCACTAAACCAGTGTAAATGACTCATTGCCGACTCAAGTAGAGAACTCCCTATCAGCAGCTGAGCTAATCAATGTTTTTATCTACTAGGTCATCATTTTAGCAGATAAAAAATATAGCATCACAAAGAAAACATTGACTAGCATATTAATTCATTAGCTATATTCTTATCACCCAGCATGGATGGCAGAATGAAAATAATTTATCCCCATCAATTGACTAAAGTATTTGGTTTGAAATTCCCAGAAACTTCCTGAATATAAGCAACCTCTGGGAACAATGTCAAAAGTTATAACCAGAGCCAAGAGTAGAACCTGAATTTAAATCAAAATATAATTATTCCGCCTTTTTGGAAATTCAAGCACAAATGGTTTTTCTATCTTAACTTTTTTCTGTAGTTTTACTATTCACAAGATCTGTATATTATTATACGGAAGGACTTGCTCTGCATTATAAAATTAGACTACCTCTGTCCTATAATAGTAATTATAATTTATTTAAAAATCCAATAATTAAATCTCAATGTGTATATAAGCGTATCTGCAAATATGTCTACAGATGTTTGTGTGAAGACACTCTTGATTGTCTTATACCATTTTGTGTAATGTAACATTTTAAAATGTAATCACTTGTTCCATTTGTGTGTTGCCTAACAATAGCATAAAGAATTTAATCAGAAAAAAAACACCAGATTGGATATTGCATTCACTTCACTTTGAGAAAGGCAGAAATCCACTTCTCACCAAGGAAGTTGGAAACCCTTTGGAGTTCATTTGCATTGTGAAGTAATCCATCTGGGACATTTGGTAATAGGTCAAGTCCAGACTAATTGCTTGCTGCTGGTACCATTTCACTTAGAAAGGAGATGGGCATTGATTACCAAGTAAACATATGACTAAGGGGAAATTACTTGGCATTGCACACCCCAACAATTTATGAGAAAACAATGATTTCTTTTTTTTTAAAGTTTTGTCACTCTCTAGAAATGTTTACAGTATTAATTATTATTCTTTTCCCACTCCCCACCCAGCTTTCATTGTTATTACAACAATGTGACTCAGCCTGTCTGTACTAATAAAAAAGACTGTATCTGCTCCATTCTTCTGAGAGAAGCCAAAGTAAAAAAAATATATGTAGCTATTTTAACTGGTTTTGAACTTTATACTCTTTAGAATCAGATATTCTATTATCTATACAAAAATGTTAGATGCTTGGAAAACTGGGCAGTTACACAGATGAATAAAACTGTAGAATGGAATGGTTAAAATGTTGTGATAGCAACTAATTCTAGGAATTATAATGACTTTATAAAATTACAAATTCAAATTCTTCTCATATTTTCTGATTATTGTTTAAAAGGCTGCTCTCTTTAAATTTAGATTTTATTGCAAAAAAGCAATTCAGCATTTACTTTTTTACCATAAAGCATAAATCACACTGCAAAAAATTGGTGGGGAAATACCAAACCCAACAAGACACACACGCATTTAAAGAAACAAGCAATTCTGAAAAAAAAAAACAAAAAAAAAAACAAGCAAATCTGCTACAAAAAGATAAGCAGGAAGAAGGAGTAAATACCTTAAGTTGACAATGAAGAAAAACTATGAAGATGAAAGTTGTTATCTTGGTGTAGAGGCAAATGGATGGCTAAATTATACACAAAATGCTTCTTTAAAAGCAAACTTTGCAATAAAATTTATCTAAATTTGCTTTAAAAATTATGTAAAAGTATTAGAGATAAATAATCACTGGCTTTTGAGGCAAGTCTCTTGATCAGATACAACAAGCAGGCTTTTCATTTATTGTTTTCAATAATCACATGAGAAGCCTTTATAAGCTAATTTCTCTTATTTTCCCATACTTAAGAATTTATGATAAACATCTTTCCTTCTTTTTTTTCTTAACCTTTGAATTTGTGTTTCTGTCCTACAGAATATATTTTTTCAAATTTAGCTTTATAAATGACTTTACATTAGACACATATCAGGTTACCAAAAGACAATGTAGGCATTGGTTTTGGTTGACCTAACAATCTATAAATATAGATTTGATGTAGCAATAAATAAATCGCCATTTACAAGATAAATAAGACACTTATTTTCTGATTACATAAAGTAAATCATTCTTAACTATTTGAAAAAAATAACATGGAGTTTTGCTAATTTCATATAAAGTTAATTATTTTACAAAACCATTTAATGTATTTTGTTTTATTTTTTTTTAAATTACATTGTAGAACTAGGTTTAGAAAAACTAGTCAGAAAATATATGGGTCAAAGTCAGTTACCAATTCCAGGATTCCTTAAATGCCAAAATCATTTTGCTTTTTAACCCTTTGAGCCCTGTATTCCTGAACAATTTTAACCCTTCTGCCTGAGCTCCTGAGTCAAAATTCACAAATAATTGGTATGTAATGTAACTATTTTTATATCTACCATGAAACAAGTGTTTACCCATCGTTCAAGCAGTGAGTGTGCATTACATCATTTTTCTCTACAACTGGGTAAAGTGCTGGTCAGGGATCAAAGGGTTAAGAGGAATTTAGTTTTAAATATCAAGCTTATTTGTACAGACTTTTCCTAATTTTATAAATTTAAAACCTATTATTTCTTAAATATTAGAATACTTATGAAAGGATGAATGGGGGAAGGGAATTTCATCTTTATATGAAATCTTTATTTCAGTGAATGAGGGCCTAACACTAAACTGCCCACACAGATGATTTGGTTATAGTGGAAAACCAACCACATTTTTCATAAGAACTGATAAAAGAAATGCTATACAGTGTACTACAAATTCTATAAACAACTGTCATCAGGTATGATTTCAGTTTTCCTTTTTCAAAACTGGCTGCCATCCAAGGCAAGAGAGTTCAGTCTGCATTGTTAATTAACCCATAGCTGAAGATAGTATAACACTTCATTCTGCTTTGTTCAATTTGAAGTAACAATCTATCTACACAACTATTTTATATATATGAGAGAGAGAGAGACACACACACACACTATTACTACCAGCCTTGGGTATAAAAATATCTTCCAAATAAAGCTGAACAGATTTTTTTTTTTTTTTTTTAATTATAAATCATAACTCTATATTTACAACATATTATCATGAGAACTTACAAAATAATACATAATCATAAATTATTTATAAAGCATTGAAATATTTCATCAACATCAAAGTACTCATTAAAATTTTATCTTTTAATTAGGGATTCATTCTTCTTATACAAAAAGAAATATTTCCTAATAGATGAAGCAAATATATTTTATGAAATGCTTAATATTATTTAGCTATGGAAACATTTTGATAAAATTTTACTTTAGAAATTTTTTAAATTCATTAAAATAGTTTTATTTACAGCAAATGCCAAAGTTTAAAGTTCAATTTAAATATTTTGGCAAGTAAAATATGACCTTCAGATATTTATAAACATCTGTAACATGCAACCCTGAAAAAATGTTTTATCCACAAATGTATTTCTATTACAATGTTATTGTAATTGAATTTTGTACTTTGAATTAGCTTTTCCTGTATTTCAAATTGAAATAACCAGCATTAAATAAAAAATGGTGGTCCATAAAATTTACGTCTAATACAGTTTTTCTAAGAATTTTTTTCTTTTTGAATTGTTACAGTTTTAGGTGTTTACTAGTTTTGAAAGTGTAGAAAATGATATTGTAGAAAATATTGAAAAAAATATCAAATTTTAATATTGTTCCTGGATTAGGATAAGATAAAATTTATCAATTTCAATTTTAATTTTATGGTTTTATTTAAAAAAGAAATAAATAAAATAAAAATGGAAATTAAAGTGAAAAATATTTTCAAATTGATATAGAACATTTTTCTTTTAATACAAAATTATACTGACCAGTTCTTTTAATATAAAACAGGTGAGTAAAAAAAGAAATAGATAAAAACGAAAAAAAAAAGAAAGATGGTTAGCAATTTTTTTTGTTTTACTCTTGTTACAAACATTTGTAGAAATTATAGGATTTTCAATATTGATGTTTCTTTCACTTGCCTTAGTGCATAGTTAATAACTTGGAAAAGTTAAAGTCTTACTTAGTTACATTTTTCAATGACAGATGAAGAATGTGGAATAATTTTGGGAATAAAACTAAATCAGTATGAGAATATTTTTGAGCTTGCTTGTTGCCAGTCTTTGTTAAAGTAGTTTGAGGATTGCAAAATAAATTTCACAGCAATAGTAGCAAATATCAAATTAGTTATGAAATTAATTTCTACAAGACAGTATCACACATACCAAACCAATTTATTCAAGAGTTTAAGTTGCACATAATCTTTTAAAAAATTTTGAAAATTTAGCCTTAAGAATTTTGGTAACACCTTTGAATAATTTCTCTACCAACTATTATTTCATTAAATGCAAAGTTTTTATTAAATACATTTACTCACATGTTTAATATAAAATATCTAGTTAGAAAAATAAAACATTTAAAAAACAAAATTTAAAAAAAGTGGAAACATGCTTAAAACTTTAGAAATACATCACTTAATTTTACCAAAATATAGATTGAGTGATTTTGTTTTTTGCTTTTGATAAGCTATAAAAAATATTTTGGATTGTAAGAATATTTGGGTTTTTTTGGGGGGGGAGGGGGTGAATATTTCATTAACATTTTTTTTAAATAATGATTTTCCAGATACAGGTTTTACTATTTAACCCATAGCTGGAGGAGATCAATTCATATTTTTCCCCAAGGTTATTTGTGCATAAGTGAAAGTAAGAAATCCACTATCCATTACACCACCCACCGATTTATTACAAAAATATGAAACTGTAGAAATTCTTAGTACAGTTAAAAATGTCCAGAGTGGAATACTGCAAAAGACTATGAATGTATAAAAACACAAGCAATACATTGTTATAGTCATTTTGTTATCAAATTTAGTGTTGTTAATTCTACTAAAAATAAATGTATATTTAGTTTTCTTTTACAGATTGATCTGATTTTGTTTAGCAGCATATCAACACCTCTATGGGTTATTTAATGCCAGAAACTAAAGCAGAAATTTGATCTTTCATGTTTTTTTTGTTCTGTTGCCTTGTTTTTTCTTAAGACTTTATTAAATTAATAATATATGTTAAAGGTTGAATAGAGCACTTAGTGTGAAATGATTGAACCATCTGCATCAGCAGGTGTCTGGGAGATGAACTTGATAATAAGGAATCTGCTTTAAAGCAATGGCTAAGTTTCATTTCAAACAACCAACAAAAGAATAGTCAGTAACTGTTACAAACACCCATAAGCAATTATTTTACTCAGTATTTTTATCATAATAATTAACAGAATTCTAAAATTTCCAACTTCTTCATGAATTTGATAACATTTTTTTTTTTTTTAAATACCTAATTTTAGGTTTATTTACATTCAGACAAATATTCATCTTTGTTATCACAACTTTTCAGCAGTTGTGCCCTCTGGCCTTATTCAAGTGACTGAAATTCTTTGAAGGCTACCCAGATTGACAAATTGAACCCTTCATTTAAGCAACAGGGTTAGATTGATCTCATTCTGCTGTCCACATGGAAACAGAACAAAGTGTATGCACTGTCTGGCCCATCTGGTATTGAATTCTCAAAAATTCAAAAGAAACCTAAAACTTATTTGTGATTGAGAAATAATTTCCTGGAAGGTTACTAACCACAACTCCCTGAAAAAGACTAGTGTCCTCATCCTGATGGTTATTATCATCACAATGTTTCAGTTGTTATACCCTCCAGACTAAGCAAATAATCCAAAATCAATACTCTCCCAGTATACTGTTACACATTATCTTGAAGACATGTAAACAAAAACTACCTTGTATTCACAATAAACTTGATAGAAATAAATCTGACTTTGTAAAAATCAATATTCGTTTCCAAACAACTGAGACATTTTATTGCTCAACATAAAAACAAGCACATGTCTTTATTTTCTGAATACAGATAAACAAAAAAAAACTAACAACTAAAAAGGAAGCAATTAAATTTATTTAGCAGGTGTTCTCTTCTTGTAACCCAAAGCTGGATTACAAATTTTTATGTTCATGCTATTTTAGGCAAAAAGAAACCATTTTATCCTTGTTATTTGTATAATTTCTGAAATATTTTGATTTTCCAATTTAAAGCTGATATACAATTGCATATTTTTTTTTAATCAATTTTGTGCTTTGTGAGTTCAGATTTATTATGAAGATTACAAAAGCTCTTAACATGCAGTTACATATAAAAAACAATTTAATTTTATGGACCAAAAAGAGGAAAAAAAAAAAAACAACCTATGATTGGTCTTCTGTACCTTATTTAGTCATACCAATCTTACAATCTGTGTAGAATAAACTTGATGTTGATCTCTACTTAAGACATACTGCTAATGATTGCCTTATTTAATAAATATTTAAAAAATACAACTTAAGTGATATTACCAGTTGATCTACACAAGTTAAAAAAATGCCTTCATTGTCATTAACATATCTTTCTTCCACAAAAATTGTTGAAAACAACAGGCTGAATAGTATGTGGAATATATCATAGTACTAGATATGTGCACACATATATAACTAATTTCAATAGATGAACAAGTATTTAGGGGATAAAATTTTGTAGTGCCACTACCGAGATATTCTGTTCTTATGGTAGCACAAGGTATTACTTGATGCCTTGCATTACGCTAACAGGGTCAGCAGGTTTGCTATTGCTTCTTATATTGTTTAATGGTTTTTTTTTTTTTTTTTTTTTTTTATGATTTAAAAAGGCAGAATTTATTCTTTATACTCTTCATTTTTCAACAGTAAGTAAATTCTACTTTGGCAACCTTTTTTTTTTTTTAAGATTTAAACTAACTTTAATCTAAGATAACCATCACTATGGTAGGTGCCCTTACTAGACATTGTTAAGAAGCTAAACAAGTAGAGGTTTGCTTTGTGGTTCACTCAAAGAAGATTATATTCATTTCAATTAGGATTTTGTGTAAGACTAAATTAGATTTAGTATACCTCTACATTGAAAAGTAAATTTTCATGCTTAGTTTCTTATAGTTTTAATAAGTTCAGAAATCAACTAACCCAAACATAAATACAATGTTTCATTTATTTGCACCATCATATCTGGCTGTAGTTATTCTGTAATATGTACACAGATGAAAAAGAGGAAACAAAGTAGACTGGAAAAACTTTTCTTTTTTTTATTTATTTATTTTGGACATATTTTACTTTTCTTTTACTCCATACATTCTTCCCAGACTGTAATTACTGGGATTGTACAATTCAACAGAAATTACTTGTGTTCAATTATTACATGTGGTTTTGTAATGTTGTAGTGGAACAGTTCTGTGATCTTTACAATAAGTGACAGATCTGCATCAATTTTTGCATGAAACATTTCAAAAAGGTCTCTAGCAGATTTGATATGTTTCATCAGTCTTTGATGTACATTTCAAAACAGGTTGAATATATGTCCAGTTATCAACAAAATGGGGAAAAAAAAAACAACAAAAAAAACCTCTCCATGTGATTTCAAATTCATTTTGGGGAACATGGTGAAGCTGAAATTCAAACAGGATTGCAGGTAGTGTTGGATGTGCTTCAGTGAGATGAATTCTGTGGTGCTTTTAGATTGCCATGGACAAAGTGAAGAGGGATGATGACCAAATTTATATAACATACAAAAAGATATTATTTACTGAAGTAATGGTATACTTTTCTTTTTTGTTTATAGGTTTATTCCAGGAACTTTCTGATGCCACCTCAGATCTATTAATAAAACAGAAAGTTTATGAGTAAGCTCTTTAAAGTTAAGCACACCTATAACCAGTCTTTATTATTCTTGCTTTAATCATAGCATAAGTTTCAGTAAATTCTCAATCAATTTCTCTTCCACAATGACATTTGCCTTTTCAACTGCTTAAACACTTAACAAGATGTTACATGTTTATAATAATGAAAGATGTATCATTTTCTTTTGAATTCTGTAAAAATTCTAATATTATCTGATAATCTCTGAATATAAGATTTTAATCAGTTTGTATTTTTTTTTTTTTTTTAATCTCACTACCTGTAGATCAGGATATCTGTTAAGTAGTGTAGTAGTTATAAGGATGTAATTTTGATTTGTTGAGGGCATGAAATTGCTTTTCCCTGTGCTCTCTTCTATCTGGACAAAATATGTCCCAGTAGGTGAATGAAGGCAATTACTGCCATAGCAAAAACTGCTTTCTTCTAACTACCTAAATGTTCATTCACCTACTGGGACATGATATTTTGCCCAGTAGAAGAGAGCACAGGGAGAAGCAATTTCATACCCACAGCAAATCAAAATTCCATGCTCATAACTACTACACCAACTCAACAGAGCTACAGACACCATTTCTTTTTCTTATTATAAATAGCCAAAAGCACAATTTTATTATAGGCTATTTTATACAAAATTAAAATGAATGTCATTTATACAAATATGAAATATAATGCTTTTGTATACAAGATCAAGTCTGAGAATTTATGACAAATGAAAATTTTTAAAATTTGAATAATTTCTGAAAATTATTAAAATCTAAATCACATTTTTATAATTCAATACAAGTATTTAAAAAAAAAAAAGAATTAAAATTATTAGTTTGAGAAACTTACATATTTTGGTTGAGTGTAAACTTTAATTTTTCAATTTATGAAAAACAAATGTATCAATGAAAATATGCAGGGTTATAGCAAATATTTGAAATATTATATCAGAAATTGATAGCTTATTATATTAAAGAATGTCTCACCTTAAGTCCTGTTAAGTAAAAATCAGTTTAGTTATGGAAATGTAATCATCTGATGACAACTTTTTCTTTAGTACAAGAAACTTTGTATCTTTTCTAAACTTGAATTTTACTGATTGAAGGCTAAGAGGGAACTATTAGTTTGCTTATTATGATTCATTTGCTTAGTTTATCCATGAAAATAAACCTCTACTTCAGTGTTTCTCAATCAATGCACCCAGACTCACTAATGAGCCCTAAAAGGTAGGCAGGTGCACCCCAAGTTAACAAAAAAATTATAAGAAAAAAGTCATTATTTTTAAAACACTAGAAACACCAAGCACATGGCTTCCATATGTAAGTCATGTCTGCCATTTGACATCTTAAAGATTAAGGAATTTAGCATCTGCTTTAAGGAGAGTTCTCCCTTTTGATTACTTGATGGAATTAAATCAGTTATTATTGGTCTCCCTAAAAAGAAAAATTGTAGATTCTTTACAAAAGTATTTCAAATGTCATGGCTTATTTTTTCATATTAAAAATTCACACCAGAGTTTTAGTTATTTTACAAGTGTAGCCTGAATTAATTCTAAGTAGAGCAGTGTTTCTCAATCGTTTTTAAGTTACTAGGGCTTAGGCCTTTTTTACCTTTCAGCCAAATGTCCAATTGACCCAACAGCCTTCTGTTCATTTTCCTTCACACCATCCATCTTTACTATTCTTTTGGTTTAACTTATTCTGGTCCAAGTGTATGCCATCTAGTGACAATTGAACTACTGATAGTATTAAGGATCAGTGAAATTATCTTACTGAATTAATATTTAGTAAGCTGTCTACATTAGATGTAAATTTTAAAAGCAGGAAAATAAAAACTGAAGTGGTAATTTTTTTTTTTTTTTTTTTTAATCTTTCCTATTCAACTTTTCACAATGTCGTAGCTAATATTAATAAAATCATAAGAACTTCATTTCAGATGTGAAGCGTATTGCTCATGAATTGTGAATCTTTTTTCCTTTTCAGGAGTGGGGCAATAATGTTACAAATTGTTAATTTCTGTCAATTACAGTTGCATTATAAATTTATAGTGAACATTGATGTCAGCACTCAGAGGCAACAGGCTACTTCATGCTAGAAGCAATTGTTAGGCCTGCATATATTTTTTTTTTTTTTTAAGAGAGAATGTACTGAGGTTCAAGGCAACATTCAACACAAAAAGACTAAAAGTATGCATACACCCACTCCATGGTAACACTATCAAACCTAACATTTTTGTTTAGGGGCTAGTGAGAGGATTGTGGTTGTCGATAAAATTTTAACTTGGAAGTTCTCTTGCTAGAGATGGTTCTTTGGATCGCAAACTTAAAGTCAGCAAAGCTTTGAGTAAATTGAAGAAATGGGTCTGGTCAAACAGTATATACCAATTGTGTTTCCTGACTGCTTTCTTATATTATTTGGAGACATAAACTATATACTGCCATCATATCAGAACCTTGGAAAGATTTCATCAAAAATGCCTTAGATGTATTTAAACTTCAACTTGTTCTGCAACAGGCCAAAACAAACAAGCATGGAGAAACTGTAACACTCACTCGAGATGCACTGTCCAGTGCAGTTGATTGTGAATGAACAGAGAGCTTGCACTAGGTCTAGAGCATTTGCTTGCTTTTAATAATATCATTGAAACATTTATTGGCAGATAACTCTTGACAAAGAGTGGGAAAAAGAGGCAGAGAATGGGTCTGGTTGGATAAAATTAGTTTTCGATGGTTGCAATCATTTTGATGTCAAAAGGGTTGAGCCTTTGAAGTTGAAAAGGGCTCTTAGGAAAAGTGATGTAAACATGATCCCAGAAGACATTCACTCTGAGCTTGTATGTAATATCTGCCTGAAGGTTGTTCTATCTCATGCTAGCCATCAAAGAACACATGAAAATCAGCAGTCTAATGCCAACTATGTGAATTATCCTTCTTAACAGACCTACAGGGTACTTCAGTGAGTTTTGTGATAAAATTTGCAGGTCTGACATCAGACTGAAGGGGTACCTGAGAGTGTACAAGAAGAAAGTCACTTTAAAGGCTCTCTAAAAGTCTCTTATGTATCACATATGCAAAACGCTATGTAGGTGTGAGGCTGGTTTACAAAGTTATCTGGCCACTCAGTTCAATGTTGAAGAAAGTTTTCTTCTCTAAAGAAGTAGCAGTTATCACAGTAATATATCAACAACACAATATTATTGACCCTTTAACTTCTGTATTGTTATCTGTGCTAGTTATGCCAGATTATTTTGGGTAAAATTGGATATTGCTATTTACTAGAAATAAATGGCTAAAGATGCCGATTTCTCATGGCTTCTAACATTTACATTTTGATAGTCTGTAATGCAGAGTATCCTAAGCTAAATAGCTCACCCAACATACTATGTAATAAAAATACATCACAAAACTGGTTGTATTATATGCAGCTATATGTACCTGCTGGTTTGGAAATAGCACTTAGTGCTACTTAGTTTATAACAAAAATGCTAGGGACAGGCATTTCAGTGCATGTGATAGATCACACACACACATTTATATGTGCATGATGGAGTAATGGATTGTGGATCAGATTGAGGAATCAGAGAGCCAACCTTGATTTCCAGTCAAGTTCATTACACTCATTTGCATGCTAATTACCCTTAGCCAGGGGAAGAAGAGATGAATTCATACCTTTTCTATGGGTAAATAGCAAGACAGATTGGGTTCTATAGCCATGGGTGGCAATTGGTCTAGGAGAAGAACAACACTGAATTAAAGACCTGCAGAGGGTTGTTTGAGGACCATGTGACAGAGTATGCAACACTTTTCTGTATTTAGCCCTTCAAAAAAATGTGGCTGCTTCTTTCACAAGCCTTCACCACCATAATCAAATGATATGAGCAAGTAGTCTCTCTGTTGGCTCTAAAGAACTGAGCTGCTTGGCCCTCATATGTCAAAAATGATGGGAGAATCCTCTGTGTGTGTGTGCGTGTAATATACATTTTTACAAAAATTACATTGCCTGTTGTTGAAATATATATATATATATAGAGAGAGAGATATGTCCATAGCAGTGGAACTATTAATGACAATAGAAAAAACTTGCAACCATATATCATCAGTTTAAATAAACAGTGCTCACTGCCAACCAGACTGAGCTACCATAAAAAGTAACAAAATAAATATAAATGCAACTGCCACTTTCATTCTTAGGTGATCATCATACATAATAAAAAACCTGAATCAGTTTTTATAACACATTCACACAGAGACAAGTCCATGACTAATTAGATCCTCTCACCAAAAACTTAACCAAGAACATAAAAATCTGCCTCTGGAATTTTACTAAGACACAAATATGGATATCAGCTAAATGTGAAACTGGCAATCATGCTTACATGTCCACTGCCCATGTCTAGGGATATATCATCTAGTTCTTATTGTTAGTACTGCTCAGTTATTGCTCACGTTGTAGTAATTGGGAGTTCACTCCCTGGGCTGGACAAATTCACATACCAACACTTTAATTCACTATATTCTTGTGGAACACTATTTAATCTATAGGAGTAGATAGCTAAAGGGTTCGTTCAAAATTCTATGCAGGTTACCCAGATCAACATACACCTGATGAAGGCTGGAGGACACAACAGCCAAAATGTTGTGATAACAAAGATGAGGACAATAGCCTGTATATAAATACTGTAAACTATTGATATCTTTTTTTTTCTAAGTTATTAAAACCTCCAAGAAACTCATATGATCTGTAATTTTCAAAGCTTAGCTTAGATCTCAAGTAACAAGGATCTTGCCAATGTAACCAGCATCTGGCTTTCTCCTATATTTTGGATAGGAGTCGTTCCCTTATTCAAATTTCATTTAAATCAAAGAGAAAAATTTTCAGTGGACCCAGGGACCCCCACCCTTGATCAAAATGAAAAATACCTATCCAAGTACCCTGAGTAATGTAGTTTCAGAATATATATGGTTATGGGGAGGGGGAGTTGAACTCCTTGTAGGGATTTGGAGATAAATAACAAACAGACAGAGGCTATGACATATATATTACCAATTATATCTTTGAATGCTGACAATTACATATGAAGGTTAATTTATATTCAACTTCCTTAAAAAAAAAAAAAAAAAAAAAAAATCTATAAACTGATCTTATTTTTGCAAACAAAGAATTGGGAAAATTCTTAAAATTATTACACATCAGATAAGGATTGATTCTATAAATGATTGTTTTAGCCAAATTATAAGATGAAGTATTTTTCATTCTTTTTCCACTAAAAGAAAAAGAGGTACCATAGTTATTCCAATAGAGACATGTTCTATTTCCATGCATGTTAGTGATTTGTTAGTTTGCCAGCTGTTCCAAGTCAGTCTATTAGAGCAAGATAAGCAAGAGTGCATAGCCAAACTTTAAAGGAATGATGGGAGATAAAAAAAGCTACCATTACCAAAAAGGGAGGGAAAAGATCAACCAACAAAAGTTGCAATGCATGCAAAAAAGAAAAGGAAAAAAAGCAATAAATCCTAAAAAACAATGCTAACCCTTTTAACGGACGCATCTCCTGGAGTGTCTTTAGGCTGATTAAACATGGCTTTCAACTGGGTTACTGATGGCATTCCAATGCCAGAGTCAGCATCAAATTCAGATCTGGATTCTGGAACCTCTTCTTCTGAACTTTGACCAATTAGAATTCTAGGAACGTGGAATTGTTCTTTTGTAGATGAGACTCCTGAATCAACTGACTGCCTGGGTGATAAGCTTGGGAGGCACTCGGTGACTCTTTGTAATTGATCAACTGAACTCTCAAGGGAGGCTACCTAGTGAAGGATCAAAATGGTTAACTCAGATTAAGGGCAAGTGGTTAAATGCAGTTTATAAAACAAAATATGTCAATGTTCAATTGTTACTGTTTTGAGTTTGAATATATATTCATTCTACTCAAAGATATAGAAAAATTTATTAATTTGAATATAGGATTATTTTATATAAAGATTTCTTTTTCTTAAATAACAATTTATCAAATCCTATTTTTAGTTCTGGTCCATGCATTTAGCTACAACACTAAGAGGAAAAAATCTAAGATTCATAAAACCTTTATAACAAAAGAATTCTGTAGATGAAATTCAAGTAAATAGGGAAAATTAGATTTTCTTATTAAACTTTAAATATCCATTTAGTACATGAATTTAAAAGAAATCATTTAAAAAAGTGGGAACAATTGAATATTGTTAAAAAAATGTAAAAACCAAATGAAGCTATTTTTGTGTATGCATGCATATGTAATTATGACTTTTACTGAGTAAGGACTTGCCATGATTAAAACTTGTTTTTCATTTTTCTTAGTCTCGAATTTCTTGTGTAACTTACTAATATATTCTCTTAGGGCTAAATCAAAGATTCACTTCATTTTCATAAATACTGAGTCTTCTAAAAAAATTGCATCTCAACACTTCAGACTGTATTATAAATTTGGGTTTGTCACAATAACAACAAAATCAGCACATTATTGCATAACTTTTCTTAGCACAATACATTGCTTTATGAAGTCAGAGCATTTCAATTTCTACTTCAACTTGCAACTTAATAATAGCATAGTCTGTAATATTATTGAGATGAGCACAATTGCAAAGATTTATTTTTTCAAGGGAGATAGCTTGAGGTATCATAAGTGCTAATTATAGAGTATTCTCCTTTATTTTTAAAAATTTCTGTATTAAAATGTACTAGTTTCTGTAGGTTTGTCATTGTAAAATAACAAAAATGACACATTGTAGCAATATATTGTAGCACAATACCAGTACGAATAATGCTCAGGAGACCAAAAATGAAGTGTAAAGTTGATTTTAGTTTTTGTCTATTCAGTCAATTTGGAAATTCTAATGAAGATATTTTTTGTCTCAAGAAGTGAAATAAAGACTTCAAATATAAGAAATAATGATTGTCATTAAAATAGCCATCTTATTTCACAAAATAGTTAAGTTTCAAAAGGAATAATAAATTTGATCCAATTGTTACTGTTCTTATCAGCTTTTGCACGACAAGTAAATCTCACATTTTGATTATAAAATAAAACCAGTTAAATAAGTGGCAGGCATTACAAACAAATAAAAGTAGTGTTGATGCAAGTAAAAACAGTTATGAATGTGTACAAAATATTTTACAAACAAAAAAGATTAAACAAAATAAGCAGCAAAATAAAGATAAAACAAAATTAAAAGCTTTCTCAGAGTGATTTCCACCACCATTTAATATCTGATGTCAAAATGCATCACAGGAAAATGAAACAAGTCAACAAAATCAAAATATTTAAAAAAAAAAAATACATCTTTAAAATTGTCTTCTCACTTCTGAGAATGGAAGAAAAAATGTACTTACAAATATAATCAATTGTTTGCCATATTATAAAATATTTTAACATCCAAATGCGAGTTCTTTTTTTATCCAAGGTTAACACTTTGAGGTGTAAATTGAATGTGTACTTATAATCTTGCTGCACATTTTAGTAATTCCAAGATCAGAAATTTATCTGTAATCTATTTCCATCACAAACCAGAAATCACCATCTTATAATAATCTTATCCTATTGATGTTCAACACAAATATCTACTATTAATTATAAAAATGTAAATAAAAAGCTGGCATAAATTATAGGTTTCTGCCTATAACCCATTAATGATCACCATCCCATTTTTGGGACAGTGAGCCTATAGGAAATAAACCCTATTTACGTACCCACATACTATATTCAAAGAGACCCAAACTTTATTTTCTACTCAATAACAGACAATATTTACAAATGTACCAAAAAGATTCCACAATATAATGCCCACCATTTAAATCAAAGTGTTTTCTTTGATTGATGAAATATTTTACATGATGTTAGTTTCTAACCAATAGACAAAACCTGTCTTTTTTTCTTGAGCCTACGTTACAGGAAAAATTACTTATAAAAGTCCATATATTTTGACATTCAGGAGTAAATGCAACTTTTTCAAGCCATTGAAACACAAGGGTAGAGGTAGCTACATAGCTTCTTCCCAGGGGCATGCTGAAGGAAACACAATGGCAACTTCAAATGATTCATCTCCAACAACCACTGAGATGGTCAGTGAACCATCTATTCTAAACTTCAGTATTCAGTTGACTTAGTTGGTCAATAGAAAAATCTATTTTTGACTATTGAATTCATGTACATGCCTGTAAACACAATTTTTTTTATTAGTATTTAGAATTTGAACATTCAGATTTTTAACATAAAAAATACATGAACAACCAAAGATTTTACAAACATTAATGGCTAAATGTCTTTGATAATGTTAATCACACCTGGGTGTTGTATAAATAATAGTCCTAATGGCTTGTGAAAATTATCAAATGTTGGATGTTTAAACATTCTTAAATGATTTTTTTTTCTGAAAAAAGCCCATTGAGCATCAGTTGATCTTAATCCAGCTCTGATCATATATCAAAGGGAAGGAGATCAAAAATTTTTTTTTTTCTTTCTTTCTTTTTTTAAATAAATGCAGACAACTTTTATATATTTCTCAATGAAAGTGAAGATAGAAAATTTTTTCCAATTCTCCAAAGTACAATTTGTTATCAATCCAAATATTTTTAAAGCAACACATTATTGAGAGCTTATCATTCATTTTAAGATTTTCATTCACATCCCTTTTACCTTGTAGAAGCCTGGTAAATGTCCAATTGCAAAGCTGAGAACTTGACAAAAGACCAAACCTAAACTCATCACTTAATCCCACAATCTTTATCAGTGCCATATTTGTTTTTTCACTAGTAATAATAGCAGCAGTACTTTTAATAATAATGAATGATAGTGCTTCATCTAATAACTTTTAGGTAGTATTTACTTTCGTACTTTAATTACTATTTCTATTGCAACTAAGTTGCTTTTATTTATTTTTATATCAATTAAAACCAGTAAGACAACTAAAGGTGTTTTCTTTTCTTCAGTGATCTGAGCATATACTCAAAATTGGATTAACTAATAATTATATTAATAATGTAGTGTACCAAAAAAAAAAAAAACTCATTAAATCCTTGGAGCTTTTCTACCAAGTAGTTACTATAAATTAATCTTTCTTGAAGTTTTTTTTTCTCCTGATGAGAAAGGATCAAAAAAAAAAAAAAAAAAATTTTATTGTTTTGCATATTACATAGATAATATTATTTTCTATATAACGAGTACAGTAATTTTGTTTTGAGTAAAAACAAGTCATTTTATTAGTGTACCTTGCCATGTACTAAGCAATTCAATCAAATTTTTTTTAGTCAAATTAACATGATGTCTTCTACATTATAAATTAAAAGATGTTTTCCAGATTTAAATAAATTAATGAATCTTTTGTTCTAATCTCTTCTCTGTAACATTGTCCAATTGCTGATAATATTGAGTCTTTCATTATCAACATTCAATAATTTTTTAATAATCTTAAAAATAAAATGTATTTGACATTTTATTTTTGGAAATAAACTTTATACAAGCATTTTTGGACAGGAATAGAAATAAAAAGATGCTTATTTTAATCCAGTTTCTTTGAAACCAAGATAAGAATTTTGTTTAGATCAATTCCAAACTTTATCATGATACAATGGGTAAAGGAATAGAAACAGCACACCCCTATGCATCAAATAAAGATGCTAGTAGTTGAAATGCAAGACCGATAGAAAAGAATCAGTATAATTGAAAACTGATCTCAGAAATTCAAATAAAAATAATTCCTATTTTTACAAACATATTTTAGACAACTGTTCAATGAAAGTCATTTGGATCATTCATTTTATGGTTTTTTTGGGTTTTTTTTCATTACCATAGACTTTTTGATATAACAAAATATGTCAATATTAATGACCTTCCTCAAGAATAGATCTATATTGGAAACATCTCAAATTAAATATTTCTGTTAAAATTTCATACAAAAAATATTCACCAAGGAAAATTCTCTCCTTACCTGATGTTCGCTGTGTTCCACTTGAGCTACTGTTTTGGCCACTTCATCTTCAAGATCAGACATGCTCTTCTCAGACATTCCCTCATGAATGTTTTCCACTTGTGCCTCAAGCTGTTGGATTTTGTCTTCCAAAGAGTAGACTCCATTGGCTGTGATGTAAATCTGCGATGAAACAATGCTAAATTTTAAGTCTTTATCTTCCTTTGAATAATTGGTATCCATTTTGAGAATAAGTTTAAAATTGCAAAGAAATTTATTGGATTATATCAACAGCTTTACATGACCAGTCAGAAGTCAGTTTTAAATAGAAATAGTTTACAATTTTTTAGTACATTTATTGAATTTGTTCCATCATTTGTCTTTCATCTTCAAAGACAAAAGACTCTGAAGATTCTCTTTAATTCTGTTCATTTTTAAACTCGGCCATCTTTCAATCTTTTAAAGTAAAAATAAACTTTTGAATAGAAAATAACAGAATTTGCCAAATTTACAAGAAAAATTCAACATTTCAAATAAATGAAAGGAGCTACTCTATAACAGCTTTTCATAAACAATTTCCTTCTTAGGTAAACAATAACACAAGTTAAAAAAAGAAAAAGCAACACAAAAATATAATAAAAATTTAATAGATCATAGGTTCAAATAACATAGCAAATGTTTCAAATCCTTTCTTCAGAAAGAAGCTAGTCATGTTTTTGTAATAAATGTTTTAGTGATTAAAATAAAAATGTTTTACATATTATCAGAAATTAAGGCCTGATTATAAGCATGCACAAACTTAAGTGTTAAATTATATCCCAAAATTAATTTTATCATGTAAAGAATTATAAACTGAGAAACTATTTTTCCTAAATGGTAACTATCTATAAATGATATTGCCCTTTCAATGTATGCTAGGCTGAATAGCAAAATAATAATTTTGCAACTCAGAAAATTTAACTAAGATAATTTATATAAAAAAAAACAAAAGTTATGGAGGATCAGTTTAAATCAGATTTTTAACCAATAGAAAAAAAAATTCAATTGTGATAAATCTGCAAATTTTTGTTTTTGATTTCACAATCAAGGAACAAAATTCCACAAGGTTGAATTTACAGAATTTAAATAGTTTAGTTCTCATTTTGACACAAAATCAGTTGAACTAAGATCCTTTTAACTCTGACATACTGGTTCATATATATTTCTAAAATGTCCAGTTAGATCTTGTTTGTTCTTAGACTTGATTTTCAGCTGCACTGTCGTCAACACTGATATAAGAATTAAACTTGCCACCTTCACTATCATTCATGTATTATTTGGAGGAATGTTCTCTGATACATTATTAATCAAATCAAGCTCATTTAAAAGTTCCACATTCTTATCCAAGTTTAAACAATCAACATTAGCCAATGACAAATGTATAACATGTAAGCAGAAAGCAGCACAGAAAATTTTCAAATACCAGCCTGAAAAGTATTTAGAGCAGATTTCTGGAAAGTTCTAATAGTGATCAAATTTATATTGATACTTTAAAGCTTCCAAATAGAATTTGATTCTAAACAGATTAGCTTCCTTTCTCTTCTAACAGCTTTTCACCCTCGTAACAATTTACTGGAATTGGTTCATGCTAATGAGTCTCTGACATTTTGAAAATCTGGTTTGTCAGTGACCAACTTGATTATAGTTGAGGCAGAGGAAAAAAACAAAAAAACAAAACCTACTTTCCAAAGTGTTGTTTCACCTTTGTTGGAGAGTCAGTACAACCAGCAGAAAGCAGAATAACAAGTTAAACATATTTTTTATTTTGTAAATTGATAGACTAACTTTTCACCTATGACCACACTGTTTGTTTCAAAAATTTTATGTTCTTACAACTTGGCTGCATAAATCCAAAAGACATAAAACAAATGTGTTAAATTAATAAGCAAAAAAAAAAAAAGATTCAAGTTTATATGAAATTAAATAAAAAGGTCATTACTTTTGCTGCACCCTGTATATTAAATTTTATTAAACTACTGTAATATATTTTTGTTCAAGAAAATTTATAAGCATTGTCATGTCAAAGCAATATAATCTGTTATGATTATGTTCAAAATGCAAACTTTCATGTTCAATATAATTCTAAACCCTATCAAGAACAGTTCTACAACTCATTTGACATTTCTACATTAATTTCAGAAAATTTATCAGAAACTGCTTGTATTAATTTGGAAATTACTTTCAATTTGAGTATGTAAATTAAAAGAGAGCTGTTTCATTTTAGAGGTTTTAAAATTAACAGGCC
The DNA here is from genome assembly GCA_963932145.1 of Acanthosepion lycidas. Classification (NCBI taxonomy): domain Eukaryota; kingdom Metazoa; phylum Mollusca; class Cephalopoda; order Sepiida; family Sepiidae; genus Acanthosepion; species Acanthosepion lycidas. The sequence continues at coordinate 12,655,344 of OZ010585.1, forward strand.
ATTTCTTAACCCAAATAACAGAATGTAGGTCATATTTGAGATCACTTGCCAATTTGACCTTATCAAACTAATCAGACTTACCATTTAAGATAGGAGTAAATAGTTGTCATCAGCATAGATACCACATAAATCACAGCCAGTTACTAATCAAACATTTAAGCATTTCTGTTAATGGGACAAGAAGAAAAAAAATGGACACTTTGTGCTTGAATAAGGAGGTATGGTGGAGTAACGGATAGTAGCTTGGATTGAGGAATCGGATTCAACTGGAATCTGAACTGGCCTCTCCATTACATTCATACCTTTCCCAAGGGTATTAGCATGTAAATGAATCATCATCTCCTTCCTGCTATAGGTAAATAGCAGGAAAAACCAGGTTCTATAGCCTTGGGTGGCAATTGGTTTAGGTGAAGAACAACTCTGAATTCAAAACCTGATCCTTCAAGTTGGAGGTTGTGCAGTAGGCACCTACTCACTTAAAAAACTGGCTTGTTAGAAAGAGCAATGATATCTTGCAGCCCTATATGTTCCTCAAGGAATTTAAAAGGCATAATAAAAAAATAAATTTGTGCTTGCATGTTTCAAAAAGGACTAACCTGGAAGAAATAAAAATATATGTTTGAAAATGTCACCCAGTAATGAAACTGACAATTGCTGTGTTTAATTTATTCTCATATATATATATATATATATATATATATATATAAAATGTCTGTCTATATCTCTGAGATGAGGTATTATATATTACTTGTATTATTTACATTATTCGGGCTGTTATCCTCATCTTCATTGCCATATTCACAATGTTTTGGCTGTTGTATGCTCCAGCCTTCTTCAGGTGATTGGAATTATGAACCAAACCCTTTATTTTGTCCACTGGGGTACACTGTTCTAGTTCCACGTGCTATGCCTCTTCCAGACAAGCAGGGGAATCCAGTCATGGCTATCAGACAATTCCTGCGACCACATCACCCCTTGCAATCTGGGGAGTTAGGCGTCCAGATGTAACTGCCTTGATTATTATGTGTAGGACACAGTTGAACGAGTGACCAACAAAACTCCCCATAAAACCAAAGATGAACTGAAGGCAAATATTATGAGAGTATCCACCAACTTAAACAAGGAGACCATCCAGAAGCAATGCAGGAGATTCTGGAGTTGTCAGTGTTATTTTCAAAATGACACGAATAAACTTACTTTTTATATTTTCAAGATATTTTCAATAAAATCAGCCAAGACATCTCATTTTAAGATATATTTATCATTTTTGGCATAATTTAGACAATTTAACCATTGCAAACAGTTATATATATATATATATATATATATATATATATATATATATATATATATCCTTACCTATAATAACTGATGCCTTTTGCAGTGTCTGTAAATGTTCTAAATAGCCTTGCCCACATTACTAAACTGAGTAAGATACTGCAGAAAGTGCATTTTTTATTCATTTATTAATATTTCATCTGCAGTTCTCTCATGATGATAACACAAGTGTGGTTGCAAGTAGGACCTTTGAAGCAAAAAACTGAATCCTGATTAATGGCTGCCCAAAATAATTCCATAAGAACCAATTATATTAAGATCTTGATCAACAAGACGAGACAAAACAGGAAATTTTAACTATCCAGAAATAGATATTGTTAATTATATCAATCAATGCAACAAGCTTGGTAAGGAACATAAAAATAGGTGACTAGGTGGAAAGGTAAATCACTTTAAACTGTTTGGATAAATTGTTAAATCCAAGTCCGAACTGTGAAAGAAAAAAAAGTTCTCTAGGATATTTAAATTCAAACAATGACTAACCCAGGTAAGATAATCAGATCTAGTACTTACAAACAAGAAAATTAATCAGTGAAGTGGATGCCTGTTCTCACATATCAGATAGTAAAACTGAATGAAAAGGAAAAGCTGAAAAAAATTCTCTGGATCATTCCAGAGCATTGTGGAACATGGTAGTTTTGCTGATTGTTATTGGAAAGGTTGAAAGAATTAGTGTAACAGAGAATCATGACAGCCCAATAAAAGACTCCAAGTTGGTTGTATGTGGTGCTGTAAGCACTAGGAATTACGTCTCCTTCCACAATGGGCTGTTGAGAGAAGACCTACTTAGTATCGTTCGTATGCAAATAGTCAGCACTGAGTAGGTATTAGCCACTAGTCAGTGTGGGACTGGGAGAGTTATAAACACCAGTTTTTTTTTTTTGTTTTTTCAGTCAAGAGGGGTGCTCTCAATGTGCAGATGTGCAAAAACCAGACAAACAAAATTAGAAATTGGAGGACATATCAAAACTATCCAGACATGGAATTATTAAATCAATAATAATAATATTGAGAAGACTTACAGTCAATTGATTGCAATGGAAAGCCACCAATCACTAATGATATGAAATGTTGTATGGTTTAGCAATTCAATTGTAATTATCCCTGTTTATAGACAATTTAATTAAATATGAATGAGACCTGTACCTAATCTTTGGAAATTTTTTTTTTTTTTCTTTAAATTAAAACATTCATTTTACAGTTGGAAAAATATAACACTATCAACAAGTGATGTGTATTCGTCCTTAAAATAGAATAAGATATCCTATTGTGTGTGTGGTAAACATCACTTTCTTTATTGATAAGTAACAAATAGGAAACATTTATAAATTTAAAATGTTTTTATTAAAGCTTCATCAGAAAATGAAATATGAAGGAGAAAAGAAAATTCTGGTCTTTTTTTATTTTTATGTTATTTGTTTTTCATTGGTTAAGCAGAATAATTAATACCAATAATTTTTTTCTCTTCTCCACATTTCATTTTCTGATGATACTTTAATAAAAGCAAAACATGTTAAATTTATAAGCATCTGTTTTTTCCTTATCCTATCATTCTGTCGAATTCCTATCCATATTAAATAAAATTATATCTGCAAATACAAATTTATGTGTATATGAATTGGGATCAAACATTTTTCTACTAATAAATCCTTTTTCTAAATTAGGGTGTTTGTCTTTGACTTACTTTAAACATATTTTCAGTATTATAGAAACTTGATTGTATTCTTCAGAAGGCTAAGAATCTTACGTTTTAACTAAAATATCTTCTATTGGACTTTGGTTAAAATGTCTGATATTAGGTTGGTGCAAAAATAATGTCGTTTTCTCACATGTGAGAAAACGACATTATTTTTGCACCAACCTAATAAAAGCATTTAAGTTTCTCACTCAGAAATACCTGTGTATAAAATAAAGTAAAAATAGAGCCTTTACTGTGGATCATGGAATCCCTACTAGAAGGGAGTACAATCCTTACTGGATGCTTCATATCAGTGATCTTATGTTGTACTAAATATTGGTTCGTAAATGTTATTAGGTTGGTGCAAAAATAATGACGTAATAATGTCGTTTTTTGACGTATTTTTTAACGTCAAAAAACGACATTATTACGTCATTATTTTTGCACCAACCTAATAATACTACATTTTATTCTGGAGTAACGATTACTTACAGAATGACATAAAAAATAGTTTTGCATGATCAGTTTGATAAGAGGAGACAGACTGATTGACTATATTTCTTACAAAAATTGTAGTGAAGTATTTCTATTGGGTGCTCCACTGTTCTGACCTTGTACCAGACAAAACTAAATATAGTAAGTTACTATTACTGGATGCCTTACTATTGTAATCCTATTTTAGACTAGCTGTGTGCCGATACACTCACAAAATGATCCAAGGGAAGTAACTACAATAAATTATCAAGTATAACATAACATCAAGTGTTTCCAACTTTAATGCCAAAAGGGGAGAGAGAGAGAAAAGGAGCAATTAATATTTTTAACTGAATTTTTCCTGCAAATCGAACAGAGTAGAAAAACTGATCGATTTTGATTTTCTCTTTTCATCCCTTGTATCCAAGGAGAATGAATTTCTTTCCTAAGTGATCAATTACTGAAATCACAAAGTACCAAAACATTTATCTCCCTTGGATCTTTGCCCTTTAATGCAACGAGGTATTAAATAAGGGACATAATCACCTTCTACCCATTAATGGAGTTGCTTTCAGATAAATTTCTCGTATTTATACAATACAATACAATACAATCCCTCTCTCACACAAATGTACATATAAATTAACTTTTTCATCAATGTGTCATGTCCCTTCAGGATGTAGGCGATCTTGGCTCTGCACAACGTCCTATCCTTTGTAGTTCTTAGTAAGTTTTGTCTTTTTGCTATCTCTCCTAATCCCTGTTGTGCCAACTATTTGCACAAGATCATTAGGTTATTCACTACTTTCTTCTGTCCTGTCAATATGTCTTGTGAATGTCAAAACTTATGTGCCCAAAAAACTTCAACTTTCTTTCTGATTCAAACTATAAGCATCCTTTTTATTTCCATTTTCTTTAAAACTTCATCATTGCTCACATCCAGTCCATGGTATTCTCAGCATCCTTCTGTAGAATCACATTTCTGTTGCCTCAAGTCATTTTTCTTCATTTGTGAGGAGATTGTCCAACATTCACTGCCATATAAGAGGACCGATATTACATAAAACTTTACTTTGCTTAATACTTTGTAATAGGAAAAGTGCTTTCCAAAAGTTAAGAAACAGAAACAATGTGACTTCAGATTTTGCTGTCACATTTTCCAAGGAAATTTTCCTATCTTCTGTTAAAACACTTCAGATATTTACATTTTTCTGCTTGCTTCATTTTAGTGTCTCCAATCCAAACTTCACATCTTGGGATGTTCCTGTTACTGACAGCAAGAAGAAAGAATTAAACATCAATTGTAAGAAGGCAGAATGTGTAGCTGTCTTTAATTATCTTCTGTTGAAGTTCCTGTAGTTTCTTTTCTCGGCCTGTTATCAACACTGTGTCATCTACATATCTTATGTTAAAAATATTTCCACCAATAATGAACCTTAGTAGGACTTGTAATTTTCTCAGGATTGCCTCACTACAAAGGTTGAATAAATCTGAAAATGAAAACTGATGAAGGTTATAGAATGTCAAGGAGCCCATGTTAAATAATAATAAAATAATTTATTCACACATAAGGGAGATTTTTTTTATTTTTTATATATCATGCTTTGTTTGCATAATAAAACTAGACACATCCAAAACAAGTTATCAATATCTTTTTTAAAAAGATAGCTGTTATAAGCTGAAACCCACACATATAAGTTGTAGCCTTTGTTATCAAAGTCTTCCTAGAGTTTTGGAGATATACTTATCCAATAGTCTGGGTAATGTAGTTTCAGAATATATATGGTTATGGAGTCTATTTCATTTTGATCAAAGGGGATCTGGGGGGGGGGGCACAAACCCATCACTGAAAATTTTTTAACCCTTTGATTTAAATTAAATTTGAACAAGGGAATGACTCTTATCCAAAATATAAAAGGAGAAAGCCAGAAGATGGAGATCACATCAGTAAGATCATTGAGTAATATTGAAATGCATCATTTTTCTCCACAAATTATAACAATGATTTAAAAGCAATTATCATTTTCTTACAAAAATAAAAATGTGACATGCAGCAAGGCATGGGTAATTTGGCTAGTATTTATATAAGTATATCCAGAAAATTTTGCCAACATTATCTTAATACACTGTCAGATATTATCCTGTATGTCAATAAAGATATAAGAATATTTTTCATTGAAAAGGCTGGAGAGTTAAGAGGAACCAATGATGAATACAGAAATGTAGAGAGCTTATGTAAAACATGTTATGGTAAAAAGAAAAAAAAATCCTGATTTGAAGCAGCAGTTATCATTTGAAAGAATTTTACTGGAAAGTTGTAGAACTAAATCATTCCTAAATTATATTAAATGTTTTGAAAAATTAATCCAAAACAACATAATTGTTCATTTTAAAAGTTTAGCCAATTATGAATATTGGTAGAAGTCTCATTTTCTACATTGAGAAAGGCATGAAACTAGGTTTCCTCTAAGTCATTGGTGCAAAGTGTTTTTTATAAACTATCCCAATTGGAGTTTGAACTTGGTTTGTCAATTCCACTTTTCACCCTGTTTACCATTAAGCCCCCCTCCCCAAAAAAAACAAACAAACATAGCCCTTTAGATAGAGCCCAGAGTTTCTTACAATGGAAAGATATCTATCATGAAAAGCTAGTCTTCTCTGTGTCACCTCCCTAAAGAACTTTGGTGATAAAGATTCTCCACACCTTCCTATCCTTTGTGGCTTTTAGCAATGTTTGTCTCCTTACCATCACACCATCCATTTACACAAGCTCATTAGGTAGGTTACTTGATGTTTCCCCCGCTGTCTCTCTTGCCTTCATTACGTCTTGTGTGTGACAAATTTTCTAGGCTTTCTTGAAATTTTAACTGTGTCTTTCTAATGATATATTGTTTATATAATTATGTCCTGAAAATTTTACTATTTGTTGGTCAATAATGATTTTATTGTAAATATAAATGACTTTGAGCATATTAAAATCTAACAGCGTAGGTTTATATGATATGTATAAAGCATTTTGGTCAAATCTGAGACACATTCTAAAAATACCAAAAGCCATCTTTTCTTTTGTTTTCCATAATTATGAAATATTTTGTAGAAAAACTTAACTTTACAGGAAATTTCCCAAACTTTAGTACGACATACACCAAAATTCAACCATATGTCTGCATCACAAGAATGTACTTAAAAGTTTCTGTACATAGAATAGTGGTTATTGATTGGCAAGCAAAGTTTAAATTTCAGTCAAGGTCATTGTGTTTGTGTTCACTTTTACAAATATCCTTGGAAAGAAATGAGTTCATCTCTCCCCACAACTAGGAGTTAATAGAAGGGTAGACAGGGCTCTCTAGCCTTGAGTGATAATCATTCTTGGAGAAAGTAAACTGAATACAAAACTAGGCCAAAGAGGGATGTACTCTATCAGTCTATCTTACCCTAGACTACTAGTAACATTGTAATTGTGAGTTCAATTCCTGAACTGGTAGTGAAGACTTATTCAGTGGAAACAAGGCAAGCAATAACCAAGTAATACTAAATAAGAATGAGATGAGATATCCCTAGACATGCTCAGTGAAACAACATTCTCCCCTTGTAGCTTAAATAAAGGGTTCAGTTCAAAATTTACTGAACTTACCTGGATAAACAAACATTTGAAGGCCAGAGGACACAATCCAAAAATAACAACAAAGATTAGAGCAATAGGCAAAATGTAAGAAGTTTTTATTAGAATCTTCAGGAACCTATTTGCTTTTATTTCAAAGGCTTTTTTTTTTTTCACTAAAAAATATCACAGAAAATGAGGTTTAAGTGGACTCACAATAGAGAGAAAGAGAGAGAGATTTAAGCGACCTCACGAGAGATTTACGCGACCTCACAAGAGAGAGAGGATGACCGTAATAATCACATTTTAGTTTATGTATTTTATCACTAACACTTTTTTTTGCTTATTTCATTGAACAGAAATGACAAAATCTATAACCTACCTTGTCTTCAGTTTCTGCTACTTCTTTAGCTTTTTTAGATGAAGAGTTCTTACTCATAACCAACGGACTGTTGACATAAAAATCACGACTAAAGCGTTTATGATCAATTGGCTTGGGTCCAAAATTTAGTTTCTCAGCTGCAGTCAGATTGCTAACTTTGTCTTCAACTGGAGATGCACAACCAATACCAACAAGAATATTTTCATTGGCAGAGAAAGGATTCTTTTTATCGGTTTCTGGAGTCAGTCCAATATTTAAACTAGTCTCTTCACTTGCTATCATTTTGGAATCTTTACAACTGGAAAGTTCATTTGTCTTGTACTGACCAAAGACTTCTCGCATCTCCTGCTCTGTTAATATCACATTGTTCTGACTGTCTTTTCTTTCTCGTGCAAGGGCATCTTCTGCACTCTGAAGAATTGCTAGAGCTGATGTTGTTACCTTCCTCATATTTTCTGCTGCAGCTTTCTGTATTGATCAAAAAATCAAGAGAGAAAATGTAAGAAAATTATTTAAAAATGTTTACATTTTAAATAAAATGTTCATCTAAAATACAGGATTGCTTCTTTTCAGGCAAGAGAATTGCAATGTCTTTATTTTTCTGTTTTTTTTGTATTTCTTTTTATATTTTATACTTATTTATATTTTGTAGGTTGTCTTTTTTCTTTTTTTTTTCTACTTTTTAATGTGTTTTCTGTCAAGATAACCTCTTTATTAAAACTTTGCCATTATCAATTATTCTGACAAGTATTTTTTATTAAAATATTTTAGAATTTTTAAAACTCAAACAATCTAACTATATATGTATACACACACACACACAAGTATTTCTTTCTTTTTACATTTTCATATACTGTACAAAAATTCTTAATCTTGCTACAGGAAAATGATTGGCTAATATAAATCCATTAGTTAAAAGAAATCAAAAAGAAATGATGGATAACAATGCATGATGGGATTAAAGTTTTTATTTATTCATTCTTTATTTTCTGAGCTTATTTCTCATGCATTTTATTTCATTCATTGTCTATAAGATAGTGCCATAGCCACGGTGGATGGATTTATAAGTATCATTTTTTTTTTTTTTCCCCCCCTCACATTAATTTTTAAAATTGAGTTTTTCAATTAACATTGATTTGTATGTTCAGATAAAAAGGAAAGTTTAAAAAAATTAATTTTTCAAATTCAATTATTATAAATGGCTACATTATCATAATGCTTAAATTATGCTGCATTTTTTTCTGACCCATTCACAAGAATTTACATTACTGTAAGAATATTTCTTTTGTATTCTTTGCAAAAGAATAAAGTAATTCTAGATCTTCAGGTTTAAAGCTCATTATGTGAAAAAATAAACAGTATTTTAGACAATGATATCCAAAGAGTAATCTCTCTTTCAATATATATTTTAATTGTGTAATAAGATAAGAAATAATTTGCCAGATTTCTGTTTATCTATGTTGATTCTCAAACGTTTTATTTCATTATCACTCTTAGGTATCAAAATAACAGAATATTAAAAATACTTTTAAAGCATCAACAATATAATAATAATATATGATTGCTTTTAGTACAGTTTAGTTAGGTATAACCAGCTAAAAATAGTAGTAAATGCTGTGTGTTTGTTCATTTAATGAATCATAGTTTTGTCATATTTTAGAGAAGTCACTCAAGTAAATCAGCCATATAAAATGTTATTTGTGTGTGTATATATATATATATATATATATATATATGACAAAAATATATTTTTAAGTAGGTAGAAGTGCTCAATAAGTAAATATAAAAGATGGACACTGAGGTCAACTTTGGGCCATGAATTAAAAATTGATATATTTATTGGGGAGGGGAGCTCAATATCAGGAATAAAGCATCTGTAGAGATAAACAATGTAGACAGAGAAATCAACACTGCAAAGTGACTGTTAGTTTCACCCTTAAGTGATTATATGATGTTTGCTTAAGGTGGGAAACTGACATTCACAATGCAGTGTTGATTCTATATATAAGGGATGTCATTACCTTTTCAGAAAGGGTGCCCTGAAGGTAAAAATAATCATTGGCAAAGCAGGAAACAATCAAAGACACATCAGTAAATAACAAAATACGAGCAGCAGTGAAATGCTTGTGTACTGGGTGATTGTTACATTTACATATATCAGATGTAAAGAATATTTTCACTTGGTAAAAGTTTTTTTTTTCTTTCTTTTTTAAACCAAACATTGAACCTTAAGTTAGGGATAACAAACTTAGGTAAAGCCAGAAAAATTGCAAGGAGTCAAATCTGAATTATCCAAAATCAAAATCAATATTGAAACACCAAGGATGAGATTAAGGAGAATGTAATGAAGCAGCTGATGATGATCTCCAAAAATGAACTTTCCAAAATGTTTTGAAAAGTAAAAATGGCACTGAGATAAGTGTGAGGTCCCATGAAGAATAATTTGAAAGGAACCAAGACACCATTGCCCTAGGTAGGCTTTTTATTAATACTAAATAGCAGCATAATTTATGTCCAGACAGATCAATGTCTGCACAAGTTATAAAAGATATAGTCATTGCTGACTCATTAGAAAAAAAAAAAAAATACCTTAGTAAAATCACTTTTCTATAGCAATGTTTCCCTTGTTTATTTTTTGTTTTGTAAATTAATTTTTAGGGTGATAAATTATCAACTTACAGTTAGAAACAGCTGATCAGATAAGGTAATTATGGGAGAGTGGTTTGCCTAAGCTTTCAGTCACCCATTCTCTTCATCAACCATTGGGGAATGCTTGTGAGGAGACTTGAAATATTTGAGGATATGATAGCAAATAGGGAAAAGGGGATTCATGCCTTTTCCATGGGTAGCTATAAATCAATTCCATTTTCTATGCTGATAACCAAGCCAATCTGTATCTCCTCAAAGTTTTGTTATACAAAAATACACATATTTGTGTAATAAGTTGCACCAGATCAGTGTTTCTCAAACAATGTGCCCTGAAAGGTAGCCAGGTGCACCCCATATTAACAGAAGAGTAATTTATTTATTTAAAAATCTTTAATGTTTTTTTTGTTTTGTTTTTTTAAATAAACAAAAAAACAGGTTAGAATTCTTTTTTTAACAATTTTTTTAAATTAGCATTCATAAGATCTCCCTCTACACATAACATTTGTCAAAATAAAAAATATTGAATTTTTTTTTTTATCATTTTAGAGGTAGGGGCCATGTTCCTAAATTAAATCTCTGGTCAAATCAGTTCCTGACTTCATAAAAAGTTATCAGTTCTCTATTTTTATTTACAAATGTCAAGTTTGAAGCTCTGCTTACATCATTGATAACCACATGCTATTTTATGAATTGGATGAAAGTACAACATCAATAGCTGCAGTTATTTTACGAGAAACAGATATAGATGTGCATGCACACAGAGTTAAAAGGCATCTGCTGTAGTGTTCTTATCTTTTTATCATGCATCAAACATATTGAATTTATTCATATGCTTTAGAGCAGAATTCCACAACTGGTGGACACTAATGCACCTTGAAAGGTAAGCCAGGTGCATCCCAAGTTGACAGAAGAGAAATTTATTAATTATTTTTATATTTAAAAAAATTTTTTTTTTTTTTTTTTTTTCATATCTCCTTGAATCCTGTTCTTTTGTTCTTTCTCCTCAGTAACATTTTGTCAGTCCCCCTCCCCCCCACTCTCAGTTACCCTTTCCATCTTATTTCACTCCAATCAAGGTAATAAACTAATTAATAAAACTGACCTAACACAGAGAAAGGATTAGCATACAAGGCTCACAGGACATTGTTAGCAAAGTCATTTTGCATGTGGTGTTCTCTGAATGAACTCATTAAAATTGGATGAGAAAAAATATTAACTCTTGTTTAAAAAAAAAAAATAAGTTCAAAATCTGTTTTGAGATTTTATTTTTTGATGCTGAAATATAATAAAGAAATTTGTCTATTTTCTTCAATGAATACAAATAACTGAAAATAATATTCTGAACATATGTGACTCAAAGACTAGTGTCCCCCCTCCCACTAAAGAATTTTCATCAAAAGCCTGATAGAAAATTTCAACAGTTTTAGTAGCAAATTTTCCAAACTTCATATTAAATTTGATGCAGATACATCACTCAAATTTGTTAGCCATCCTGAAGAACACAGAGCCATTACAACACATTACAATCATGTGATAAGTGAATACAAATAACACAAAACCTGTTGGTAGACTGATTCATTAGGTCAGGTACCAATGAGTTTTCACTGCACATGTATCTTCATTGAACACTACAATCACAATATGTACAATTGGGGAACTTTCTGAGACCACCTTGTATAATCCTAGCAAGTTTATATATATATATAATTTACAAGTAAACATACATAAATCTGGATCAAATTAAAAAGAAAACAGCTATTTGTTATGATTAACGTTCCACAATTTGAGTGAAACACATATGAACAAGTTTACGAGGAGGTGCTAAAAATTTCTTAGCCAAACCAAGAAGTTCTTTCAAAAACTTTTGTTATTTGGTTAGATTTTGAGAAGTGGGTCAAAGCCAAGAGTTCTCAACACCTAATCATACAATCAACTTTTAAATAATTTTAAAATCGTTTTAATATTTTGTTTATTTTCATAAATAAAAAAAATATCCAAAATAATTGGTGACACAAAAATTTACTCATTTTGGATTTAATTTTTTTATGACACATGAAATTTAAAAAAATTTCACTGTAAAAGAAATTTCAAATTTTGTTCCTTCACACATATTTACCATGCAAGAACCAATGATCACAGGTTTTCCATATTCCACAAAATTTTGAATTTATTTGTCTAGGTCATAGTAAATTTTAAAATGAGAATAATTATTATTATTATTAGTGAGAGAAAAAATTCCAATAATTGAAGAAATTTCTTGATATTTTCACCTTGTCTCTTCCTCCCATTTTCCCTTTATTTTATTTATCTCTTCCTACTTTTCATTTTAAACACCTTTTCATAACCTTCCCTTTACCATTCTTTCTCATTACTCCCCTTCCTCCTTCACATTTCACTCCTTTTTCTTTATACTTCCCCTCATTCTACTCCACTTCTCATCCTCCTCCTCCATTTGAAGTTTTTTCTTCCTCTTAATTTTCTGAATAAAGATCAATGACCCCACCACTAACATGCAAGAGGTCAATTTGCTTAGTTTGTAGTTGAATGAAGCTTAACCTGCAAAGCAATATAAAATGCCAAGAATTTCTTTTAAAAATCAGAAAAGAAGGACTTTGCCATTTCTTTTCTTTGTACTTGCAGTTTTGGTTGACTAAGAAAATGTCAGAGCTTTAAAGCTTTGATTATTAAGTGTTGGTGAGTGGAACATCAAAAAGAAAAAAAATTTGTAAAGCAAAGTATCTATGAATCAGTGCTGTCAAAAATATCAGCAACTCCAATCTGTAATCATTCCATAATGGCCTCACTTTACAAATGAAGAACAAGTATGTTTTTCTCAATCAAACAATAAATGAGCTTGGAGAAAGATCTTTGCATATTTTATGATCTTATTGTTATAATGATTCCTTATTTTGAACAATGAATTATTTTTATTTTGTCTTTCAATGTTAGCTAAAAATAAAAAAGGAAAAATCAGTTCTAAATTTATGAGGGAAAGACAGTAATGGGTGGGGGAAGCAATAGAATAATAAACACCATTTTTCTCTACTTATAGTTTGTGTTTTTGAAACATTTTCATTGCTGTATTAATATAGCATTGTTTTCAAAAAATGGAACAGCCAGTTAACAAAGGTTACCATTTACTGAAAATAAATAACTATAAAGATGCTGATTATATAAATGTCAACAGCAATGTAAGTTTGGTAAAAATGTTTGTTGACGGCAGTGAAAGGTTAATGATATTTCATAAATCTTTTGAAATTGTTTTATAGAAATTAAAATAAGGAAGTTGAATCCTAAATTTGTTGTAAGAGTTTATTATACATTAATCTAGTATAGGCTTTTTAGGCAGATACACAAAAAAAAAAAAAAAAAAAAAAATTACAAAACTAATATCTTTCTAAATAAATATGGAAGAGTCTGAATTAGATAAATACATGAGGTAGTCTTTCTCTTCTACACAATAGTACAATAAAACTGTACTATTGAATAGAAGAGACTACAGACTGTCTTGCATAATGGCCGAATAATTAAACGTGATGAAAATCAACCACACTAATGATAGACTGCGAAATGAATGGATTCATTTTTGTTATATTTCCTTTCTTTTTTTATATCTGAAGACAGAAGTGAAAGCAAATTCCAATGAGGGTAATTACAGTGAAGTAATGATTCATTTTGGTTACTGAAAAATTTTGAATTATAAAACACTTTTCCCAGTTCTATAGTAATCCTATTACAGAAATTTAAGTGTTTAATATATACCTTTTTTTTTCGGGGGATGGGGGAGTGTTAAATGTATGAAAATGAAGCAAAACATTTTTATCCATGTTTAAATGTATCAGAGAACAATGTGGTTTTAAAATTATTAATATATATTATGCTCAGGACACGAACAAGAAACTCAGTCATTACCCCATGCATTTTTCCAACATATTAGCATAAATTTTAAATTTAAAAAAAAAAAAAAATTTATATATATATATATATATATATATATATATATATGAAATTTTTTTTTTTTTTTAGTAAAATAAGAAAAAATGTAAAGTGCTCAATACACTAAGTAGAGCATGCATGCATGCATATATATGGCTTAGTGGTTCAATCCGAGCTAGAGGCAACTGGATGTCTAGCCACACTGATGAGCTGTGAAACAGCGAAACAGTCTGTCTGTGGATGACGTTATATATATATATATATATGCATGCTCTACTTAGTGTAATTTTGCTTGAGTGTTTTCTTTCTTCTTTGAACAAGAAATTACAACACTGGAAGATATTTTCAACCTACAGATGTTTTTAGTCTTTTTTTTTTTTTTTCCAAATTTTTTGCCAGATTTTTTTTTTTTTAATATATTTTTTATTTTCAAATTGTACTATCCAGTTATTTTATTTTAACACCAGTCAAGTATAGACATTAACATTATTATATATATATATATATATATATATATATATATATATGAAGTTAAGTTTTGGACAATTGTAGAAATTGAATGAAAGAGAATGGGTATTTGTGGTGTACATTTTATGATCCTGAAGTGAATAAACGGATTTTATTTATTTAGCATTCATTCAATAAAAGGTTGATCACAAGTAATAAGGAAATAAATTAGTATAACATTACTTATTCTTGAAAGTCACACGTTTATTAATTATTTAATACTATTTCATTTTTGTTTCAAAATTTACTTGAGAGTTGTTTAGAAGAAAATAGTAAACATTCAAGCAGCTGTTCAAAGTGTTGATTGAGTATTGTAGATGTCTTGGTTATTAAATTGATGTGTGCGTGAAATTACTGCACTCTCTGTGTCTGTGTGGGTGCGTTTAAGGCCAGAATGATTACTTTAATATAACCTGTATCTAGACAGGATGGAGTAGAATTAAATATCATATTTGTATAACATATTCTTAATTTGAAAATGTTTGAGATTACCAGCACAGTGGTTGCATGAGCTGTATAAGCAGGACTTGAACAATATGGATTAGTCTGTGACTGTTGTCTTCAGGTGATGAGTTGACTACATGTACGTCTTCTCTGCATGACTTCTGTCGAACTCTCTGCTTTGGCAGAGAGGAACTCGAACAAAACTTTGCCAAAAGGCAAAGTTTCGTACAGGGAGGTAGAGAGGCCCTGAACCCATCTAGGCAGGTTCAAAGGGTATATTTTTTGGCCAAGCCTATGGGCTCGTAGAAACCCACGTTAAACTCAGCCTTGTGCCACATACATTCCTCGTGGGGGGACTTTTAAGTTATGCCTGAAGTGCTTAAAATATTCAGAAACTTTTATATTTCTTTTAATAATTGATGATGAATAAATGATATTTCAGATATCAAAAGTTACTTCCTTTTGGATAAAAAATTGCATTTCTAAGGTATAAAGATATAGTTTTACAAATCAAGGGAAGACATCTACTTTGTTGCTCAGTCAAACAAAGGCAACTTAAAGAGTCATTTTCTTAAAGATATGAAGAAAAGTCTTATTTATATACTGTGTTTCTTCACAACTTATCCTTTGTAGCTCTAAGTAATGCTTGTCTTCTTCCTATCCTTCCAACTCTCTGTTCTGACATCAAGTATCAAATTCTTCAAGCATTCTTTCCTTGTTATGTGTCCCTAAAATTACAATGTCCTTTTCTGATTTTAAGTATAAGTGATCTTTTTGTTTCCATTTTCTTTAAAAGTACCCTGTTGCTCGGATATTCTGTCCATGTTATTTTCAGAATCTCTCTGTGGAACCACATCTGTAGTCTGTGAGGAAATCATTCAGTGACATAAGAGTTCTCAACTATTATGTCATATTCTCTCATATCTTTACTTCCAACAAAATCTTCCTGTTTCCCAAGACTCTCTACTTTTTGAAGGTACATTTCATAAGGTGCCTTTGGGTTTTTGTTCCATTTTCCAAGATCCATTATGACATTTCCCAAATAATTGAATTTCTATACTTGGTTAATTTTAACATCTCCAATTTATAGCTTGCATCTTGAGTTGTCCCTCTGACTACTCAATCATACTTTCCACTTTAAAATTGATGGTTGGTCTTTCCTTCTAAATTTCCTAAATGTCAACAGAATGAAAAATCCATACAAAAAAAAGAAAAAGTGTTTTTAAGCAGACAAGCAATCTGCAATTTATGCTATCTTGTGTTATTCATTAAATATTTCAATGAACAAACTGACCAAAAGTCAGATTAAGAAAAACCAGGAGCAGAAAAGAAAAAAAAAAAAAAATGAACATGATTTTGTTTTAAAAAATAACTTCAAATACATTCTTAAATTTCTTGATGGAATCAACAATCTAAAACAGGAAAAGGAAAAAAATGAATCTCAATCAAATGTAGAAAAATATTAAAGATTAGATTGTTTGTTTATATATATATATATATATATCTGTGTGTATGTATGTATATGTGTTATCAATGTAGTCATGTGCCCAAACACACTTCCATCTCAGTATTAATGATGATTATCTCTCCTGTGATCAAAATCATAAACAGATGTTAATAAGTTCTTTTTATGTATTGTCAATATTACTTTTTTTTATGATTTTTTTTCACAATTTAAAATATTAAAATGATAAGGTCAAGTAAAACACAAGATCAAAATCAAATGACACCAACACAAATTGGAAAAATACCAATCACCAAAATAAAAAGCAAAGCCATATTTATTCCCATCACCTTAAAGTTTATCTGCTAAAGAACCAGATTTTTTTTCTCTCACCTGCTGTCGGTGTTCATCAAGAACTCTGTGTGTAAACATGTCATCAACAACCAATTCATCATCTACTGTAACAGCATCTTCCACTTCATCTTCTTTCAATACTCCTTCTTCTGTCATTTTCTCAGAGTCATTCTTGCGGCATGTTACAGGATCCTGTGATACATAGTGACCACTGTCTGACTATGGTGTAATACAACATAATCAGATCATAAGTTGCAAGTGTTAGTGGCCCAAAGGAAGCAATGAAACAATTGGGCAGGAAAAGAATGCAGGACTGTCAGTGATAAAGCTACGATAAGATTGGAGGATGTTAAGACTGAATTGGTTGATGGGCAAAGCTACAGTTTTCAAATGAATTTTACAAGGAAGCATACATAATGAGCAGCTTCAGATTTTGAAATTCTATAAGCAAAGCATTTTGGTCTAGGAGGTGAGAAGCAATGTGGTTAAATAAACTGTTTCAATAAACATTACTTATCATCATCAATATATGCAAACGCACATTGGTCTATGTATGATATCTTTATAGAACATATACAAAAGCACTTCATCAGACTAATGTTCATAATGATGGAATTTTATATATATATGCAGTGGGGGTGGAAAATATAAATAAAAATGTTGGTTATAATTTTACATCAACAGGCAATGCTGAAGATATAGTGATGCAAAATTTTAAAGTTTTCTGGCATCCAATATGTCTAGACACAAATGCTCAGCTGATTTCATTTAGCTTCCCAATACTTTTATGTTTATTGCTGCTGTTTCTAAGTATCTCACACTGCAACAACAAAAAACTTATTAAGAATGGTGAAGCCTTATAAGAACCTGGTTGCAAATTTACCATGGTAGACTCAGAAATCAGTGCACTTTCCATACATTTGTGGCCTAGCAAATTACTTTCACTTTTAATTAAAACAGCATTTTATAGATCATAATTATGGTCAGATTCATTACAATGAATGACTAATGCATTAAGTATGTTATCATGGAGTACTTCGTTCTGAACATCATTAGCAATCTATGTATGTGGTCTGTCAAGAACATATACAACCATTTTGAATATTTAGAGAACAAAAGTAAATAGCCATGATGTAGCACATAAGATCCCTACACACAGATGCAAAGATGGATCAGTAAATCTGTCTCCCAACAGTTAGTGGCTGAATTTGGATTTAAAAACAAAAAAAAAATACTTTCATTGATCCATGCAATTAATATTCACTACTGAATTAAGTGCATTGATAAAGAAAAATATATTGAAAAATAAATGTTTTCTATGTAAATATTTTTTCATCATTAAACTACAGAATTATTCATGTATCTACCTTTATTTACATACATACATGTCTGTTTCAAATATGTTAATGTCTCTTACTACAAATATCTATAACCATACATGCTTAAATTAAATACATTCTCGACTGTGTGTCAGGGTAAAATTCAACCTATTTATATAATTGTAATTTGATGTTAGTATCGACAAGGTTTGGGGCAGGAATGCTGTATTTATATATAATTTGCACAAGTGTTTTTGTAAATGTTGACATATGAATGTATAGGTAATTTAAAAAAACTCACAAATTTATTCCTTCAAAGTCAAAAAGCATTCCTTATTCATAGGAAAAAAAAAAAAAAAAAAGTAAGTAAGTAAAAGTTAGTATCACAGGTTAATTAATTTGTTAGGATACCAGAAAGTCTTTCTTTTCACTAGCAGAGTCAAAAGGTTAGGTGTCTGCCTGTGTCCAAACTGTACCCCAAGTCTATTTTCCTCTGAATAGGTCATTCTCAAAATGACCAATCTCTTTTTTTCTAGATAAGCTTTTTGCCTGTCCACTACAAAAAGCTATAGCAAAAATAAGATCTTGGTAATTTAACATGAGATTTTAAAATTTCGTTCTTTAAAAATTAATAGAAAGTTGAAATGATGAAATGGCAGCCAATTTACTTTACAGATAACATCTTTTGATTGTAACATGAATGCATTTATATGCAAACTTACTAAAATATTTTAATAATTAAGATGAAGTGCAGAAAGGGATGTGGGAGAATGTTGTATTTTAGTTAGTGTCTCCTGACAGAGTAATTATTATTTAGTTTCTATTTCATCTTTAGACCTTTTGCAACATATCTTTATTATGTGCTACAGGAAAGAGGCATGGTGGAGTAATGGATAGCAGCTCAGAAGATTGAATCAAAGAGTCGAGTTCAAATTCCATTTGAATCCATTACATTCACTTATGTGTTAATACCATTGGGAAAGGTATGAATCCTCTTCCCTTAATATGGGTAAATAGCACGACAGACTGGGTTCTATATATACTTGGGTGGCAACCATCTAGGAGAAGGAAAAATTCTGGACTCAAAACTGGCCTGGAGAGGGTTGGGCTCTGTCAGGCTATCTTGACCCAAAATCACCACTGGTGCTTCTACAACCCTATGGGTCTTATTATAAAAAAAAATTACAGGAGAAAAACATTAATTAAAAATATTTATAATCCACTCCCTTATTTTGTTTAGGGATGTACAAGGTAGTCTAATGAGTATCACTAGTGGTGGGGGGGACATTTAGTTTAGGTTGCTCACTTTATGGGAGAAAGTGATGATTCCCCATATCCTTAGCATCTCACATTAAAAATGGAGGATACTGGGTGAGTAGGCACATTTAAAAAAAAAAAAACAAACAAAAAAAAAAAACTACTTTCCATAATGAATACTGCCCGGTTAGCAGTCATCGTAATAAGTTGTTACATACATTGTCAGCTTTGGTAGTGGTTTACATATAATATTTTCTTTATTTTAGTTTTCCTAAATATTTACTTGCATAAATAATACAGACATGTTAAAAATTAAACATATAAAAAAAAAAAAAAAAAAAAAAAGAAATCACAATTTAGTGTGTCCTGAGTAAGATGATAAACTACATCCACGTCCTTGATAAGATGATAAACTACATCCAGCAGCAAGACCTTTCACTTGGAGGTTTTTGAGGAGCATGGGACCACCTGTTAATTGCTGGTGTTCCCAGGTCCACACTGACCCAGGGTGGTAGAACCTGTTAGGGGCCCAGCTATGAGCAAATAGTTAACCCCCAAACTGGGGTCAAAACATGTAAAAATAGGTTTTAATACCAGCAATAAATTTTTGAAAAAAAATATTTTTTATTACTATAAACATTATTTTTAGTGGGTCCACATATTTGAGTTGCCATCCCTGGTTTTTATTTTCTTAAACAGTGAAATTAATAACAGACTAGATTTAATTGGACTTCTCGATCTCGGTCAGTTCTTATTAATTTCATTAAGAAAATAAAAAGCTGGAATAGCAACTCCAACATGTGTAGCCACTAAAAATAATATTTAATTTTAACTGATAAGAATAAGAATGGAGAATAATGGCGTTTCAAGTTATTTTTATGATTATTATTTTATTTTTAGTTTTACTGTATCTTCTTATTGTGGCTTTTTAGCCGGTCAGTGTTCTCTTTGAATGTTAAAATAAACCTGAACTCCTGATAATAAGCAACAATAATAGGATATATAACCAGTAAGAATAAAATCATCATCATATTATTAGTACCTCGCTGACAGCAAATACTTTTTTCTTTTAATTTAGTAGTTTCTTTCCAAACTGTTTCAGGAAAGTATGCATGTGCCTTTTTCAAAATGGATCGATATATTTGACATATGTCTTAATTCAGATTACGCATAGAAAATGGTCACATAAAACAGTCAACAGATGAAAAAAAGAAAAAAAAAAAAAAAAAAATAGTAGAAAATCAACCAAATTGTTGTGAAATATCTATATTAAGTGTTTTCATTAACAATGTCATCTTGATTCTTCTTCATGTGTCATGTCCCCTCAGGACATAGGTAATTATGGCTTCCCACAGTTTCCTCTCCTTTATAGCTCTTAATAAATTTTGCCTATTTGTTATTTCTCGTAAGCCCTTTTCTACCATCCGTTTACTCAAGCTCACTAAGTATGTTATGCATTGTTTTCTTCAATCCCTCTTGCTTTCAATCTGTCCTATGAGTATAAGATTTTTCAAGTCTCTTTCCTCAATATGTGCCCTAAAAATTTCAACTATCTCTTCCTGGTGTTAAGTATAAGTTTCCTTTTTGTTATATTTTCTCTAAAACACATATTCAGTCCAATTTTTCATATAAGCATAGTTCATTTCTTAAACTTTCTACCTGCCTATGTTGATCATCAATATCCAATCAAAACAAAGCTGACAGAATTTATTCAAGGATATAACATCTTTTTCTCTAAATATCCAATCAAATATGTATTTCCTTATAAAATGAAAGAATATCTGAAGGAAACTATTCCACAATTCATAAGTTAAATAGAGAGACATACATCCATTTCCAATAAAATCATTCTTTTAAACCTTTGAAAGTGATTCATTTTTAGATTCTATAACAAGGTGTCAGATTAATCTAAGAGCCAGTATCAGTAATAACAGCTTAATTTTATCTCCACTTTGGATTATGCAACAATTAACTTATGAGATACACTAGAAAGTAAACAAGACAGAACTATCTGGAAACTGTATAGATTACTTTTTAAAAAAAGCTTAAAGAATTTTTAAAAAATCAAAAATATAAAATAAAAAATTTAATTTCTGCTATAAATTTTATTTCACAAAATGAGGTAAAGGAAACTATAATTAAAATGTGAGAAATTAATGTAATTAGAGAAGAAAATTAATTACAGTCAAACCTCAACTTTTGCAGCTTTCACACATTTGGTTATTCATACATTTACTATCAATAATTAAATGGAATTTTTTTAGTTTTGCAGCTTGCTGTGGAAAACTAGACAATGCATGTAGACTAAAAAATATAAAGAAGAATAAAAAAAAATAGTTTAATGTCATAAATATAAAGTAAGTGTTGACAAGTTCTCAGTCCAACCTACTTTCCTAATTTTGATCAAATGATACAAAAAAAAAAAAAAAAAAAAAAAAGATGTTTTGGTAGCAGGTGGGCTTCTTCAGACTAACAACTTTTCAGCACCCTCTTCTATTTGTAATTAAGAAATAAATTTATGGTGGTTTCTGTTTTCCTGCAAACTCAACATCAAAACCTTCATAAATATAAAGTATAAAAAAAGTAATATTTTCTCCCAAATCCAATAAAATTGAACTATTTCTAGTCATTCCTATTTCTTATAAGGGCTAGTTTACTTTTTTTAATTTATAGACTTATTTAACTTTCAACACATCTGTCATTGTGTGATAATGGATGATAAAAACATTTAAATTCAAACACCAATTTCAAAAGCATATAATTTGTTTTTAAATTATGTTTAAAATATTGATAATTCTCATGAGATTATTTTCCAAACTCTTTACTTTTCTTTTTAATAATAATTAAGTGTGTGAAAAATATGGTCAACAGTATTATGAGTTATTTTTTGGGAAACACCAGACAGATCCAGAGTTTTTCAACTTTCAAGAGAGGCACTGCACCCTTTAACACCTGTGAATGTGAAGGTTCGACTATAGAGAAATTAAATTAAGGGTCAACTACAAAGAGTTTAAATTAAGCTCTATAGAGTTGGCCCTACACATTTAACAAATATACAAATCAACTTTAAAGTTATATTAAACTGAATTGTATATTTGGTTATCAAATCAAAGAAAATACACTGTCTTGTTGACTTTTCCAACAATTCTATTGTTTAAAGAATTGTCATATTTAAAACAAAAAACTATCTGAACTACTGGGATACAAAGAGTTAGGAGTCAGGTTCATTTATCAATTTTTAATTACTTCCAAATACTCATTTAGGTAAAGCAAAATCATCATTAGTGTTCATTAGTTTATTTAGATTGTTATCCTTGTCATTATTTCTCTTAACTTATTTTCTGAAGACATGAATAATTTAAAAGGAGTTTCTCTATCAAGATGCATATAATCAGGGTGTATATATTTATACGTTATTCAAAGTACCCCGAAAATAACATTTACACACACACACAGATGTGTACACATTAATATATAAAGTTACTTCATATAAATTATATCATGCACACATAAAATTGGATGTATAAGGAATCTGTTTATATTTGAATCTTTTTAATTTTCCCTGCCCCAAAATTTTACAATCGCGCACTCACTTCAAATGTTATTTGGATAAGAAATCAAAGTTTTATCATAAAGAATAACAAAGTCATAAACTGTAAATTCATGAAGTTTGCAAGTCAAAATGAAAAGCCAAGCTTTTTTTTTTTTTATAGAAGCACAACAGGTTTTAGTAAATGTAAAACAAGGTATAGATAGAGAAAGAAACAAAAAGGCAAATTAAAATAAAAAGATGTGTAATCACTTAGGAAATTCCAGATAGAGGAAGAAACAAAAAGGCAAATTAAAATAAAAAGATGTGTAATCACTTAGGAAATTCCAGATAGAGGAAGAAACAAAAAGGCAAATTAAAATAAAAAGATGTGTAATCACTTAGGAAATTCCAGATAGAGGAAGAAACAAAAAGGCAAATTAAAATAAAAAGATGTGTAATCACTTAGGAAATTCCAGATAGAGGAAGAAACAAAAAGGCAAATTAAAATAAAAAGATGTGTAATCACTTAGGAAATTCCAGATAGAGGAAGAAACAAAAAGGCAAATTAAAATAAAAAGATGTGTAATCACTTAGGAAATTCCAGATAGAGAAAGAAACAAAAAGGCAAATTAAAATAAAAAGATGTGTAATCACTTAGGAAATTCCAGATAGAGGAAGAAACAAAAAGGCAAATTAAAATAAAAAGATGTGTAATCACTTAGGAAATTCCAGATAGAGGAAGAAACAAAAAGGCAAATTAAAATAAAAAGATGTGTAATCACTTAGGAAATTCCAGATAGAGGAAGAAACAAAAAGGCAAATTAAAATAAAAAGATGTGTAATCACTTAGGAAATTCCAGATAGAGGAAGAAACAAAAAGGCAAATTAAAATAAAAAGATGTGTAATCACTTAGGAAATTCCAGATAGAGGAAGAAACAAAAAGGCAAATTAAAATAAAAAGATGTGTAATCACTTAGGAAATTCCAGATAGAGGAAGAAACAAAAAGGCAAATTAAAATAAAAAGATGTGTAATCACTTAGGAAATTCCAGATAGAGGAAGAAACAAAAAGGCAAATTAAAACAAAAAGATGTGTAATCACTTAGGAAATTCCAGATAGAGGAAGAAACAAAAAGGCAAATTAAAACAAAAAGATGTGTAATCACTTAGGAAATTCCAGATAGAGGAAGAAACAAAAAGGCAAATTAAAACAAAAAGATGTGTAATCACTTAGGAAATTCCAGATAGAGGAAGAAACAAAAAGGCAAATTAAAACAAAAAGATGTGTAATCACTTAGGAAATTCCAGATAGAGGAAGAAACAAAAAGGCAAATTAAAACAAAAAGATGTGTAATCACTTAGGAAATTCCAGATAGAGGAAGAAACAAAAAGGCAAATTAAAACAAAAAGATGTGTAATCACTTAGGAAATTCCAGATAGAGGAAGAAACAAAAAGGCAAATTAAAACAAAAAGATGTGTAATCACTTAGGAAATTCCAGATAGAGGAAGAAACAAAAAGGCAAATTAAAACAAAAAGATGTGTAATCACTTAGGAAATTCCAGATAGAGGAAGAAACAAAAAGGCAAATTAAAATAAAAAGATGTGTAATCACTTAGGAAATTCCTCCACTGAGATTATTTTATTTTACATAAAGATACTCTGAACTATTTACATTATTTACAGTGTTCAGACTGTTGTCCTCATCTTTATTGCCATATTCACAACGTTTCAGCCGTTGTATGTTTCGGCCATTGCACGCTCAGGCCTTCTTCAGGTGATTGGAATTTTAAACTGAACCCTTTATTTCATCCACCGGGGTAGATTGTTCTAGTTCCACGTGCCATGCCTCTTCTGAGTGCCTCAGTTATCTCCCTTTAACACAAATCTCCAAGTTTTTGTTCACCACTACAGTAGCCAGGTATTGAATTCACAACTCTTTGGGTCAAGTGATGTGTCCTTGGAAAGTGGAGTTAAAGAGAGATGAGGCATCCAAAAGAGGCATGGCACATGGAACTAGAATAATCTACCCTGTTGGACAAAATAAAGGATTCAGTTTGAAATTCCAATCACCTGAAGAAGGCCATAGTGTACAACAGCTGAAATGTTGTAAATATGGCAATAAAGATGAGGACAACAGTCTGAACAATGTAAATAATTACCTCATCTCATAAATAGAGAGACACTAAATAGTTAACCAAATACTTTTCACTAACAAAGAATAGAAAGTAAAACTAGTTTAATATACACTTTTACTTTCATTTATTTTTAGCCTAAGTGTAATTTGTTTCAAAATATTCTAAGACATTTTAAAACCCTGATGATATATCAGTTTCTTGTGTACATTGTAAAATATAAGGATAGCTAAACTTCCATTTTTTGACTGAATCTATATTGGAAAATGCAAAAGGAAGGAAGTTAAGGACTGTGGTCAAAATAAAAGAGAATCAGTGGTGAATAAAAAGATCAAATAAATTTTCCCATATACGCTATTTGGATAACTCAATAAGCAAATGAAGAATCAGCATTAAGAGTATATGGCAGCAGCCAATAAAAACTTCAAATCCTACCAAACATGGAGGAGCAGGTCACAATTTAGTGATATATGATGATGCTTATTAAATGAGGGAAAATTTAATCTCTCAATAAATGAGCAATATTTTTTTATATTTTATTCTGGACATCAAATGTCTCAGGCCACCCACTGAATAAATCATTGAAACTAACTACATATTGATTATCTGATTAGAAGCCAATAAAGTCCTGAAACACCAACAGCAACCTTGACAGAAGGGCATGTGGATATTATCAACTTCCTGCATTTTAGAACTTTCTAAAGGTTTCTAATCTGACAAGGAACACAAACACCAATACGATTAACATTATTCTTAAGTATTCTTCACCCTATATATTTATCTTGCTAAACTCAAAAACTCTTTGCTTTCTGCAATGTTAAAATCTCAGTTATCCAGTCTTGCTGCTGAAGCATATAAATAAACCAGAATCAATGAACTCTTTTTGTTGTTCATCGTTTTTTTGAAAATGGAAGCACTTTTCAATCATGCTACAGCAATCAACCAAGAAGGTGTTGGTCCAAGGTGCAATACGACACAAAATCAGCATGGGAGTCAAGGGAGAATGGTCATAAGAACGTATTATGATAGATGAATATGTACCCACCAAAAATGGCTTTGATAACATTTTTGAATATAGTAGATACCTGAGAGGAGGCACAGTGGAGTAATAGATAGCTCTCCAATCACTAAATCCAAACCGCTGACTTCAAATTCCAGTCAAATCCATTACATTCACTTACATGCTAATACCCTTGGGAAAGGTATGAATCCTCTTTCTCGCCACCCCCCTCGGCCCCAGCTATAGGTAAATAACAGGACAGATCGGGTTCTATAGCCCTGGATGGTAACTGGTTTACCACAGAAAGAAATGGCAAACTACTGCGGGAATAAATCTGCCTTATTAGTCATGTATCAAAAGATGCATGATCGTCTAAGCATGTATCATGTATGGCACATAACTGACTGACCGAGATACCCAACAAAAGCAGAAAGGTATACAGCTGAAACATTGTGAAAAAAAAAAAAAAAAAAAACAATAATAAAGAAATTAATCCAAAGAAAACCATACACCTCATTTAACAAAATTCTGATATAAACCAAGTTGCAAATAGTGTCATGTTCTGCAATCAGCTAGGGTCAGGATAGATCCCATTATAGCTAACCTGGTATAAAATAGATATTTCCTTAAATTTATTACAAAATCTCAGTAACAAACTAATTATGAAGTGACAATTATTTTCCAATCTAAAAAAAACTTTTTTACAAAAAAAGACATTTGATAATAAAATGCATTCTATAAAGTTTGATAAAATGCCAAATGAATTACAGAAACCATTATGAATAGAAAAATAAAAATTATCAAATCTCAAATTATCCTGTTGTCTGGTTTTCTATGCTGTATTAATTTTTGTTTGAATTTTCAAGATAAGGAATAATTATTATATACTTATTTACTAGATTATTGTCCTCATATTTAAGTATCTCAAGTTAGTTTACAGACACGAGTTCAATTGCTGGATTAGAGAGTAGAAGAAAAATCATATAGTCTGATTCAATGAAAAAGACAACATTACAAAGACAAATCAATTAGATAGCATTAAGTTACACAAGATATCCTCTAGAATGGAATGAAAGCTATTGATTCCTGTAGATTCTATAAAAGTTTGGTTTGAAATTAACAATGAGAGACACACCTACAGAAGACCAGGGAATACAATAACTAAAATGTTGTGATAGTAACAATCAAAATGAAGATACCAGTCAAAGCAGAGTAGCATATAAAAGTTACATTAACCTGAAAAATTTGTTTTTTACTGAACCAGAATTTAATTTACAAAATTAAATATTCAAATATGCTGTATTTTCCTAGATTTCTAAAAAAAAAAAAAACAAAGGTATTATTTTCAAATTTTCATGTAATTAAATTACTTATTAAATTTTAAACTGATACTGATCGTTTCTATAATTGCAAACAAGGTTTATAGTTAATTAGCAATTAAATTAGTTATGTTTATTTTTAAAATTGAAATTAGTATCAGGATTTGGTTAGTAATATTAAAAAAAAAAATTAATAAAAAAAGCAGAAGCCAATGAATAACAGATGTAATTAGCAAAAAATAACTTCACACTTCATATTCAAATAGAATATTTTTAAATGCACATCAATAAGTAAAAAGCTTTTTTATTTTTTTATGATGATAAAATGAAATAGAACAAAAAGTTATTTCTGAAAAGATAAATTATCTAAATTTCCATATAATGAGAAGTATATTTTATATATATATATATATATATATAGTTCATGTAAATACAAATCATGATAAATTACAGTTTTCAAAATTTTTATATTTGAAAAATTTTTTAAGACTGACAAGAAAATTATCTATATGTAAAAAGACATGTTTGCAAATTAAAATAAAACTTATTTGTAAACTATAAAAATATTACTGAATATTGTAAAGTGGATGGTTATTTATAAATAATCAAGAGAGAACTTTCTACTTTACCTGGACATGATATTCTGCCAACACTTGGTGTGCAAATAAATCATCAATTCGAGGCTCTTCATTATTGTTTAATGAATCTTGATCATTACTGGTATCTTTTGTAAGGTCTTGATTGATATTAATCTCCAGTTTATTTAATGTGTGGTCCATAAAGTCCAAGTGTTGTTGAATTAATGACATCTGAAAAACAAAATCAATAATTTAATTGACTATTGATTACTTATTTTTTGTTTTGGTTCAGCAAATTATTACGTATAAAGAAAGAAATGATTAAATTTCTTATCCTTAATATCTTCAATTGAAAAATTCTTGGACTCAATACTTTTGAGTTGTCCATTCTGCCTCAATTGAAGGTGAAAGAAAAAGGTTCAAGGGAGATAACTCTTACCAGTGCCGCATATTCTGAGAGATAACTGCAACCTTGGACTTTATACTAGGGGATACAGCCTCTTATAAACATTTTTTTTTTTAATTTGCATATATTTTATTTCATTTATTATGAAAGAAGTAAGAGGCTAAATAAAATAATCTAAAATCATGTGTAAACTAATTAGTGAAATTGAAACCATTTCTGGCTAGTTCCACCAAAATGAAAAAAATTACAACTAAAACAACTCAAAAAGAAACTGTTTTGATTTTGTATTAAGTGCAATGTTTGAAACCTAGCTGTTGAGTTTAATAATTTCTTATTTTTGTAAACTTCTTAAAAGGTCATTAATTTATATTTGTTTTTATTAATGTTAAGATTTTTTTTTAAAATGTTCAATTTTCATTGTGTAGATCAGATGCTTTCAAAGTGGAGTTGCAATTATTTACCTGGTCTTTCCTTGATTTATTTCGTTTTTGGAAATATATTTGTGGCTTGTCTAAGAAAACATCAGTAAAAATTTTATTTGTAAAAAAAAATGATTTCTCATACAAAAAGTTTGGAAAGTGATGACATGAATAAAAAAGAGAATAAGGTTTTGCTTATCACAATCAGATACTTATTTTGGGCTTCCAAAATCTTCTAGCCCAGGGGCAACCAGTTGCTTTGATCTGGCACAGACTCTACCAGTACCAGATTTAGTTAATGTTGTATCCAATTATGGCTGTGTTGCAAAAGTGACAACAGATCAACAATGGTAGAAGTGGATTAATGTATTCATTAATAACATTGTTTAATTACTTCAATTCAAATAGTTACTCATTAATTAAAATGTCATCATAAACAAATATTTAAAAATATGTAAACAAATAGAATCAAGTTAGCTTTTCTAAGGTGAGAAGAAAAACACATTTTAAATTTTGTCCTTTTTTTATTTCCTTCTGTTGCTAATTTAAATGTCTCTTCTCACTTAAAGAGAAGCCATTTTAAAATTTTAAAATGTTAAAACTTTACTATAGCACCCATCTAGTTTGATACAACTGCAGTTATATGGTAATGGTAGTATTAGTGGTTTCTTTATAAGGAAACATTTGGCATTCATTGACTGAGCAGTTAGTGCTGATATCAGTTGAAATTTATAAAACCTTTCTCTTAAAACAATTTTTCAAGAAAATAGGTTTCTCAAGTCTATTAGCTGTTAAATCTCTTTCCAGTATTGATTGGGGGCTGCCTTCCTAACCTTTTGTTTGAAGTGGTGTGAAACGTCAACATCTTGATTATGTCATTATTTCCTCTTTGCATAACATGTGGTATCCATTTTAGCTGTTTTGCTGTTTGTCCTCAAGTGATGAAGTTTCTGTTATTTGGTACAGTTCCTTTCTTTGCAATTCTGTAGTGACAGTTCACAATGTTTGAAAAAGGATGATCTTCACTGAGATCCTAATCAGAATAGTTATCTTCCCATACTTTACAACCACACATTCTAGAAGCCAATGAGAAGCCAGCTTCTGTTGGTGCCAAGAAAAACATTCTTTAACGCTTCCTCTTTGCTGCTTGACATCCTTGGAACACTTTTAGTAGAGGATATTGATTTTTTTTTGTTCAAGACCATTTAAGTAATTATGGTTAAAGAATGAAGTACAATTTTAAAAATAGAAGTCTCTTAAAAACACTGGTGTTCAGAAATTAGTCCAAACATGTGTAGCCTAAGATGGGATTTCCCATCAAAAAGGAAATCAAAAAGGGGGTTGCATTTAATAGATAAAGTATCAAAATATTTATGTCCTTTGGCACTAATTTTGTTAACTGTTACTAAATTTGAGCTTGTAGTGACTGCTATGCTTTTCCACACCCACAATTTATTCACCTGCGATTGGCTAGTAAATCAATACTGCTTTTCTATTAGACAATTTAGCAATCACAGTCATCACTTTGAATTTTTCGGTCATGAACTTCCTCACATGTTTCTTTAATACAAAATCAGTAATTGGTCAAATTTTAACCAATGAAACATTTTAATACAAAATCAATTTTTCCCCGCGTTTTCACTTGTAGCCTACCGGTACCTTTAAAAGAAGCAATTTTGCCACAAGTCGCTATTTTGCCTGTCCACACAAAGCTACAACTTTACTCACAATATTTCAAATGCATACATAGACACAGATTTTTGTAACACATTATATATATATATATATATATATATATATATATATATATATATATATATCTGTGACTCAGCCAAGTTCATGAACCAGAATTCTATTAATTTCTCAAAATAACACATTTCTTAACTAACTGTATTTTATTCTAACAGCAGACTCTATTCAACATAGAATCCTGAACATTCTTATTCAAGAGAAACTCTTTCAAACATTCAATCATAAATCAGAATACAGTTGAAGGGGAACAACTTTTTCTCTCCTTAATCATTACACTTCATTGCATTATTGTTTGGTATGTTTGTATATTTCAATATATATTTATTTGTTGATCCACAAATGGAATTTCCTTGTTTTGTTTTTTTTTGAATCGTTAAATGTACAATAGATATATGCGCTAAGAACACGCATCACAAGCTTTAAATTTTTGTAAGCCAAAAAGTAGAATTATAACTGAAATTGTTTACATTTTTTTAAAAGACTAACAGAAGAAACCAAGATGACTGAATATATATTCCAACAATTTCATGAAAATTAAAATTATATATAGACAACTTTTTTGCTATTCAAACTAAAATTTAATGAAATTCTATGGTTTTTAAATAAAGCAGTCAGAACAAAATTATGGAAGAGAAATTCCAAAACTCTAACCCTAAATATTTACAAATCCTAAAATGTACAAGAGTTATTTACCAAGATTTGTTTAATGTGAAACAGGAAGCAAAGATTAAACTCATTTCTTTTACAAATTAGTCTGTAAGATTAACATGCTAATCACTGAAGGACTTCTTTTAATACATTGGGTCACTCAATAGTTGAAATCATTTCATTAGTAAACAGACTGTGAAACAAGTTTGCCAATCATTTCTCTGTGACAAGCACACAAAGAATTATAAGTGATTAACAGTCACATTTATATAACAAATAAGTTTGTCAAATTATACATTTTGAATTAATGACAGAAGGTCACTTCCTGCTATAATTACTAAAATATTATTTAGATCTGTTTTTTAAAGTTATCTACAGCACAAAACAAATAAGAGATAAAAAGGGTTAATAATATGGAATGGGAACTCCATCTACAATTCCTGGGAAGATGATCAGATTTTCTTTAAATTAGATAAAATTTTTAAAAATATTATGAATCAAGATTGTAAAATTATGCTAAAAAAATAAAATATTAAAATTGAGATAGCAAAATTATCCAAGTGTAAGGAAGTGATTAACCTTCTTTTTAAACCATAAAATGATAATTTATTCTCCAGCTAACCACCACTGCCTGAAGAAGCACCCATAGTGCTGAAACATGATTGCATTTATGTATCGGTTTATAACATATTTTTGTTATAATTGTTAATAAATATTAGATATCAAAATTAATAAAATATTGATTAACCATTTTTATTATCAATTTTTAAATGTATTTTCTTTTATCTTAATTTTTAATTTTTTTAATTGCAACTTTATATCAGGCTGTCAATTCTACAGTAGTGAGTAGACGGCATGGATTGAAAATAAAAAATAGCTTTCAGTGAGATTGTAACTGGTGTTTTTTTCACCTTAGAAAAATCTGATGAAAACCCCTTTTCTCTAATCACTAAGCTATAAGAACTTGACAACTGGCAGTCAAACAAATCTAACCTTTTAAATCAATTATTTTATCCCACAAATCATCATCAACATCATTAACATGAATGCAGAAACAAGTCAAAAATTAATAATAATAACAGTCAGGTTGGTTGATTTTAGGACTTGTTGGGTTATTTAAATTTGGATTTTGTATGAGGCACCCAGTGAGGATCAAACTCACTACTTAATAGTAATGGTTAGGTTGGTTGATTTCATGACATGTCAATCCTTGTTGGGTTATTGAGTTATGTCTGATTTTGTATGGGGGCACCCTGTGAGAATTGAACTTACTATAATGTAGCAATATCATTACCACCTGGAATTAGGTTTTATAAATAAACACATTACATGCATGGGAGGTAAGAAACAGATTTCGGACATCTCCAATGTTAATGTTAGAACCACAAAATTTTGTCTCCAGGTTAATTTCTTTGGGTACCACTAAGCAGGTCCCAACATGGAGCCTTTCACAAGCTGAAAAATATAACTCAGTAGTAATAGTCAGACAAGCCTCAATCACCCAACAAGGTGTCTTCGTGATAATGGCAGACAATGCTTAATTAAAGAAAGAAAAATAATCATACTGCTAAAAATTTGTAGAAAAATTATTTTGCTCTTTAAATGATTTTCAGTAGAAATAAAAAAAAATTATTTCTTACTTAAATTATTACAAATTTTAATGTAAAATTTTATCAATTTATCTATATTTATTAAACTTAATACAGAACCACAATAAAACCTTGGCTCCAGTATTCATATTGGAGTTGGAAAAACAAGTCTTTTTTTTTAAACTCATGGCATCTTGGGTAAAATGAAAGACACACAGACACGGTAAAAAAAAAAAAAAAAAAAAAAAAAAGTAAATAAATATTTGTGCATACCTCATCAGCAGATTGTAACAATTCTTCAGCAACATCAGACACACCATCTTTTGTTCTGGTCATTTTTCGGCTCAAATTCTGTATGTGCAAATCTTTATTAGCTGAAGCATTCTCCTCCATTTTGCTTTGAAGCATAATGGGAGAACTTCTTTCAGGGGAACTTTCTGATGGTGCTGTACTGGGTGTGTTTGAGGAAAAACTTAGTCTTGCCCTCAATTAATTGAATCTGAAAAAAAAAAAAAAAAAAAAAAACTTTTTTAATTTAAAATAAATTTTTTTTTTTTGCTATATTCTTTTCTAATGTTTTCAAAAAGAATTTTTATACCCAATATATTTAGAATTATGATTGAAATTTTTGCTACAAATAACAGAATTATTATAATGACATGTGGCAATTTCATGGTGGAGGTCTGTAGCTAAGAAATACAATATATAGTACAATAGGCCCTTGTTATTAGCAGATGATGAGTTCCATAGGGAAATATGAGGATAATAATGAACCATACATGTTAAGTATGACCAAAAATCTTCACTAGGAAATTGATATCTTATTTTAAAAACATAATTCAAATTTTAATAGCCATCAACTGGAAGATGGTTTCTGTTTGTGCCTTCTGTCTGCAAATTCAGGTGACAGGACAGTGAGCTAACAATTTTTTTCAGTGTCTTTAGCAGTGGATCATATATAAGAGTTCTAGTTGAGGTCTGATGTTCCACTTGAGTCCCAATCAACGTTTCAGACAAGGAGCCTCATTGAGAGTACAACAGTTCATCATGACTGGAGAACTTTTGGTCTGCTCTGTGATGATTAAACATTTCAGGTGTCTTATCTTGTTTGTTATAATCACACCATTTCAGCTATCATACCATCTCAAAAATTTAAACATTAATTAAAATAAATTGATTAAATTATGATAATCTGAAACTACCTTTTGAAAATGAAACAGTTATATATATAAAACAGTTAAAACACTTTAAAGATATAAACAGGTAAATGCTTAAAAAAAATACCAAAAATTAACAATTAAAATCCAGGTTATTCATGTTCACTTCAGAATTCAAAACAAATAATGAAACTATAAAAAATTTAAAAAAAAAATGTTTTTTTAGTTATTTTATACAAATCCATGAGTTATCTGCCCCTACTCAAGTATGGAGTATGTATGAACATAGTCACGCAGGAATACAGGCTTATGTAAATAACAAAAGATAATACAGGGTCTGAGAACTGCTAATCCACCTCTTCTTTTGAAGCCTGTGCATATACGGATCTGCCCATATTACCTGTATGTTTTATCTTGAGTAAATTGAGATATATATTGTTACAGAAGGTGAAGGCCAAGGCCAAGATGTTCAGCAATTGGCCAGAGTGATTCGTGGACAGGGCATTCTAACAGTGATAGATTGCCTTTGTCTGGGTTTTGAATATAAGTCCAAAATAGCACAAATTCAACAAAGGATCACAAGAATTCTGAAGTATTGATATGCCTTCTCTGCACCCATGTTAGCAACCAGGTAATGCCACCTGCGGAGAGACCCTGAGCTGACATGCATTCTTGTGACATTTGTCCAACTGCCTTCTAGAATCCAAGCTGCCACACTTAATAAAATGAATACCAAAAGTAAATGACCTTTTTGTTGATACCGTTTTATTTGTTAGCATGGGGATCCCGAGATGACACAATGCAACAATATTCAAGATGTTGCATTTTTATTTCCCATCAATATAGATACATATTGCATATATATGTATATAAATATCAGATACTCTTAAGATATTTAAAACATTTAAATCTCATTTTTTATGAACCTCCAGCCCTTTATTGGTCACATACACAGGCTCATTTCAAGCACTTAAGACAGTGAACAAGATTTTTTTTACTTTTTACCTAATAAAATTCACGGATATATTCTGGGTTTAACTTTACATATTACATGCAGTCATATGCACACACACACACTATATATATATATATATATATATATAAAATTTACACTATCTACATTGTTTGGACTCTTGTCCTGATTTTTGTAGCCATATTCACACTGTTTTGGCCATTGTACATACTGGCCTTCTTCAGGCGATTGAAATTTTGAACTGAACCCTTTTTGTCCACCAGGGTAGATTGTTCTAGTTCCACATGCCATCCTCTTCAAGATGTCCTAATATCAGTTATCTCTCTTTAACTCAACATTCCAAATTTCTGTTCACCTCTGCTGTAGCCAGGTACTGAACTCACAACTCTTTGGGTCAAGTCACTGGATTCAACCAATGCTTTTATCCTTGAGGACATCAGTGTATGACTTTTTAGGACTTATAAAACAAATGTCTTAATATTCTTACTTTATCAGAGTTTACATTACAATTTTGTTAATGTTTTTCTCTAGCAGTCCGTATCAGGCAAAATGTTGTGAATATGGCAACAAAAATGAGGACAACAGTTCGAACAATATAAATAATGTAAATATTTACAATACCTCATCTCAGAAATATAGACAGATTATATATATATATATTAGTAGCTATAATATTAGGTTGGTGCAAAAATAATGTCGTTTTCTCACATGTGTTACTATGTGAGAAAACGACATTATTTTTGCACTAACCTAATAGTGTGGTTGTACTGGCCACATTTTATTGTAAGTTTAATGACAATGTTAGGTGGGAAAAATTGTCACACCACTCCTCACATACCTGCTGAAGGTATGCTAAGATAGAATGGCATTGTGTGTTAGATCTTGTGCCTTTTTTGTATTCCAAGAAAAAAACTATCAAACTTTTTCTCAATATGAAATCCTTTCAGTATTTTAGCTTTTTTGAGTGGTGATTATCTATTAACTTTTATCTCAAAGTAAAAAAAAATATAGAAAAATAAAAGAAACTAATAAAAAACAGATAAACATTCATCAAACTGATTTCTTTATCCAAAATAAATTTCTGGAAAAAATAAAATCCAAAAGCACAGAATTTTTTTTATTTTTTTTTTTTATTATATAAAACAATTCCTGTGCTTTTAATTCAACCATTAAACCTTTTAAGAAAAAAAGGATTGGTTGTAAAAATGAAAGAAAAAAAAAAAAACAACACTAAATTTTTCTTTTGATATATTTGTGAACTAAATAATTAAAAAAAAAAAATGTCAAATATATACACCTACACTTTTAAGTAGAGCAGCGCTTCTCAGATTACAAAATCACATTCCTCTCTATGCAATCACAGATTTGCTCGATAACTACCTCATTTTAAATTGTCATTTAGTAATCTTTCCACAACTATACTAATGACTGATACATATGTTTAAAATAGCTCACAAAGCTAAAATTCCTTACCTTAGATTTGAAATTTCTACCATTTGAGAATAAGAAAGACAGAGAAGCCGAATAATGAAACACAAATCAGACAGACATTTATACACTCAACAGAGCACATAAACCTGTACTACTTTGATTGCTTAACTTCATGAAGAAACCTTTCCATGTCTACAGCAAGAACACAAAGGTCTAGTAAAGATCACATATGAGAGGCAAGTTTATCCACAGTAGCTTCAAAAGAAAATCTGGCAACCAGAATGAACTCTGGAGAAAAAAAAAAAAGAAAAGCATTTCACATGACTCTACTGCTTTAAATACATCAAGATTATTACCTTCAGCATTAGGAATGGATTTTTCATTTATTAATCCAACTACTGGCCTGAATATTAAAGAAATTTTATTAGAAAAATATGCACTCAGGATTTGAACCGGCATTCCCTTCAGGTAAACCATCATTAGATCTGACATGCTTTAACCAACTCAGCTATGATTAAGCAAGGTTGTATACTGCCATCAAGTAAATCCTTCTCATTTAGATTTCCAAAAGTTTATAAATGCCCTGAACTCTTGGCTATAGAGAACCTGATGGCCAAGCAAAACCTGAATACTGCTTTTAAACACAGATTTTTCACCCTGATTCTCAAAATATACATCTCTGAAAATAAATAAATATACTGTTTAATAAATACACAGAGCATCTACTAAATATGGGTATCTACTAACAATAACATTTAAGTAATAAGATATATGTTGGATTAATAAATAAAATTGCTTTGTTTACTTTAGGATATGAAATTGAGCAACGATGTAGAATTTGAGAATCAGGAAAAAAAATCTGTGTTCAAAAACACTATTTTTGAGATAATGATTTTACTGATACAGGTCCTAATGTTTAATCCATAGCTGGGGGTAAAAATGGTGGATTCATACCTTTCCCAATGATATTTGCACATAAGTGAATATAACGAATCCAAATGGAATTGGAACTCAGCTCTCCAAATTCCAATTCCGAACTGTTAATCTGATACCAAGTGGTCACTTGTCTAGGTTCTGAACAAGATCAATTTGGCTTAATTTTGGTGATTGGATGTGAACTGCTGTTTCAACATGTTATGGCCGTAAGCCAACATTTCCTTAGATGTCATATAGGTTGAACATTATACAGTGAAATTTTCAGGTTAAAATTCAGCTAACAGCTGTATCCAGCGATGCAATGAGATATAAAATTGTTTTTCTTTCATTTTATATATATGTGAGAGATAGGTGAACATAAAAACCAACTGAAGATACATTGTACCATAGTAAGGAAAAGTAAGAACTATGCAGGTGGAGAGAAATTTTGTGAGGAGGAAAAGTTGATGATCTTGATGTATCTGAAACAAAGCTCACTATTGAATAAGAGATCAAAAATAATGACAGGATATTTGCATGCAAAATACATATTCAGTAGCTAATATAGAACCCAGTTGATGCTCACATTAAAGAAAAAAAAACAAAAAAAACAAAAAACCCTAGATTTCTCCATTGTTAAGGCATAAACTGTGAGTGACATATGATAAAGACTGAATGTGGCCTGATGATCATTTCTGAGGGTAAAACTTGAAAATTATTTTTTATTCTTCATTTACACTTTATATATATGTGTGTGTGTGTGTGTGTGTGTGTATATCTCCACACACTTTTGCATACATATAGGCTTAAACATACTTAGATGTATATAAACCTGTAAAATATATGCATATATACGTTTATACTCAATGACCATATTTGTTATAAGACTTGCACCTATTACATATTACATATAATTTTAAAGCATTAAATTAGTACAAAAATCTTTGACATTTAGGTAAACATAACTTCAGCTTAGATATTTCCTGGAGTCACTTTTTAGAAAAAAAATAAAATGTTTTTTCTGTGCCCTCAAATACAGTATATACATAACCAAACATTTATCCAATCAGAAACTCAAGTTTAGGACCACAGCTTAAATACATACATGAAACAAAGTTTTTTTTTTTTCAGTTAAACTAAACCATGTTTTAAAAACTGAATGAACGCTTCAAATGTTTAACATACTGTCTTATTCTTAAATAAAGGATAACTTTGAATAGGTCATAGATCAGCCACATGTATATTCAAAGCCCAACACTGGTTTATTTATATCATATCTATACAATTTTGAATCATTAAAATTATGATTATATATAATGTCACTTAAATTACAACAAAAGAATTTTTCTATGATTGCTTAATCATTGTTTTCAAATTATTTTGTTACTAAATTTTCATTCATTTATTTGCTTTCAATTTACAATGAAAGGCTGATATTATCTAGAATAATGGAATAAATACAGCTCATTACCAGAATTCAACTCAAAATTACAATCTCAGTAAATAGACCAGACAAACAAATCTAGAAATAATTCAATCTTTCTTGACATTTATTAAAAAAAAAAAAACATTTTAATCATAATATTCTTATTGTGATCCTGAACCCACCAACATTTGTTCTGTGACATTTTTTAAACTGAATTTATCTTTTGTTAAATTTCATATTGACTGAAAGAGTAAGTTTGATGTGAAGAAAATTCATGTTGATTTAATGTAGCACAAAAAGGTAAGAGACTTTAGATCTACCTGGTTTTAAAAAAAAAAAAAAAAAAATGTTTTTAAAATCATAATTTAAAATTGTGTCTTATCTCAGCACCAACCACAAGGCCTATGAGGAACATACAACTACCTCAGCCACTAAACAAGACCATGCTGTTTTATCTGAAACAGAACACTACTAAAAATGTTTAAAATGGTCATTAGACAAATTTGTTTATCATTGCTCTATTAAAAGTATTATATACACACACAGATACATACATAAGTATACAAACACACACACATATATATATATATATATATACACACACACACAGATACATACATATGTATACACACACACAGATACATACATATGTATACACACACACAGATACATACATATGTATACACAGATACATACATATGTATACACAGATACATACATATGTATGTATACACACACACAGATACATACATATGTATGTATACACACACACATATACATACATATGTATGTATACACACACATATACATACATATGTATGTATACACACACATATACATACATATGTATGTATACACACACATATACATACATATGTATGTATACACACACATATACATACATATGTATGTATACACACACACATATACATACATATGTATGTATACACACACACATATACATATGTATACAAACACATACATATGTATACAAACACACACAGATACATACATATGTATACAAACACACACAGATACATACATATGTATACAAACACACACAGATACATACATATGTATACAAACACACACAGATACATACATATGTATACAAACACACCCACACACATTATATATATATATATATATATATATATATATATATAAGAAAGAGGTATCTACGTTAAAGTAAATTACTCACTATGGATACAGATAGTCCAAGTAACACCTACCTGGCTGTTGAGCTTTCTTTTAAAATATGTAAAAGTAATATATATATATATATATATATATATATATATATATATATATAGAGAGAGAGAGAGAGAGATGAAAAATTAGCGACAATATTTATGTCTATGACTTTCCTATTTTTTTTTCCTTAAGACTCATTATAGTTTACCTGGTCAGATGAAGTTTTCTGTTCAGGTAGTCTAACAGCATTAAAAAAAAAAAATCAGGTAGGTTTTATTTACAGTTATGAAGTCATACTGCTCAGGAAAGTTGATTTCCCTTTAAATAGAAGAGGAGTGGTTTGACTGGTAAGTATTTACCTATCTTGCCCATAAGCTGTTCAACAATAATACAGTTCACTGAAAATAAGACCGATTTTCATCAACAAAAAGAAAAAAAAAATGAATAAAAACCCTATTCATTAACTTTGTCTTTTTGCTTTTCATCATAACATTTTATGGCAAATACTCTCCACTCATTAAAGTAAGCAGAAAGATGAACACCTCTAATAAGACAAACTTTCACTATATATCTTCATCAATGATAGTACCCAAAATTAATTATAAAAACACTGCATTTAATAATTCTGCCACGACAAATGAATATATTTTTTGTAATGAATAATAATTTTGTTCACCACTAACATTGTGCATTCAGGGATGTAAGTAGAAGAAAAATAAAATACTATGAGTACTGAAAGTGGGTTAAAAAAAAATGAACAAGGTCAACTTATTTACCACTTCCTACTTTAGTACTAAATGACACAAGAACCGAAGGAAGGCCAAAGAGTGGAGTAGTCAAAATGTTATGATAAAAACAACAATGGTAAGGAAATGGCCAAAAGAATCATCCACACATAAAACACGATTACCACCACTCCTCAATTAATGACTTACCTTGTTAACCCCTCTCCCTCTTAACCAATACTTCTAAAATCTTATTAAAAAAAAAAAAAAAAATCCAACTAATTGGTATTGTACATTGTATGAAAACTTTTTCTTTCTTCAAAATGAATCACAATGAAAATAAATAAAGTGTGAAAATAAGTAAAAATGTACTTACACTGTATTTACAGAATGTAAACTGAAGTAATGTACAGAATGGAGAGGTGATTTTTTGTTTATTATGTGTACTGTTTAGTACATTACTATAATGTACTGTATAATCATTTAGAAATAAATTAGAAATGGTACAAAAGTGACATTAAAAATATCTGAAGATGGTTGATACAAACCGATTACACATGTAGTATCCCTGAAATAGTAGGCAGGTACAAGTCCACATTTAGCAACCTGGTTATTAGAATAGAAACTAGTTACATAAGGAGTGACTATATTTTTAATTAAAAGTATTCACTAATTTCTTTAGATATATGTGCTTTATTTTCTTACCAAAACTTTTGTTCATTCATTTTTATTTCAACATTTTCCTATGTTTAATCACCATACTGACCTTTTATTTTAATATATTTCATAGTTTTTTTTCTTTTTAATCATTTCACCCCAAGCAAATCAATAAAGTCACTAAGACACAAATGTGAAAGAATTAGAAAACAAAAAACATTATTAAGGAGCAAGAACAATAAAAGAAAACAGTAGATAACAATTGACATAGCATTCAAACTTTTTGAAGATCAAAGTTGGCTGGAAAGTAAGAAGCTGGAAGATAGTTCCACAGGCAAGAAGTGCCAGAAAAGAACTTACGGTTACATCTAGCCAATTCAAATGGAAAATGATGAGACTTTGTTGCCAATGTAGTACTCTGCTTAAATTCATAAAGTCTAGGTACCATAGATGAAAGTTTATCAATTTACAAGCCTTATTGATTTATTCTTGTTGATATTTTAAAATTTTCTATTAACTGTTAGAATATTTCAAATTGGCTAGTGTTTTTATGTAGCAGCTTTCCTTAGTTTTTATTTGTATTTTGAAAATGTTTACTTATGTACAAAGTAGCAAAATATTAACACTTAAATAAAAAAAATCTTTTCAACATCCAACTGCTTTTCACACATTCCATTATCACATACTTTGATGGATATTTTTGGTATGTTTAACATTTTTCTATGCCACCAGAAAAGTCCATATCAGTGATGATAGAATTTCTCATGCCATGGTAATGGCAATATTAGCTGTTTCCTTACAAGGAAACATTTGGCCAGCCAGTGTCACTGTCAATGGAAATTTATAAAAATCTTTCCCTAAAATCAATTTTTTAATAAAATGTTTCAAGTCTTTTCACTCTTGCCATTACTGATGGAGGCAGTTCCCTTCCTAACCTTTTGTTTGAAATAGTGTGGAATGTCAACATCTTGATTTTGTCATAATGTTCCCTTAGAGTTACATGTGCTATCCATTTTAGTTGTTCATGCTGTTGAATTGATGAGGTTTCTGTTAGTTGGTACAGTTCTTTGTTTGTGATTCCATAGCATTAGTCCACAAGTGTTAAAGAAAGATGGTCCTCACCATGACTCACAGGCTTCACTTGCTTAAAAGCATTTTTAATTATATTGTATACAACTGACAGTTTAGATATTTTTGAATGGATTCAGCACCGTGCATGATATTCATATACAAGTCTTGATCTGACATGGATATTTAAGAAAATAATTTAAGTTTTCTTGATGTTTTGGCTTTGTAACAAAATGCCATACTGAGTGAAAGTACCCCTAGCACAGTGTATTCTATTTTCAATTTCCTATGCTAAATTTGTTATAACTGATCCACATATTGAATTTTTATAATGGATTCAAGATCGGTGCCCTCACTACAGTCATTCCAATTTCAGATCATATTTTGATATCAACTCTCTTAATGGTGCACAAATTATTCTATTGGGGCATTTTATGAATAGAATGTTTAGTTTAATACTCAGAAAGTATTGAATATAAACAAGAAAATGCCAAGCAACATAAAATTTTTGATATTTTCTAAGTAAAATGAAATTTTAAAAAAATGCTTTAAATATTACCATCATTTTTGATAGCATGGGTAAACAAGTCATATAATGATGACAAAACCTTGTCTTTGAAATACAGACCAAAATATCAGACAAGATTTGATGACACTTGAGAAACTTTACAAACACATTGACTGTGTATGCCTAAGAACAAAAATTATTGATTAACATTTGTAAAATCTGATTTATTTTTTTCTTTTACTGATCTGAATAAAATAATGTTAATGTTTGTATTTGTCATAAAATTCAACTGAGAAAACAGTTAAGATTGCAAGATAACTGAAAACAGGCTTTATTTTTTTATTTATTTATTAGGTTGGTGCAAAAATAATGACATAATAATGTCGTTTTTTGACTTTAAAAATACGTCAAAAAACGACATTTTTACGTCATTATTTTTGCACCAACCTAATATTTGTTTGGTAAGATCTATTTCATCTTATTAAATGTTAAAAGCCTATGATAGTGTTGGAGATCAAGTAACAACAAGTTTCTAAATCTCCAGTACACACAAAGATCCCAACAATTGTCATAGGCTTTGTCACAATTTCTCCACCCAAATTATTATTTTCTTTCAATCTTGTCATTAAGGTCTTTGCAACAATTCCTCTTACTAGTACTACTGCAGTTACTTTTAGGTTAGTGCAAAAGTAATGTCGTTTTCTCACATAGTAACATATGTGAGAAAACGACATTATTTTTGAACCAACCTAATACATTAAGTAGACTGGTTCATTCATAAAAAAATAGGAAAATAATTCTTGTAGACTAGCATTCATTACACCTTCCTGAACATGTGACATTAGTCAGAATCAAAAAATTGATTTCTACCATTTTAAAAGTGGAGTCTTCTTCATAATACTGATAATACAGAGTAAAAATGACCCCCCAAATTTTTACAACATTATCTGGACCTAGCTGTCCTGTGTACATTTTTAAACATTTTTTAAAAATAAAGAACAAACATAAATACATTTTTAATTAAGGGACAAATATTGACATTTTCTTTTTAATCATTTCACTTTAAACAAGGCAGGAATGCCACTAGTAGACAGGTGCTTACAGGGAGTGAAAGTGAGGGAAAAAAGTGAGTATAGAGAGGATTGAGGAAAGGATGAAAGATGAAAAGGATTTAAGAAGATAGAAGATGGCAATTGACATTACATTTAAATTTTTGAAGATTGTAGTTATAGGGAACCAAGTAATTTGGAGGAAGTTCCACAGGAAAAAAAATATTAGAGTAGAAGTGGTGGTTGCAGTTAGCTATTTCAACAGTAAACAGGTGGGACCTAGAAGCCAATCTAGTAACACACTTAAATTCATGTAGTTGTGGCATCAAGGAAAAAAAAAAAAGCTCAAAGAAGTTGCCACAAAAATATTTGTAGAAAAGACAGGGAAGCCATGTCATGTTACTGATGAATTTTGGAGAGAAAAATGATGGAA
Organism: Acanthosepion lycidas; assembly: GCA_963932145.1. Lineage (NCBI taxonomy): Eukaryota > Metazoa > Mollusca > Cephalopoda > Sepiida > Sepiidae > Acanthosepion > Acanthosepion lycidas. Next base: position 12,699,640 of record OZ010585.1, read on the forward strand.
ACCTTTGGACTCATTTAATACAAAAGAAATGTTTATAAACTTTTGTCAAACATCAACTGCTTCCACTTACTGGTTTCTAACTGAACTATGTCCAGAATACAGACAAAATATCTTACAAAAAAAAATTTGATCACCAACTTAGAAAGATTTGATGACCAGATTTAAGTTCTTTTGTCAAATTTAAAATTGAGAATAACTGAGAAGAAATAATAGGAGGAGTAACACTAAAAAAATCATCCCAAGCAATATGACATTTCTACTGAGAGTTTGAATCCAGTTCTTTCAGTCTTAATGTGTAAACCCAAAGAATGTAAGCAGAGTTTTAGTCTTGGCAGTCCAATAATTTCAGATTGAGATAATCATAAAAATAATAAATGAAGAGATAAATGCTTATTTGCAAGCGCACAGACATATACATACACACACACATATATATATATAATATTTATTAGTTCTCTCTGAAAGTATTGAAATGGCAAGAGCAATTCCTTTGTTTTTGTTATTCACTAAAGACATTTGTATTTAAGATCAAAAGATGAATAGGAGACAAGAGTTCAAAATTTCAGCCTTTATTTTCTGGTATTTACACTTAAATATATTAAACAACTTAGGACATACCACCTTTGGTTTGAACCCATCTATTTTTCAAGTAAGCAAAACTGTTGAAACATGTGACTGACAGGTGTTTCTTGTTACTCAGATATTGCCTTTTATATTGTTTAAATATTAAATAGCCCTGAATGACTACTCTTAGTTTTAGCTTTGAGTTTCACCTATAAAGTCTGCATTTCTAGTTAAAGGATAAACCAACATGAAGAGAGCTGTCTATGGGAGAAAAGCAAGCTATTTTGAAGCTGACAAAAGAGAGAAAATCAATCAGAGCCATTAGACAAACATTGGGTATAGCCAATGTAACAATTGGAATGTTCTGAAAAAGAAACTACAGACATAGAACAGCTTGGCCAAGGAAAACAACAGCAGTTAATGACAGAAACATTATGAGAGCTGTGAGGAAAAATCCAAAAATGACAGTGACATCACCAATAACACCCACAGTGCAGACGTGAATGTTTCACAATCCACCGCTTGAAGATGACTTCGAGAGCAGAAATATAGAGGCCATACCACACGATGCATCAGCAGTAAGAACTGGGAGGTCATATTGAAATTTGCAAGGAAGTACAAGAAAAGTTCTGGAAGAAACTTTTATGGACTGATGAGACCAAAATGATGGAAAGGCCAAATTGTGGAGAAAGAAAGGGTCTGCTCATGATTCAAAGCATACAAGCTTATCCGTGAACCATGGTGGCGGCAGTGTCTTGACTGTGGCTTGCATGGCTGCTTTTGGAACAGGCTCATTTATATTTATTGATTATAACTCACAATGGAGGCAGTAGAGTGAATTCAGAAGTTACAGAAAATCTTGTCTTTCAATTTACAGAAAAATGCATCCAAACTAATCAGGAGGAAGTTAATCATGAAAGAGGCCAATGACCCACAACATACTGCCTACACAACTAAGGACTTCATCAGGGAAAAAGTGGACAGTCTTAAACTGGCCAAGTCAGTCACTGGACCATAACCCAATAGAACATGCATTTCATCTCCTGAAGAAGAGACTGATGGAAGAAACCTCCTAAAACAAGCAAGAACTGAAAGAGTTTGCATTAAAAGTCTGCAAAAGCATTACAAATGAAGAATGCAACAGTTTGGTGATGTCAATGGGTTGCAGGCTTGATGCACTTATTGCAAGCAAGAGTTATGCAACCAAATATTAAAATGTTATTTACTTTAAGACAATCTATTCCTTTACTTTTGCTCACCTAAAAGTGGTGGGGATTTGATACAAAAGGTAGTATGTCCTAAGCTGTTTAACACACCTAAATTTTATTACCAATACTTTTGGATCTGTGTGCGTGTGTGTGTGTATATATATATATATATGTCTCATATACTACTAAAGATAGCAAACAAAAAATGTCTATATTTTTGGTGCATAAAATGCCTGTTTCAGTAACATTATTTTTAAAACCATTTCCAACAAAATACCAATTTTTCTTATAAGTATACTATATTTTTTATTATTAGCATTAGTATTATGATGTCGATGATATGATGATGCTGTTTAAATAGACACCATTTTAAGCCCTTCCTCTGTGACACATTGTTGTAACTGTTTTAAATTTAACCTTCCTATCTCTTTACCTTCCCTTACCCATTATATTAATTCTTTTATTGTGTTCTCTTTTCATAATGTAACCCCTCCCTTCAAAGAAAACTTTTCTCAGTCAATTTATTTTTGCGATGGTTTTTTCTTGTATTTTTTATTCTATTTTTTTTATCTTTACATGTGTGTATATACGGGATATATTGATTCCATTTCATAAAATGTAGCCAGTCTGATGAGATGAATATGCTTATATTCATAAAAATAAATTTATTACTGACTGAAATTTAAGTTTTTTTTCCTAATTATTCTTTATATATATATATATATATATATATATATATATATATGAGAGAGACAGTTTCATAGACAGAACCTCCTGGAATCATTCATCCACTTGTCAGAGCCTATCAGAAATTGACTGTTTATACTTATCAATTTTTCTTTTTTATATGCACTTTTCATGGTGCAAGTATATATATATATATATATATATATATATATATATATATATATATAAAAACAATTTTGACCACCTCATCTTTTCCTAAAAATAAATATTTTAAAACTCAACAGGAAGAAAAACGTTTTACATTTTAATTTCCTATAAACTTGAAAATATATTTCTTTGATCAAATCTGAAGGCAGCTTTCAACACAATCAAAAATTTTTTTTTACAAGTTCAGAGCAAAACTTCAAACAAAATGAAAACTATTTTTGAAAAATCATAAAATTTCAGCTCTTTGGATTAAACACAAAAATATGGTAAGATCAAAAAAATTATCCTCCGAAATACAAAGAAAGTAATTTATAAAAGAACTTTATATACCCTGCCTCATATTAGGAGTAGAATTTTTTTAACAAATAGTTTTAAAATCATTTACTCTCAGGGTTCTGGCAATTGGGATTTAAGAAAAAAGAAAAGAAAAAGCAATAATCACAATTATATTTAAGCATCTGACCTGGTTGCATTTGAACCTGCTATATGCAAAATTTTTAAGGGTTTTTTTGAATATGAAGATTATGGGTTAAATTTTGAAAACTTTATTGCAAATTTGTTTGAGAAAGTTTCAGAACTGAATCAAAAATATAAAAAAAAAAGCTTGTTGCTTGTAGTCAGGAATTAATGCAAGTGCAACCTTCATATACACACATGGATAAAGAATGAGTGACAAAGGTTGGGTATTATCTGTCCTTAGATATATAGTCACTTGATAATATAGTTTATATGATGTGTCACTCTAAAAGCATTTTTTTTAAATTCAGTTCATCACAAGCAAGACAATAATGCCACTAAAATGCAAGGGATGACTGGAATTGGAAAAGGAAAAGAATTTAGAAGAAATTGGAAAATCCAAAACTAGAAACAAGGGATAAACCTCTTCTCCTGTTCAAAAGACCTGGGTGGAATGTCAACTGAAAAATAGGCAAACCTATCTATTCCTATTGAGTGGGAAAAAAATAGTAAATAAAATTTCAGAGTTTAGGCATAAACATTAAAAGTATAGAGCTGAAGTTGACTTTAGAAAGAACCAAAAATCCAATCCTAGGCAGGAAAGAGATAAACCTCTACTCCTGTTCAAAAGACTGGTGAGGAGTGTAAACCAGACAATAGGTGAGCCTATCTACTCCTATTGAGGAAAAAAATAAAAAATAAAATTCTGAAACACATTCCTCACTTCGGATCTCAAAACAGGAATCTGTATTAACAGAAACATGTTTTAAAGTCTGAAGTGAGGAATGTGTTTTTGAAGTTTTTAGGCCTGGCAGTAAGGTAGAACTCAACTTTGGTCATTTGCTTCCTTCCTTCCTACTTTTGTCTTTCATACACACACGAGTTCTACATGCACTGAAACATTTTGAAGTCAGGAGCACAAAAACAGGGTCTCTATACTTAAACTGTGTTTCTGTATTTTTTTTTTTTCCCCATAACTAAAATATGCTATAACATACAAGTATTTTGGAGTTAGTTAAAAATGAACCACAAATATTTATACAAGAATTACTAACAAAATAAAACTATTTAAAGCCATATATATCATGTTTTTTTGTTGATACAGGACTGGGATTAATCTCAAACAAAGCTGGACAAAGGATTTATAATAATGATTTAAGGCAAGGTTTTACAAAGATGGCTACTCTTCATGACACCCAACTCACTCACAGTATTTTAGGTACACTAAGTGTTTTTATTGAGACACAATCTCTAGAAAAGTTGCCATATATATATATATATATATATATATCTAACAAGTGATGGTGTTGTTGCAAAATAATTATTTTGCAATCAACAACATCCCTTGACAAGACATCATAAGTGTTGAAACAAAATTACAATTTTTGTAGTGATGCTGTAACATGCATATGTTACGATTTTTGAATATATATATATATATATATATATATATAGATAGATGTGTGTGTGTGTATGTATGTATACATTACATGTGTTGGCCATTGGCTCTTTTAAGAAGCTTATCCATCTTTTGACAGGTCTTATTTTGCATCTTGTAGAAAAAAAAAGGCAGCTTTTAAATACAAACCACCCGTCCATGTGGCAGGTTGTACTAGGTTATATGTTACTAGTAGCAGGCCTAAAGAGAAATTCATTACTCGCATAAAAGAGTTATTTACATTAGATGGTGATTGAAAGTAAAAAGGATTTTTATAGCAATGTGAATACTTGTGCTTGTCTTATTGATTGAATAGTTGGTGTTTTGCTAAAGAGAATGAAGACTAACCAGATTCCATAGAGTCCAATGGTTCTACTAACAGCTGCGCCATTGCTCGGCTCTCACCACCAATGTTCTTTGCTAAAACACTATATTCAGCATCATCATCCATTGTGGCATATTCAATAGTTAAAAGGTAATCCCTGTTGCCAAATTTTTCTGAAAGAAAGAAAAAATAAAAAGATTAACAAGATGTAAAGAAAGAAAAACTGAGGGAGCAGAAGAGAAACAGAAAAAAACAAAAAAAAAAAAAACAAGAAACAGAAAAAAAAAAAAAAAAAAAAAACAAGAAACAGAAAAAAAAAAAAAAAAAAACAAGAAACAGAAAAAAAAAAAAAAAAAAACAAGAAACAGAAAAAAAAAAAAACAAGAAACAGAAAAAAAAAAAAAAAAAAACAAGAAACAGAAAAAAAAAAAAACAAGAAACAGAAAAAAAAAAAAAAAAAAACAAGAAACAGAAAAAAAAAAAAAAAAAACAAGAAACAGAAAAAAAAAAAAAAAAAACAAGAAACAGAAAAAAAAAAAAAAAAACAAGAAACAGAAAAAAAAAAAAAAAAAACAAGAAACAGAAAAAAAAAAAAAAAAAAACAAGAAACAGAAAAAAAAAAAAAAAAAAAACAAGAAACAGAAAAAAAAAAAAAAAACAAGAAACAGAAAAAAAAAAAAAAACAAGAAACAGAAAAAAAAAAAAAGAGAAATGAGATTATATTGTAGTAAATTTATAGTAACGACTATAAGAAAACAAGACTAACTCTGGCATGAGAGTGTGTGACTTTGGAAACTTTCTTTAAATATTAGATCTTCTCACAAAGATGGGTTACATTTTCCCCTCTCTGGTGTGGTGCTTATATAACTTCCTGTCATCTAGTTGCATCATGTGTTCATATTCTAAGCCCAGTTAGGTTGGCTACTTATTTACATGTCACGAACAGTCACTTACATCTTTTGAGGCCCTGTTCTGCATCTGATAGCAATGGCTATGAGATTACCTACCAGGTCAACCCTTTAGTGTGAACAGAGTGCAAAGCCTACTTTGTAATCTATTAAAGTGGTTCCAGTACATATTGGGGGCCACTAAAGATCAACTTTTTAAATCAAAAATTCCTTGATTCAGACCTTTGGCATTTTCTGATGCAAATCACATAGTACAAAATGTTATTTTTATTAAAAACAAAACAAAAATGAAAAAACACACAATTGGACACTAATGCATATAAAAGTAACCCTCCATTTAGCCTATGAAAAAAAATAAAACCTTTAAAAATAATTTAAAAGTCCAGGAAAATCAATCTACAATTATTTTCCCCTTCTATCAACTTGGAAGCCATGTAACTTAAATCTTCATGCAGCTCAGTATTAACCTGGATTGTCAATTTGCTTAGTTTGGAACAAGGCAATACTTAAAGACATTCACCTACAAAGAAACACATGTGACCAAATAATAAAAAACACTAACAAAAGGCAAAATCAAGATCGAGGGCTGGCCTAACAGTTAGCCTATAACAAATTGATAAGATCTTAAATTCTGGCTGAGGTAGTTTATATTCAGTGCACACTAATAACATGGAGAAAGTCATGAACCCACTTCTCCTAATAGGTTACATCACTCTACTAGTGCTACAACATAATCACGTAAAACCTGTTTCATGTTATTGGTGAGGAGATGGGCATTACCAGATGATCTTCATTGTCCCAAGAAATGCATTGAACAATTCAGTCAGCATAGTGCTTCAATTGTTTAGAAAAATCACTGAATAATTTATGATGAGCTGATACATTCAAATCTCAGAAATTGTTAAAAGGCTACTAACTTTAGAACCACACACAAACACGTGTACAATGTATTTTGTGTGTGCAAATGCACATGTACACTTATCTGCAGACAAAGAAAAACAAGTTTTATTGTGTAAGTTTTATTTCTCAAAGAGAAGAGAATTTGACTGAAACATGAAAAAGACATAAACCAATTCAAACAAAAAAGTAAAATATCAACATACAAACAAAGAAAAATTAATCTATTTACCAACAAATTCAATAAGAAATTCCAATTTTTAACAAAATGGTCTTTTGAAAAAAATATCTAACTGTATAATTAAATATTTCTGTTTTTCCTTAAGCAAGTTTTTCATTTCCCAGTAAAATCTATCTTAACTATGGCCTTCCTCTAACTCAGGATGGCACACTTTGTTCTCGGTACATTACCACATGTACAAGATTAATGGCGTAATATTAAAACAACTGCCATGAAAATATTTATTGAAAAACACATTATAGAGGTGAAAAAAATGACAAGTCAAGATGCCAGGTCAAGACCACTAACATCACAAACACTTGATTTTGTCAAGAATCTCATATATGGCAAGAATATCAGTTGTATATGAGATATAGAAAAATCAGTGGGCGAGTAAATATAAATATACTAGCAAAAATGACAGAATCATTAGCCTCAGATTAGTAAGTATCTGTGTTTACTAACGAGGATTAAAGTGTTATCACAGGACCACTTGTCTAAGATCAGTGGAGTATCTGGATAATTTTTTTTTTTTTTTTTTTTTTTTTTTTTTAAGCATTTCAGCTCAAGCAAGGCGAGAGTGCCACTAGCACACAAGGGTTTACAGAGAGTGAGAGCAAGAGTAAAGAGGGGGATTTGAAGAAAGGATATAGAGAAGGATGGAGATCAGGATCAAGGCATCAGAAGATATCAATTGACATTTCATTTGAATATTTGAAGATTGTAGCTATCAGGGAAGCAAGTAGGAGGAAGGGAGTTCCACTGTCATGAAGTGCAAGAGAAGAAGCTGTCGGAGTAGAAGAGGTGGTTACATTTAACTGTTTCAACAGTGAAAAGGTGGGACCGAGATGACTGTAGACATGATGCCAGATCAGGACCTATCACGTTGCATATCAGTCTCTGGATTTTGTACCTATACTAAATCAATATAATAGCTGCATATGTGCTGCACTATTTGTAAGTTACTTTTACCATATGGTTAAAGCAACGGACCATTAGTATAATGGATAATGTCACTTTTCTGCTTCTATTGAGATCAAATGTTCAAATCAAGATAGGTTTTGATTAATGGATTCTTTTTCTATGGCTTATCAAACTTTGCAGGTTATTTAAAAACAGAAAATATTTTTAGATTGTAAGGATTTTTATTTTAGATAATAAAGATTTAGTAATACAAGTCTAATTTATTAACCCATAGCTGGAGGGGGAAGAGGTGGATTCATACTTTTCCCAAGGGTATTTGTGCATAAGTGAATATAATAAACTCAACTGGAATTGGAACTCTGATTAACAATTCTGAGCCATAATCCATTATATCACTCACACATTCAAGACTACAGTACCTGCTATTCCCAAGCAGTCACCCATCTAGGTGGTGACCAGGTAAAATGTTGCTTAACTTTAGTAATCATATGAGAAATAGTAGTTTCAAAAGTATATAGCAATATGCAAATCAAGATGTTCGGTTTTAAAAATATTTATGCAGTGTAATTGGCAAAAATGCTTAACAAATGGATTTGATAAAGTTTCCAATGAAGGAAGACAAGCAACAGGGCAAAATAATATTAAGCAAACAGTAATACAGCAAAAGTTCACAAAGTAAGAATGGTCTTCACATGAAAAATGGATACAGTCAAGTGATTATAGCATTCTGATTTAAAGACAAGAAAGAAAATGTGGCAGATGAAAACAAGAAGTGGTCCATTTTTATTGGTTAGAAAGAAATCCCAGCATGCACCTGTAGAATTTGTCTATAAATTTAGAGAGGGGGATGTTTTTAGCAGTTAGTACTATGATTGGAATTAACAATTTGAATTTATGAAATCCAGTCACATTCACAAAACATCCAGATCTTGAGAATGGCCAAAGAATTGGAAAATTCATACAAATGAGTCTTTCTGTTTTTTGTGGTCCACTAGAATTTGAATTATTCACCTATTGGCATGCAACTTGTATATGGTTTGTCAGGACAAATCAGAAAAAGCAATTAGTTTTTTTTTAAGCAATTGCTTTTTTTCCCTTTGAGCAGGTATCATAAGCCTCTCTCTTGTCCCAACACTAGAGATTTTAATTTGAATAAGTCTACAATCCTCAGCTTTTATTTACACTGATACAATTATTTCTTTGTATAACCTTTGGTATCAAATGCAAATTTTATTAAACAAATATGTCAAAATTTTCATCCACTCTAATCTTTATGTATACAGTGATATAGCAAATATTTAAAGCAGATGCAAAGGTTTTTCTAGTATATTTAGCATGTTTTTTTGTTTTGTTTTTTTTTACAGCATATCAACACCTCCATGGGTTATTTAATGCAGACAAGATTTTTATTGCTGGTAATAATTTTTTTTTATTACAAAAATGTATTGTTGGTAATAAATTTTTCCCAAAATGTATTGCTGGTATTAAAACCTATTTTTAAACTTTCATAGTGCTTTGACCCCAATTTGGAGGTTAAGTATTTGCCCTTATTTGGGTCAGAGAATACCAACAATTAAGAGCATATGAAAAGAGATAATGAATATTTAAAAGAATTGATCACTTAGCATATTTGATAAAATATAAGACACATTTTTTATCTGAAATTTAATAACTACATAATAAATACATCAAAAGAAAATATGGAAAATAAATGAAGTTTCAATAACAATCTAACTTTTTTTTTCTGAATGTTCTCTACTAAAATGGTTGGGTGGGTCAGGAAATATGATACTATTTATCTATCACCTGCTAGAAAATGGTACAAAAAGTATATTTTACACTTTGCCGCCACAGAAGAGGTCTGAAATAATTGAAAAAACAACATATTCTTATATACATTTCAGTTTGATGATAGCTTCTCATATAAGAAAAATAACATTATGAATGTAATATAAAAAAATATAATGATAGAAAAGTTGATTAATCCCTTTTAATGAATCAGAAAGTAATTCCAAATTTATGCCAGTCTTACCTAATTTACATGAGGAGTTTCCTTTCAGCAGTTTTCCATCTTTATACCATGTGATACGAGGAGGTGGATACCCTTTAACTTTACACCTGAACTTAACCATTTGTCCTTCTGTTACTTCCACATCCTTTGGAGACTTCAAGAATTCTGGTGCTTTTATAGGCTGAGTATTATCTGGAAACAAAAGACAGATTATTTGTAAGAAGAACTTTAATCTTATATTATTACTGAATAAAACATTGTCATCCATTGTTAATTATTGACTATTATTTATTTCATCTTAATTTTATGTTTTTCATTGCAACTACTCAGATTGTGAGTCTATGGCCATTATTTCGTAAACCACGCTGTTTTTTGTAAGCCATAGAGTCATGACTGGAGTTACTGAAAAAAACTTTACTGAAATTAATATGAAAAAGTAAAAAATTAATGGCAGATTTTTTTTTTTTTTTATATATTTCTTATTTACACTAAATTTTTATTACATTGTAGTCAAGAAAATATTTTCATGGCAACTGTTCCATTGAGCTACTTTCACTGGTACCCCAACTGCATGCTACTAGGTTGATATCTCGGTCATCCCCTTTCACAGTTGAAAGTTAAATGTAACTACCTCTTCTACTCCAAAAGCTTCTTCTCTCGTACTTCCCGACAGTGGAACTCTCTTCCTCTTGCTTCCCTGATAGCTATAAGTTTCAAATATTCAAATGTAATGTCAAATGACATCTTCTGATGCCTTGATCCTGATCACCGTCATTTTTTATATCCTTTCCTCAAACACCCCTCTTTACTCTCTTTTTCACTCTCTGTAACCCCTTGCATGCTAGGTACTCCCACCTTGCTTTGGGGGTGGGGGGAATGCTTAACAAAAAAAAAAAAAAAAAAAAATCAGAGGATGCACATTTTTCCTCAAAGTTTATGCCACAACTAAAATACAGACAGAAGTTCATCCCAATATTTAGTAAATAGTCATATACCCCCACTGTAATTAATATAAACTAGTTTCCTCCATTTTGAGAAAGAACCAAAAACAACTTTAGTCATTTTCTTATTTCACCAAATCAACCATTTATATTTAACAAATGACAACTTAAAAATTGATTGCTTTATTCAACTGCTCAATCATTTAATTATATTTTTATACATAATGTGCATAACTGGAAGAACTATTAGACAAGGTTGTCAAGGAAAGCAAGAAGAAAAGACTATCAATTATAAGAAGGAATGTATGGTGGTGAGAAAAAGAGACATTTTGTGACAGGAATTACACATCAGGGAGGTCAAAATTAAAGAAATGCAAAAATTTAAATATCTGAGTAGTGAAATAATGGACAAAGTGATATAGTAATTCAAGGATGCACATAAATATTGAAAACTACTTTTCAGGTATTAAATAAAGTCAGTCAGTTTGTCATATATGACATGCATATGCGATCATGTCTCTTTCGATTCATGACTGACTAGGTAGAAGATTTTCCTGCAGTAGGTTGCAATTTCTTTGTGCAGTAGACTGGTTGCAACCCAAGGCTGTAGGACCCAATCTGACCTGCTATTCAACCCATAGTTGGGGGGGGAGAAGATGGATTCACATGTAAGTGAATGTAACAAACTTTAAACTCGGCTCATTATCCATTACACCACAATGCACAAAAGTAATAAAATTACAAGCCCAAAATATGTTAAACTGTTAAGCAAGGTCTCCTTTTCTATGGAGAAGTGAAAGTAGAACTATTATTGTTAAAAAATTAAATAAAACTTGAAGAGATAATTTATCAACAAATACTGAGAATAGCATGGACAGTGTATGGGAGACATGAGAAAGCTTTAAGAAGAATATGAACTACAAAGAAACTGCTCATCACAATCAAAAAGATGCAGCTGAAACATTTTGGATATATAATGAATAAAAAAGGTTTGGAGAATTTAATGCTCACAAGATACATTGAAGACAAGATGTTGTATGTCATCTCTGGATTGTTGTGGTCTATCAACAATTCTTCAAGAAGGACCCCACACTGCATCAACAGACACAATCAACAACAGACAATTTTCTTCAAGTTTCTTTATAGTGTGCTTTATATTAAGGGAACATCATAAGCATTGTATCTTGGAGGAAGCAAACAAGAGAGAAAGAGAATAGATGTCAGCAGGTTGGCCAGCTAACTCTCCTCATCATATGTTTGTCTTCCAAACCAAAGGAATCTGGAATAGAAATACTTGAACATCAGAACTCTTGAGTTATCTACTGCCACAACTGAATTACTGGTTTTTACACATTTTTCAATCTTATATCAAAACTTACACAAAGACAATTCATCACTGTCATCACCTCAACTCAGTTTGGGTTATCAGAGTTCTAACCAGTATGAGAAGGTCTAGAATTATATTCGCTATAAATTATTTTGCCATTTTTATTGAGCTGAACATTCTGTATCACAGATGTAAGACAAAATAGCAAGTGACCTACTTGACAAGTATGGACAGAGAAACAAGTGTTACAAAATTTGAAAAGAAAAGAGATCATTAAGAAAAAGATATTGCTGTCAGCAACAAGATTGTGAACTGGGGAAAAGCCTGATCACCTACAACCTGAAAAGGAACCAACACATGGAGAATGTATATTATATAAAATGTTCAATATTTTACATGAAACATTAGAGATATGGAAGCAGAATTGTCATAGCCCAGAAAGCAGAACTGGTAAACTGATCTTAAATTTTAGTTAGGTTTGTTAATGTTCTTATTGCACTATGACTCTTGGAAAGTCCACTGTCCTATTTCCAGTTATTATGATGACAGGTTTCATCACTGGCATGTCACAATGGTGGATGAAGAAAAGAGTATTTGATAAAACTTTAATATCCAAGCAGTAGTAACAGAAAGCTGATACACTTATAGTCAACTTTGATATGATCCAATAAAATTATAGAGTATGAGAAAGTAAATCCCTGATTTTACAAACCCCCAGGATAATGGATTTAGAATTAAAAGGATTTAATTATATAGTGTTGATATTCCACTTTTTGTGTTATTTTATTTAATAAAATACTATAAATTACCTTTTATTTTTCCATTATAACAGGGAATAATTTTGAATTATACCTAAAATAAATCATATTTGAGATATTTTTTATGATAGATTTAGATAGGATTTTGGGTTACACTCCCCAACCCTCTGCAAAAAAAAAAAAAAAAAAAAAAAATGTCATAAATCATTAAACCCACACTGTCAAAAAGGTGAATATTATATATACTTTATTACTGGGGGCTGAGTTGCTAAAACCTCCCTAGCCTGACCAGTGGGAGATTAAAAAAATTTGATCAGATTTTCAAAAATTATTCTAGCCAAGAACCTTTCAGCACCCCTCATAGAATTTTATATAATGCAGTAATCTGTATTGTATTAAAGTTTATTTCTGTATAAAGAAATATTAAAAATGTCCTCTGCCATTATATTCAGATTTAACTGTATTTTGGCATTAACTCACATCTTTTCCAATCCCAATTAATCCACTTTCTTATAACATTTTGAAATATATATCCAAAAGTATGGTTGTACTTACCTTCAATGTTGAGAATGAAATATTCTGAACATTTGCCCTTTTCATTAACTGCAATACACATGTATTGACCAGCCTCTGTTTTGCTGGGATAATGGATGGTCAGTGTATGTTTATTTGTATCTTTGGTCATCTCATATTTCTCATCTTCTTCCAGCTCATGAACTTCAGACTCAATCCTGAACCAGAAAATGTCTAAGCAAGGAAAAATGGAAAAAAAATATTAAATAACATTTTTAAAATTAATACTCTTCCAATATTTATTATCTATATTTATTATATACACTTCAATTCAAAAGTTTTAGGTGACCCCCAGAATTAGCATGGGATGAATTTGACAGAAGAGTGAAAACAAAAAAAAAATGAAAAAAAGTTCTTAGAGTCATTGAAAAAAAAAAAAAAAAAAAAAAAAAAAAGAGAATGATATCGATTATCAAACTTATTCTTTGAGAAACTTTTGCAATGAATGCCAAAAATTTGTGCTGCAGTAATCAAGGCTAAAGGAGGACATTTTGTTGAGAGCAAAATTTAATAAAATGCTTTTTTTGCCTTTTGTCATAATAAAGTATTTAATAAAAATTCATGTCTCACTTTTTTAACCATGTATAATAATTTTCTCTTGTTTAAAGTACAAAATTACTTTTTAGGCCAATTTAAAAAATTACTTGGGATGGCCTCAAACTTTTGAACTGCAGTGTACATCACTCACACAATAACAAATCACAAATGTCAAACCGAGTCTTTTTTCTAAGTAGTAGTAACCATCAACAGTAAGAGAACATAATGTTTGGTCATTAACAAGCAGTACAGTTCAACATGCAAGATATGAACTGGAAACATCAAAATAACAGAAATTTAACCAAGCAATGTTTTAATAGAAAATGTGACACTAAAATATAAGGCTCATTGGACACTAAAATATAAGGCTCATTGGAATAGCAAAAGATGCCTTCTAAAATGCAAACAAAGTATTAAGAAACATGAAAATTACATTAGAAACAAATAAAGTGGAATTGCTATATAATATCAATTCTATATGCCGGTGAATGCTGGACATTTTCCTATCAAATGAACAGGAGACTTAAAGCAACAGAGATATGGTTCTGCAGAAGAATGATGAGAATGGATGAAACATGTGAACAACAAGGAAGTTTTAAGTAAAATCGAAATAAAAAGGTTGCTTATAATAAGAACCAGAAAGAGAATTGAAATTTCTGAGATATATACGCAAGTGCTACTCAAGGCCGAAGGTTACTGATGTTGATGAAAGAGATGTGCGCTTTGAATGAACGAGCAGGTGATATGAAGTGAAGATTATGAGAAAAAAAAAAAAGGATAGATTGACCATTAACTTGAAGAGGTTAATATTACAACAGGGGAGTATCCACTATTTAAACCATATAGCACTTTTAAAATAAGAGATTATTTCAAATTATTACAGTCCTTGGAGTAAACAAACTTTTGTCAAATAACCAAAGCAACTATCGGCTTTTAAATAAAATTTTATTGAACCATAGAAGCTCCCAATAGTTATATTACAATCAATTCTTTTAAAGATTATTTTAATTTTAATTCAAATTCTGGGATGAAGTTCTATTTTTATTATATTTTGACAAGTATGGTTTTTTTTATTTTTTTATTTTTTTTAAATGTCAGGTTTTTCATTTGATATCTTTAATTATCGGAATTTATAATAAGATCCAAATATGATTTGAACTTAAATTTCATATAACAGAAGTTACATATTTTTCTGAAATTTATAGAATGAAATTGAAGACCAAAGGCAATATCTATATGTCAGCAGTTTTGGTGGCCAAAATGGAAATGTATTGTTATAAAATATAAAATTTTTCTGGATTAGGATACAAATGTAAGTCTTGCCAGAATATGTCTTTCTTCCAAAATACTACAATTTGAAAACCTGAAGAATATATTAGCCATAAAAATACAAAGAAAATATGGTGGGATTGTTTTATTGTTACATTTTGCAATAAACTTCATTTTATTTAACTTCCTATGTACTAAAGGAGAAAATTCAAAACTGAACTCCAAAGCTACAATGCTTCCATTTAATACTGAACTGAATTAAAAGATTATCCAAAATAATAATAATAATAATAATAATAATGGCTTTAATATCCAATTATCTGATGACCAATTCACATTAAACAAAACAAAGATTTAAATCAAGATCACCTCAAATGCTAATTCCATTGTCCAATTGTACATTCTACATCTTCAGTGAACACCACCAAAGAACAGATACTGGAACTAATCTTTCAATGCACAAATAACCACATTGTTTGGGCTTACCCTGTAGCCAAGATAGTTTCTGATTGTACTAGAGATCAGTGTCCAAACCCAGATTAAGACCATGTTTTTTAATGCGGATTTTCAAAGCAAGCAGGCACTTACAAGAAAACGATTTTTACCACTTTTTCCTTCAAGTTAAGCTTAGTAAATATAACAAAATTAAACTAAACCTGGCTGAGATATCTAACAAGACATTGTCCCCTATTTTCAAGTATACCAAATCTGTGCAGTATAAATACATTCTATTTGAATATTTTGAAAACCAGTTGTATAGCTTGATGTAGCTTGACAAAGGGTCCTTACTGTACTTGCATGGGGTTACTCAATTGGCAGTTAGATATCACTCCACAAGCTTGTATACTGTGTGATCATTGCAACTGATCAAGCAAGTAGATCAGTGAAGTATTGTACAGATTTACTTATGGCAAAATATCACACCAGGTTTCTCAAGCAGTCCAAGTTTAGCTGTACATCACTTCTAGTCACCACCATTGAAAGCACAGAGAGATTTTAGACTTTAGATACAATGCAAAAGAACATGAATAGAGAGTAGACATTGATAAAAAATGAGGAATGTTTTGAAAAAAAGGAAAGGACACTGAGATAAGAATGTGAAGTGCGAAAGGAAATACTTTGAAGGAGACGAAAGCACCATTGCTTTAGCTAGGCCATTTTTTCATCAATATTAAATGGCTGAATCACTTCTGTAGAGATTTCATACAATGTAACTCCTGCAATGCAAAGCTGGTCTAAAAAATGCTTCAGTATTATTCACACACAGAGTAATCAATAACAAAGATTGGAATCAAAACCTGCCAATCATCAACGTAATGCTTGATCGACCAAGTGACCTGACAATTAAAGTCAGTCACCTGTTCAGGAGTTGATAACTAAGATCTAAACATTTATTTTCTTCCAGTCTCTCTCCGTCAACCAGACATGTAAGGCTTTGTTTTTCTTAAGAATAATGCTTGCCTCTGTTAAGAAGCAGGTGATTTGAATTCTTCAATATCTTGAAATAATGCAATATTTATAAGAAAACAATGAACATTTGTATGAATATAACATCTGTTGGACATAAATAATAATAGACTATCAAGAAAAACTCTGTAAAACAATATGAAAATATCTCTCAACCTTTGTTTCCCCTAAAGCAATGATAAATGTTATTAATTCACATTCTCAACAGTGGAGATTTTTTTGAGGAAAAAACATGGCTACATAATGCCTCCTATTAAAATGAAGTATCAAGGTTTTAATATCAAATTTACTTTGTTATACCTAATTAAAATTAGCATATTTGCATGAAAAGAATACACTCAGAGTTTATCCAATGCATGGACCTGGTATTCCAATATTCTGATTCCAACAAAACCTAGTGATATCATGAGGTATTAAAGGGAGTGCACTCACACTAATTGTTTCATCATCTGAGAAATGATTTCTTGGATATTGCTATGATTTTTGCAGCCATAGGTGTATGAAATTACTCTTACACATGCCACACTAAGAAATTATATATATATATATATATATATATATATATATATATATATAAAGTAGGGGTGCAAATAAAAAAAAACATGAGACTTAAATTTACATTTCTTAACATCCAATATTTTGTCAGTTACTGTCAGCCAGTTTTTAGTATGCAAGCAGACTTGGACACTGATTGTCTGATATATGGACCTTACATTGGCTGTCTGAAATATGTAAGGGACTGCCCCAGAGCAATTGCTTATATATCCATTTGTTCAACATTCATATTTACATATTACCAAATGCAGGCAGGAGGTCACATGCTTCTGCATTCAGTGGTTGTGACTGACCGCAGGTCAACTCACTGGTGCACCTGACTTCCTTGATGTCTAGTTATTTTATATATATATATATATATATATATATATATATATATATATATATATATATTTATTGTGTGTGTATATTTAAAATTTGCTATATTTATTGGAGAAGTTTACTCATTATCACAGATAGGCCATTTGTAGATACAGACAGTGTGGACATAAAAATCAACACTATATGGTAACTGTCAGTTTCATGCACCAAACAATCTGCCGACCATGTTTTTATAAATTACATACATACATTGATTTACATCCAGTTATATCCAAAGTAAATACCTTTGCACATAAAAAGATTAAAGTAATTCTCAATTTACAAAAGCCATTAAGCAAAAAATCAATTACTTTGTATCAAAAGATTTCTCCAATCAACCTTTATCTGGCCGTTAAACAAAATCTATAAAATTTATAGAAAGATCAAAACAGCCATTTTCAAAAAAATCAATCTTAATTTAATCCAGACTTGGAAAAGTACTTTTATGATGGGTGTGTTATTATCTCAGCTTTTGAGAGTTGCAAGAGTAATGAAGTGAAATCTTGGCAGTATGAGGTTCAGTTTTTCTGGACATCGTGTGACCACTCCCCAGAAATTTTATGCATAGCCTCAACAGAAAATTTTACCAAGTTATACATAAATTCTTTTCTTGTTTTAAGCCTTAAGTTTTACAGAAAAATTAGGATATTTTGAAAATCTGTGAAATGGAAAATCTTTTTTTGAAATCATTCAGTAAGTTTTAGAACTTGAAATGTTTTGCTACAATAACATTTCCTTGTTTTTGTTTTTTTTAAAAGAACTACATAAAAAAGTTGCAAACAATTAGTAAAAGGGAACTAAAATTTTGGGAACACATAATGAGAAAAGAGGACTTGGTGAATATAAATGTCACAAGGTGAACTGAAGACATGAGAAGCAGCAATTTACTACTACAAATTTGAGCAAATGGATGGAGAAGCAAACAACCAAAGACAAGAGATTGTAAAAAAAATCTAACTACTGTTGAAAGCAAAGAAAATTGGAGAACTATGATCACTTCCATCTTGAAAGAACATGTGGTACAAAGAGAGATGCAATACAGAACTGTAGTGAAATGAGTCTATTCCTCAGACATTGTTCATACGAGATACTGCTTGTTCAATCCACCGTTCTTGCATTCTGCACACTTCACCAACGTAAAACCATTCTGCCTTCTCACTGCTTCAGCCCTCTTTTATCAAGCCAATACTGTGGCCAACCAACTTCTTCACTTTTGTTCTCACTTACCAAGGCAAATAGCCTCCTCCAGTCCGACCAATTAGCACATGACTTGCAATTGGTCAGACAATGCCAAACTGTACACAAAAAAAAAAAAAAAAAACCCGGTTACAGTACATACTGCTGGAATCATTAGATGCCATTTTCAAGAAACAAAATGCTAATGCCACATGGCACATGGTGAGGTAAGACACTTATTTTCCTTTGCGCCAGATGCAAGCCAACTCTGGTTCGCTTGCTTCTACACGACTGTTCACCACAAGAACTTCTCCATTTTTTGCATACATAAAGCATAGGCATTCACATAATTAACTTTTTAAAGTAATTTTATTTTGTTTAATTCTGATTTAACATAGGAAGTGTTACAGTAGAGAAATAACAAATATTGTTCACAATATAACATCTAAGTAATTTAAGATACTTAAGTAAAGATTAAAAGCCTTTCCTATGTAACTTGTGGTCCATACAACATCAGAACAATTATTCAGAAGAAGCTTAACCCCATGAAGAAATCTCTGCCAAGTCAAGCCTAATACAGAGGAGAACATGACCAATAACTTTTTATATTCTATACCTTGTAGTTGTAGCAAAGAATACAAAGATAAAACCAGCCACGACCTAAAAGTAAGGCTGGAGGAATATCAAAAGGTCATAATTAGGAGTAAGACAATGAAATCAGGTATGGCTGATCAAGTATGGATTGAAAAAGAATGTTACCAACCACTGTGGAATTAAGTAAAAATAATAGAGAAGAACATTGAATTGTCAGACATATGCTAGGGCCCCTTAATTTCCCAGCATATAAATATCACATGGAAGTCATTAATAAAGAGAAATGCCAGTAAGGCTTTAACAACAGCAGTAGTAATAACAAAAGAGAAACAACAGTGAATGTAGCCAAGCATGGCAGTAGTAGCATCAGCAAGGATATAAAAATATCAGGTTTAAGGCTACAAGTTCTAAGTTCCCATGGGACAACAATCAAATGAATCGGTGTTGGTTTCTGAATTGGGTAACCTAGTAAGTGTGAGTTCACTCCATGAGCTGGATAATAAGGACTTAAACTCTGTAGAATCAGGTCGAGCAATAAGTGAATAGTGCTAAATAAGAATGGAGATAAGGTATCCTCAGATACGGTCAGCTGAACAAGAACAATATAGATTAAATAAAGGGTTCAGTTCAAAGTTCCCTGAAGGTTACCTGGATCAGCCAGAAGGTCAAAACATACAACAGCTGAAATGTTGTGATAACAATAAAGATGTAGACATTAATTTTAATGTAAATAACAATAAGTTCCTATCCCAAAAATTCAAAAAGTAATAACAATATGGACCTACCAATTGGTTCTGTGCCACTAACATGGCACTGCCATTTGACAGCTTCTCCTTCAGCAATTTTTTGACTTTCAGGAAGAATTTCAAATTTTGGATCCCCTTCCTCAGAAGGAATTGATTTGATGACGGGTTCTGGATTGACATTCGTGACTGGCATCTGTGAGGTAGTTGATTGTTTGTCAGGTATGGAACTGTAGGAATCTTCAGCATCTGATGTCTTCAAAGGTGAACTCGTCTCTAGAGGAGGTGTGGGAGGGTTGGCAGAAATAGTTTCAACAGGTGAGAAAAGTTCTGTTAGAGACTTTGGTTCTTTCTCAGCTAAGTCTTCATTCGAGTGAGAAAATTCACCCTCACCTGAGAGACTACTGCCAACGTCCCTTTCGAGCTCATCATTCTCCGAGAGGTCTGATAGTTCATCTGCATCCCTGAAGTAAGAGAAAAAGAGGCATTCTTTAAAAGTACTTAAATAGTTTTTGCAATAGTTGAACAATTAGTTTCTAACCTCTTCTCACAGATTAAATCACATGTTGAATATTTTTAGATATTTCTAAAAGCAGTTTCATTACACAGCTACTAATGGAAAAAACATTTTTGAGTGACTATACCTAAACTTATAAACCTGTTATGACTGTTGATAGTTCCACTTAAAACCAAAAAAAACTAATCAGTGAAAATTATTCTATAATTAAAAGATTTTAAATTGATCTCAAATTTTATACAATGTTAAGCAGCTTACAATAAAACCAAATGTCAGTTAGAAAATTCTTTCCTTTGCCTTCTTATTTTTGACTAAATTAGACTTTCTAAAATGGTTTGACAAATTTAATCTAAGTATATAAAAATCTAAAAATATAACCTACAAAGCTTTCAAACATATCAGTTAATTAAGACAATGTTAAGCAACTTACAGTAAATCTGAAAGTGTGTTTTTTTTTTGTTTTTGTTTTAACTTTGTTACAAAATTGTAAAATTATTTCTTTCCGTATCACTTATTCATGGACCTACTAGCAGAAGTACACTGCCTTGACTGGGTCCCTAAATGTCTAAAATGAATACAATCATATAAATTCTTTGTACCTCTTGATTTAAAAAGATGCTGACAATCTTCAGTTGATCCAAGAATGTTGATTCTATCAAAATTGTTGCTTCAAAGCAATTACAGAAATAGTTCTATAATAACATTAAAAATATTTATGAAAAGAAACAAATATGGGACCTAAAATGTGTTTCTATTTTTACAATGTTCAGAATTGACAACAAAAATAATAAACAATATTTATTAGACTGTTTATTTGAATGGTTGGCAAAACATTGGCAAATTGCCAATCGATTCAAACTTTATAAAATGGTAAATAAGGAATTCCTTATTTGGTGGTTCACATATTTTAAGAATTTAGTAAATGTTTATAAATTTATGATTGAAAAATAGTTTTCATATTTATTTCTTTATAAATTGATAAATGATAAAAATTGCATTAGTTTTAATTGTATCAGTTTTTAGAATGATGTAAATATAAAATTATTCTTATAAATAAACAATTTAATAAATATTTTTGTTGTAAATTTTCAAAAACAAAATAAAAATGTATAAATTCACTTTCATCATATGTTCAGGTTTATTACAATTCTAATCATCATTTCTTAAAAAAAACATTGAAGATGATGGAAGATAGTAAAAATAATAGCTGTTTCAATGGAAAAAAACATCCTTTTGACACTTTTTGGAGTTTTTTTTTTTCAGTTTTTTTTAAAGGCATGAAGATCTAAGTTTGCTGTAACGTTTTGACTCAAATATAATAAAAATATTTTGATATTAAATTAGCCAACAAATGTTAATTATCATCATCAGTCCTACAACCAAGTGTGGTCATAGGGTGTCACTGTACAGCTGATCACTTGACCAGCTTCCTTCATATGTTCCAGTTGCATACTAATGGCCGAGTCTGTGACTGATCTTCCATTGCACTCAGTGACATCAACCCAGTTTTTCCTCCGTCTACTTCTTTTGCCTAAGGTGGAACCTTGTAGGATGGCAGTTGGTTCTTATGACATATCCCTACCATTTCAACTTTCTCTTCTTGACAGTCATTAGGAGGTCTTCCAAAGGGCATGTTTCTTGTTTGATTGTGTCTCACACTGTTTCATTTGTGATGCAGTCTATGTAAGAGATACTTAGGATGGTTTTATAGCATCTAATTTCAAATGCTTGTCTTCTGTAACTCCACTGTTACTGTCAAAGATTCATAGCTCTATAGAAAGATTGAGAAGGCCAACATATGTTACAGTCTGATAGTGTTTTGTTTTATAGCATATCAACCTCAATGGGTTATTTTTATTGCTGGTTAATATTTTTTCCAAAAATGTATTGCTGGTAATATTTTTTTTCCTTCAAAAATTCATTGCTAGTAATAATTTTTTTTACAAAAAAGTATTGCTGTATTAAAAACCTATTTTTACACTTTCAGTGTTTTGACACCAGTTTTGGGGGAGGGTCAACTATTTGCTACCATCCTGGGTCATGGTGAACCTGGGAACTCTAGCAATTAAGAGATGGTTCCATGCTGCTCAAAACCTCCTGATCAGAGGCCTTGCTGCTGGATGCAGTTTATCGTCTTATCCAGGATCTGGATGTAGTTTATAGTCTTACTCAGGACGTGCAGATGTTCTTGTCTTTACAGATAGTTTTTAGTTTTACAACTGCTGCCATTATCTAGGCTTCTCTTGAAATTATTTCTATTCTGAAGCTTTCTAAGTTTTAATTTGACATTAAATTAGCAAACCTAAGCCTGAAACTACTTTTCATTATTAATTACATCATTTAATTATATTCATGTATTTTCACAAATGTGACTTGAAAGCATGTTATCTCATTCACAGTTTGAACTCAGCTATCTCAATCCATTTTCCTTGCTGCTGTTTCACTTGTGGCACCTCCATTGTTTTTTTGTTTTTTTTTTATAAATCAATATTTACATCAATGCTTGTTTCAGTTTCAAAGGTACTACATAAATGTCCTTTTATTTGCAGTTTAATCAGAAATAGCAGTTTTGACACTAAACTGACATGCAGTGATCTCTCATGACTCAGAAGTCACTATTTTGTGTATTTTTGAGTCAAATTACTCTTATAGACTAGATGGGTGACTACTTGGGAATATCAGGTGCTATAAGCTTATATTATTTTCTGGATGACCCCAAAACAAAAGGAATACAATTAGAAATTTATCAAATTATGATCACAAATCAAAAGGTTTTTCTCACCCGAGTACAGCCTTCAAATCTAAAAATCTACGATTCGTCCTTGCATTGAATACTGTTGCCATATATGGTCTGGTGCCCCTGCTGTTCATCTCAAGGTCCTAGACAAAATCCAGAGACGGATATGCAATGTGATAGGTCCTGATCTGGCATCTCATCTACAGTCACTTTTTCACAGACATGAGGTGGCTTCCCTCTGTCTTTTCTACAAATATTTTCATGGCAACTGCTCCAACAAGCTACTTTCACTGGTACCCCAACTGCATGAAATTTAAGTGTGCTACTATGTTGGTATCTCGATCCCACCCTTTCACTGTCGAAACAGTTAAATGTAACTGCCTCTGCTACTCAAACAGCTTCTTATCTCAAATTTTCCAACAGTAGAACTCTCTTCCTCTTACTTGCTTCCCTGATAGCTATAATCTTCAAATATTCAAATGTAATGTTAATCAACATCTTCTGATGCCTTGATCCTGATCTCCATTCTTCTCTTTATCCTTTCCTCAGACAACCCCCTCTTTACTCTTGTTCACTCTCACTTTCTGTAACCCTTTGTGTGCTCGTGGTACTCCCGTCTTGCTTGTCTTCTTCATTTTACAGCTGAAATGGCTAGATGTAACCATAGGTGTTATGTTAACAGTTTCTTTTATCACACATCTCACTTGGGGAACTCTCTTCTGGCTTCTTGTTTACCAGTGAACTTCGACCTTTAAAACTTAATGCCATTTCAATTATTATCTTCAGTTTTCTTAATACCTGTTCTATTATTGTTCTCACTCCTTAATAAGGTTTTTCTTATATTCTTTTACACTCAGTAATCTCATGCATTTTAATGGCTTTATTGCCTTACTTGGGGTGAAATGATTAAATAAACAAACATTCCTGCCAAATTAGAGAAACATTATATATCAGGAAAGATGATAACTTACTTTTTGAAAATGTATATTTACTTATCCTCTAATCACCAAAGTTTCTAATGATGAGGTTTATATTTTTCTTTACCTAATGAAAGTCTTAGAACACTAGTTAACAGGTCAGTAAGTTCATTCTTCATTGATTGCCTTGAATGAGATAAGCTTTCACTTCACATTGATACCATTGGGAAAATACATGGATATGATTAAATGATGTAATTAATATTGAAAAAAAGCTTTTAGGTTTAGGTTAATTGAATATCATATTAACACTTGGAAAACTCCAGAATAGAAATAATTTCAAGAGAAGCACAAATAATGGCAGCTGTTGCAAAACTAAAAACAAGAACATCTGCCTGAAATCAAAGATCAGACAGTTGCATACATTGGCATTCTCAATCTTTCTGTATAAAATTAACTTGATAAATATAGACATCATTTCTTTTCAGTATTTTCTTTAGAAAAAGCAAACAAAATGTGAAACTAAAAAATACAGCCTATGTTTACACCCTCCACCATTAATTCTGACAACAGATAAGACCTGGCATGCCATGCTTACAGTTGAACCATCCTCATTTTCTTTGTATTCCATTTTTAAGACAGCTTCTCCCCCCCCCCACACACACACACCAAGAATCCATTCTTCTTCATCTTTGAGGAGATTGTCCAGCACTCACTGTCATACAGGAGGACATATAACAGTTTAGTATTTTTTTCCCTTGTTTCTAGAACTAGAATTTCCAAATCACAATTCCTGCAGTAGAAAACTTGATTTTGGCAGTAGATAATAGACATTTTATTCAACCAGTTTTTCTTTATATTCAATAAACCTATTGTTAGAATTATTAACAGTGTTGTACATTTTATTGAAGGAGTTCTTATTCCAGCTGGGCTGGGACGTAAAGAGACAAAAGTTTACCACGGCCAAAGTATTACTCAAAAAGTTAGCAAAGCTAACAATTAGTGACTGAGAGTAATAAGAGGAGAAGACAGATCAACTGTGTTCACTTTTGAAGAAATACTCTTTGGAAAGGCATATATCAATCTCTTCTCCCAATAAATATGCATTGTCTAGCCTTGGGTATCAACCAGTCTAAGAGATGGACAATACTGAATTCAAAATTGATTGGGCATAATGCAATCAACTCCATCTGATAAAACCTTATTTGCTACTGAAAACAACAGCACCACCTAATCTAGTGAAACTGTGGCTCTATACTCCATAGATTCAACCAACCAACTAATATACAAAGAGCTATTCATTATGTTAATGTTTATCCAGACATTATAGCTTGTTTTTTTAAAATACCGTAATATTACTACTACTACTTAATGAAAATTTCAGTTCATTATGTTAACTTATGCATAAATATCCTTGGAAAAAGCCTGAATCCAGCTAAGGCTTAAATAATAAGACATATGTGGAAAAAAAAAAACAGAAAAAAAACAGAAAAAAAACACAAATACTTATCGCCCACTGCAACCAAGAAAAAAAAAAAAAAAAAAAAATGTATATATATATATATATATATATATATATATATATATATATATACACTTTCTTACAATCCAAAATGTTTCCACTTTAAACAATGCTCAAAGGGTTGGTAAGTCATTAAAAAAAATAAAAAATAAAAAAAATAATCAACTTTAATGAAAATGGAATTATTATAAAAATCTAAAACTATTAGGTTGGTGAAAAAAATAATGTCGTTTTCTCACATTAACATATGTGAGAAAACGACACTATTTTTGCACCAACCTAATATGTTCCAAGATGAATATTTTCAATTAATATCCAACTCTAAAAAATAAAGCAGTAACTATTTCTAAGCATACTGTCATGTAACTTTTTTTTTTTTTTTTTTTATATGGAAATATCTTTTGATGTTTGAAAAATACTTAAAATTTAATACTGTCAGTTAAAGAAGAGGGCAACAGTAAACAATTTGCATTTTATGTTTTATTATTTGGGGTTAAAAAGATAAAGCTACAAATAGAAATGAATTCTAAGACCACAATACTAAATTTATTCTGCAGTTGTAGAAAACTATTTTTCAATGAGCTTTTAAAATAACCACTGATATGACAAGTAAAGCAATACATCAAAATTTTAATTTAATTCTATCTTTATATGCAAAAATGACAATATATTCTGACATCAGACAGTGGGGAAATATAACAAATTATTTTTTATTGTAGTTAAACAGCAGCTGCATTTGAAGCCAGAAACACATTGGTTTTTGGTTTGGGCTTTTCTTTTGCCCACTAACTTTACACTTACTCTAACTCTCCCCACTTAGCTAAATTATTTCTTGCAGTAGAGAAAAAAAAACTGATGATAAAACATTGAATTTTACTGTTTTTGTTTTAAATCTAAACTTTAGGAAAGCTGATAGACTTCTCTGTGTATTGAAAAATTAGGAAAAAAAGATTCTAACTGACCAGAAATCAATGCAAATCTTACTGTCAGAAAAGAGATTTTATATGCATAATGTAAATGCTATTTAAACGGTTTTACTACAGAAATCTAAGAGAAAGGCATTACCAATGTTTTGGGATTAATGGTGTTACTGACAGTTTAGAACTATTATAACCTGGGAATTTATTCTCATTATCAATTGATTTAAAATTGATTTAACAGTCTAACTTTTGATGAAATAATACACATCAGCCTTTGAAGAGAGACAATAACATTTTAAGTTCTGTTCACAAAATTGAACTCAATTTCTATGTTGCTCTGACAATGTTTTCTTCAATCCCCATTCGATTTTACAGCCGGGTTTTATAATTCATCAGGAAGAGATCCATTTATTTCCATATAATCTGAGAATCGGGTCAACCCAATAAAAGACCGAGTTGGTTGTATGTGGTGCTGTAAGCACCAGGAGTTGCGTCCCCATCTACAATGGGCTGTTGAGAGAAGACCTTCTATTAGAGTTCTTCTAGAGTAGGTGGCGCTGCCTATTTGCATATGAACGATATTGGGCAAGTATTAGCCAATAATTAGTTTGAGTCCGGGAATGGGAGAGCTATGTAACAACAGTTTTTTTTTTTTTTTTCTTCAGTCCAGAGGAGTGCTCTCAATGTGTGGATGGGTGAAAACCAAACAAGGCAAACACATTATACACTCAAAGAAGGCTGCAGGATGAATTGGCTGAAACACTGACAATACAAAAATAGAGTTCAAAGCATGGAATAAGTGTCACCCATGAAGATCAAAATTGAAATGAAAAGCATAAATTTAAAATATTTAAATTTCAATACTTTAGAGATTTAACAACAGTGCGTTTTTTTAACAGTAGACCAATCCAGAAACTGCATTTAAACAGCAGCAATACTAGATTGTCTAGTAGTATTTGTTTTTTTTTTTCTGGTAAACAGGAGCATGTGGCTACCAATCACTTCAACATCAGAGCTCTACTCCAACTTGATTAATATGCAGGGGGATTTTTGTTTTTTTAATAAGTACAGTAGTGGATCTACTATGAAACAAATTAAGTTTAAGCTTCAAGGCCCCAAATACCAGAGGAGCCCCAGAATCAAATGTTTTTTTCTTTTGTTTTTAAGTGTTTGTCATTAAAATAAGGCCATTCTAGTGATAGAATCATAAGCCAATGGCTTGAAGTAGCGAATTTTGGTCTTAAATAGGCTCTAATATGCATTTCATATGGCCTCAAAATGTCCCTGTAATTGGTCAAATTTCAAATTTTCTTGTAGGCTTATAGTGTCCCTGAACCCACAATTCTATAAGTTTGTTGAGCTCACCAGAATCTATTTATAGCCTATATTTTAGCAGTTGGATCTTCAAAGATATTGTTGCTGGTTAAGAAGGGATCACCATATTTATTCAAGCTTCTGAGCCAAAAGAAATGTAGGTCCACCATTGCTGTTGCAAATGAATTGAGTTACACCATCAAATGTGTGGTCCTTGCTTCACTGATACTTTCACAGATATCCTTACTAAGAGGATAATATGAATATTCCTGCTCCTAAAAACCACAGTTTCCCCATTTTTCATTATCAAACATTTCTGTATTTACACAAGTTGTTACTAAAGATTGATCCTTAAGGAACATATCAGGAATATATTTTTAACCAAAGGTGGCTAGGGGTTTAATAATAATAAATAACAAAATATATATATTAAAATTATGAAGGAATGGAGTTAACAAAAGGTGTTTTCTATAAAAGGAGATAAAAGTACCCTTGGCTATAAGGCAAAAATCTTCACTTAAAAATGAATAAGAAAAAAAACAAGTGAGGAGATCAAGGAAAAAAGTTATGAATATAACAGCTTAGAAGTAGAAGAGACAAATGGTCACAGCTATAAAGAAAACTAAAGAACTGAATAGGTTAACAGAAAAGAGGAAATAATTTTATAGAAGACAAAAACAAATACCCAAGGAAGTAGCAGGAGGAGAATAACAAAAACAACAATGTTGGAGGAGGAGGAAGAAGAGGAGGACAGAAACGATTACTGGGAGCAGGAGGAGAGGGAGTCAAATATTTACAAGTAAGCACAAGAAGAAAAAAAAAAAAAAAAAAACAAACAAAAAGGTAGAAAGAGAAAAATACATAGAAAAAAAAAAAAAGTCTTATATCCCTATGGATTACAGAAACTTTTATCCCCAGAGTGGTATTAAACTTTGTTCAGTAAATAAACACTTGTGCAAATCCTCTTAATAATGTGAATTAATCTTCTGGAGATTTAGAAAACTTATCTAAAGTGTTTGTGGTTTGCTCTCTGACAGGTTTCTCATTTTCTTAATTTCATTCAAACATTACACATAACCATCATAGAATTTACAAAACCTATTTTCAAAATAAAGAAAAGAAAGAAATTTAAAATTTCTCTAATTATTTATCATTTTTGTTATATTACCTAAAAATTAAATTAACATAAAAAGATTCATTTACTTGTAAAATATCAGTAAGCTTTTGTTTTCAAGCAAGGGGTCTCCCCACTCATCACTAACCATAATTTGAAATTAGATTTCCAAGATTTTAAATTAAAATAACTCATAACTCTCCCAATGGCATTATGTAGAGTTATCATATGAAAATTATAACTCGGGCACAAAATGTACCAATTATAAAGTGTTAATTTATTCAATTAAAAATATTTACTTGGTTTTCTTTAACTAAAACAAAATGTTAAATATTGCCCACTACTTTCAAATAAAATCACCCCAATATCCCCACATTTTCATTAACTGAGTGCTCAATATCAGGGATAGAGCAGTTTTAACAATATTTAATAATTTCATGTAATCTACAGATTTGTGAAGAGTATGAGTTTTCAGTTTAAAAACATAATATTTGAAGTTAAACATTCATATACTATACTTTCTAAAATATAATGTGCATAATCTGATTAATTCTGGGATTGTCTAGTAGTATTTGTTTTTTTTTTTCTGGTAAACAGGAGCATGTGGCTACCAATCACTTCAACATCAGAGCTCTACTCCAACTTGATTAATATGCAGGGGGATTTTTGTTTTTTTAATTTGTGGAATTAATAAAATATTCTTTTATATGGCAAGAGATATGATAATTTATTTTCACTAACAAAAAGTATTCATTGAAAAATGATTTGTAAGTTTCAAATCTTAACACAAATACTAGGTCCATTATATTTTTTTTGCAAAAGTTCATTTAATCAACCAGTTTATATAGTTGCAAACAAACAGTGCCATTCAAAAACAAAAGTTCTGAAGAAAAAAAATATTCCATTTTTTCTTTTTTTAGATGTGATCTAATTGAAGAAATTCACATGAAAGATTTAAAAGTCATTTTTTATACAAGAGAATTTATCATTTTTTAAACAATATTTCTTATATATTAAAAAGTTAATGAATGATTTATTTTTATCAAATTAAGGGAGATAAACAAACTTTTTCTCTAGGCTCAAAACTGTGCGGTGCAGATCAGAAATAAAGAAAAAAAAAAAGCTTCAGTTTCTTTTTTGTTTTGTTACATTTCAAGCCAATCTACTCTGTATCCTTCCTCAGTTGCCTATTAAGTCTTTAGTAAAAAAAAAAAAAAGATTTCTGCCCCTGTCACCTCTTAGTATCCTTCCAAAGGAATTCTTCAGAGGCAAATCAATGATCAAGTCCAGTGAGACCAGAAAACCTTTAGAGCATGTCTGCCACAAGAAAACTGGTTCTACATGATTTCAAATGAAAAAAAATCAAACCTGTCAAAAGAGCCGTGATATTTCTTTGGAACTTTTCTTTGGCTGCTTAGAGGATGGAAACCAAACATACATACACTATATATTCCCTAAAAAGGGGTCATCAGTGGAGATATAGAGAGTCAGAAAGCCATATGTCATCATATGGAGATAGGTAAAAGTTGAAGATCAGAGTGGTTGGTTTGATTTGTTTTACAGCATATCAACCTCAATGGCTCATTTAATGACAACAACTTTTCCTAGTAATATTTTGTTTTGACAAAATCTATTTCTGGTAATATGTTTTTCCTAAAAAATGTATAGCTGGTAATATTTTAAAAAATGTATTGCTGGTAATAATTATTTATTTTTTTTGAAAAACATGTATTGCTGGTAATAGTTTTTTCTTCAAAAATTTATTTCTGGTATTAAAACCTATTTTTACACTTTCATAATGCTTTTTACATCATTTTTGGGGTTAACTATTTGCCGATAGCAAGGAATCCTAACAGGTGCTACCACCCTGGGTAAGGGTGGACCTGGGAACACCAGCAATTAAGAAGTGGTTCCATGCTTCTAAAAACCTTCTGATCAGAGGCTTTGCTGTTGAACGTAGTTTATTGTTTTACCCTGGACGCTGATGTAGTTTATTATCATACCCAGGATGGCAAAGTGGTTGGGGGTGCGGAGAATGAGAGTGAGAGAGACAGTTCAAGCAAGAGAGATCGAAGCTCTCTCGAGTTGAAGAAAATATTTAGTCTGTTAGTTTGTCATGAGAAAGGACAAAAGTAGCAATGAAAATGTCTTCTACCTACCCCCAGCCCAGACCACACCAAATGAATTTATAAATAAATAACCAAATATATTACATTATGAGCATACACGGTACCTTTCCCCTGTTTTTGTTCACATCAACACAAACAAATATGTCCTGTTAGTAAAAAACTGAAAAACAGCTCTGGTTCATATTTACAAATATGCAGATACAAAACTATTTTTCTATTGCCTGGAATTAAACTACAGAAATCCAGAATAAATTTGCAGCTTCAAACAGGATTCAAACTTGCAACCCAACAGAGATTCATACT
Organism: Acanthosepion lycidas; assembly: GCA_963932145.1. NCBI lineage: Eukaryota > Metazoa > Mollusca > Cephalopoda > Sepiida > Sepiidae > Acanthosepion > Acanthosepion lycidas. The sequence continues at coordinate 12,731,258 of OZ010585.1, forward strand.
TAATGTAGGAACATCTATACTATTGAATTAGTTGAGATGCAATGTTTAACATTAAACATTTAAAGTTTAACATATGGTCAAATGAAAGTAATGTAATCTAGTTATGTGATTTAAGTATATGTGAAGTCTACATGATTAACCTTGAAAATATTATTAAAAATCACTTAGCCACAATGATCAGTAAGAGCAACAGTAATTAAGATTTAGAGAAAAGAAGTTTTTATTCAAAAACTGCTATTTTGAGATTTTAGGCAGTCAAGTCAGACAAAATGTGTTTTTGTATGTTCAACATTTTATTTTCTCTTTCTATATTCAAATAAAATCAAATACTCAACCACAATGACAAAGTTGTATTTCAACATCAATCATGAAGTTTAACATCACAAGCCTGGCAAAAATCAAGTTTATAATATTGGTGCTGTATTTTATTTTATTACAAATCTATTTTCTATGACAATGTTCTTACTTAATTAGCATTTAGTAGTAATAGTAGCATTATTTAAACAGTTCATTGTATTTCAAGATCTTTTCTCATTATCATAATACACAATATTTCTGTGACTTGACCAAGTGAGACACCATTCCACTTATTTTAGATTTGTTTTTTTAAGAAGCAATTCCACTGAGAAGCAAAAGTAAATTAAATAGAAAGAATTAAATTATGTCAATTTAGAACAAAGCTTCAGATAACATTACTTTTTTTTTTATGCGAGTTTCTTATTTCAGTTGACAGAAAATTTAGAAAACAGCAATGATTTTAGAGAGAAATACTGAACTGGCATTAAATACAAGATTATATAAGCAAAGATATTTAATGCTTTCTGAATATAATAGCAACAAGTAGAAGAATAACATAACTTGAAAGCTTTCATTGACTATGAATCAAATTAAATATTACTTGACCCCCCCCCCCCATTGTGAGATTTAAATTTGTTATATTTATGTCTTTTTAGTCTTTTGACAAAGTTACTGGAATCTTTAATAAGTGAAAGGTATAAATTCTTCCATAAAATGGTGTTAACATTTTGTTAATCTATCGAGGAGCTCTTTATTTTAAATTGTATTTTCCAAAATGATACTTTAGATTTTAAATTTTACTTTCCCAATATTATAAATTTGAAGTTAATTATAAAATTTCTAGATTTTAAATTTTACTTTCCAAATTCTATTTTAGATTTTTATTTAAAGAAATTCAAGAAATGATAAAGGTTTAAAAAAAAAAAAAAAAAAAAAATATATATAGAATAAAATGATACCTCACATGTAATGTCCGAGGAGGATGCTGCCACATTGTGAAGTCTCATTGATCATTATTACTGAATCACTAGTTTGATCCTTGCTGGGCGCCCTTTACTTTTGGTTTTGTATCAAAACTAAGTTTAGTAAACAATATAAAATGTTTGGGACTAAATGGGAAGCTAAAAACTATAATTATTCTTACAAAAGCACAAAATTTTATTAATGCAATAAAAGCTGACATTAAAATTCATTTCATAACAAAAAATTAACAATTCATAAGAAAAAAAGAGGGGTAACAAGAAATATACATTACCCTAAATTTGTAATACTAAAATATAACAATCAAAAACAGTTAAACCATTTTATCAGTCCTCTCCTATCAGAGCAAAAGTCGAGGACAAAAAATATGTAGTGACTATAAAAAAAAAAAAAAAAAAAAAAAAATGATATAACTCCAGACTAATATAATATTCAAATATAATATTTTAGCCATTGTGCCTATTTTTTTCTTTTATTTTTGCTCTGATGAGAGAGGACCAATAAATTGATTTAACGGTTTTAAAATCACTATATTTTGGTATTACCGTTTACAATAACCTACAGGTTTTGTTACCAGTCTTTTTTGTTAGGAATCGTTTCTTTTTTTTGTCATGAAATGCATTTTAATATGTATGCTTTTATTGTTCTAATACAATTATACTCTTAAACTTTCTCCTTCCACTCTAGCACCCATTAAACTCTCCCATGCAGAATAGGACCTCTGCCTCACCACACTCCGTGTTGCTGCTGAAGTTCTGTAGCAAATAAATTTTTATGAGGTGAGATTGCCTGCTTTATGCCCCAAAAGTTTCAAATTCAGAGTTGTCTTCTCCTAGACTGATTAACAAGTCTTCCCTGCTGCTTGACCCATAGCTGAGGGAAAAAGATTCACATTTTTCCAAAGGGTCTTTGCAGGAATGTGAACAAAATGAAGTCAGCCAGAATTTGGTGCACAGATTCCATTTTCCATGCTGACAACCACTACAATATGTGCACATCAGCTTAAATTTCAATAAATTTTAAAATCACAAAGTTGCTAAGCAGACAAGATTTAGAATAAAGCAATGAAGAACATTTGCAAATATTTGGAAAGCAAAATAATTGTTAATTTAGAAATATTTACCATGAATAAATATAATAAATGCAGATAAAATACAAAAACATATTTGGTTATTATTTTTGTCTATTATATGATCTGGAATTACATCAAATAATCTAATGATCAATAGGGTTACATGGGATAGAAAATGTAGAAAATTACAAAACAAAAAAAAGTTTTTTAATGTGCTGCTGATACAGTCAAAGTTTTTTGCCCTTAAGTATCAACATTTTTATAATTTTATCTGTATACATGGGAAGGGATTTTTTTTTTTAGCTATAAAATCACTATAGTAACTGCCAGTAGATATGATCATAATGTAGATGCTATAAACACATATATATGGCATAAATAAATATATACTTAATATAGATATATTAATCAAAATAACAAAAATAATAGATTTCTCACACACACGCTAATATATCATACTTTATATACTGTACACCCGTCTTGTTTACAATTGAAAGGCCCACCAACACCAAGTTGTCACTTTGAGAACTAAGATGACTCATTCTGCTCAGCCCGCAGATTTTGAATTATATCACTGAGGATTTAGAAGTTTTTTTCCTGCACATTTTCTTTGTTTTGCCTGCAGATTTTGTCTGTTTCATCTGAAGTCCATTGATGGAAGTCCTTAGTTGAGAGGTTTGTCTGTACTTCAAAAATATACCAGAGTATAAAAGTAAATGAAAAAAACTTGTCAGATGTTTAAAGAAAAATAATTTCAGAAAATCTTGCATGAAATGTTTCCCCAATTAACAAACAGAAAATAGGTGCACACACACACACATTATATATATATATATATATATATATATATATATATATATATATATAAAGACTAACCTATTCCATCTATAACATGAAAGTAATATTAACAACAAAAATTTAACAATGTAATTCGGTACAAAACAGGGAAATATTACATGCTGAGAAGAATCTCACTATAACTTTAATCAAAAACAAGTTGGAAAAAAACTCAAAGAAAGTGTTCAGTTCAAAACTCCCTGTAGGGTACCCAGATCAACATACACCTGATGAAGGCCGAAGAATACAATGGCCAAAACATTATGATAACAACAACAAAGATGGGGAAAATAATCTACATGTAAATAGAGTAATTGTTACTACACAAAACAGATGCACAATTTACATGAGAAATTTAAAATCTATATTCATGATTGATTGGTTATTTTACTGGCATATCAAGCAATATAGGGGTCATTAATGCCAAAACAGTATTAATATTTTGTTTGGGTATTTTTGTTTATATATTTGTGTAGGTTGCATTTTTATGGTTCCTGATAGGTAATTTTTTGGTGGTTGGTATATATTTAAATTCAGTATATCATCTGGGTTAGTATTTTCAAATTAACCTTTTAAGTCATTTACTTGATTGTACTTAACACAGATTCAGTTAACATTGCTACAGTTTATTTGTATAGGTTTCACCGTGTATGGTTTCTGACATATAGTGTACACTGGGGGGGGGGGGGCTTCAGTTTTTAAGCATGCACGAGTAAATTCTATATTCAGTCAATAAAACTATCAATAAATAAAAGGTATTTTTTTCTAAATATTTACAACTTTAAAAAAAATTAATTAAAATTAAAAGAAAAAATTCCAACAAAACAAAGAAAATGTTAACCAAAGAAAATCTATTCATCTTTTAAGTCTACAATTGATCAGATTGGTTCAATAAGAAGAAAAAAAAAATGGACACGTTTTCTTTCAATGACCTTCAAATGGCCTGACAATAACTCATCAATTTCCTCTTCCATGTGTATGAAATAAATCTTTTGTCATGAAAAATATATAAAAGCCAGATTTAATTTAATGTTACTGACTGAATGATTATCAATTATGTGAAAAGAAGAAAAAAACACCTACATAAGCCTACCTTCTTTTCAAAAATACGCAATTCTGCATTCTATAATCCAACCTTCACCAACATTATTATGTTTCATTCCTTGAAGAAATTTTCATATCTATATCTAAAAGGACCAAAATGCCCCAATATTTTATTAGGTAAGTAAACAGACCCCACCCCACATCTTTAGCCTCTTCACATAGCAGTAATTGTCAGACAGTAATCCAAATTTATTCTCATTCTACCTTAAAGACTTCATAAGAAAAATAAATGCTTCAGTTCCCAAAATAAGAAGAGACACTAAACTAAGGTTTAAAAATAGAAGATAGGAACACTTATTTTTTTTTAAACTTATCAGAAACAGCTGAAAAAATAATTACACTCAAGATATCACTTGGCTGACAAAAATGTAGAGACAGGATTTATTTAGAATTTTATATTCAGTTCATCAAAAATAACGATGACACATTTTTCTTTCAAATGATAAAAATTGGTCATATCTTTCAAAAGTGTTTATTTAAAAATAGATATTTTATAAATCAGAGGAAAACGCATAGCTAGATATGCATACACACATTATATGTTTTAATTAAAAGAGAAAATAATTAAAGGTAAAAATGTATAAAAAGTGCAGTAATTTCCAAGTCTTCCACCGAAACATTTATGTCTAAGCATGCAGCATATCACTTATTAAGAAAATTATTATTACAATGTGGTATATTTAAAACAAGAGCAGCAAAAATATAAATTAAAGCAGAAGAAAGCTGTATGAGTTTGGCTAGGTTGTGTATTTAGACACATCAGATGCCAGAAATTGGAAATTTAAGTTTAAGAAAGTCTGCATCCTCAGCATTTCTATCAATGTATCATTATAACTGATATTTATTATTTTTGTCCCCCCCCACCAACATACACACAATTCCATCAATAGAAAAATTATTTAGTTAGAAGCCCTTTCAAAAGATGAAAGCAGAACATAGGATTTATTTTTCATTTTGCTATTCAATTAACCACTATTAGTTTGGTATACAAAGTTCATATAGCCTATTCTCCTATATATATATATATATATATATATATATATATATATATATATATATGTAATTAATTATATTAAGAAACAGGTAACTTTAAAGGTTCATGGGATTATAATTTATTCTCTTTGGAATTATCCATATGGATTATCAAATAACTTCATTAACTATATATATATATATATATATATATATTTATATGTATTTGATCACATGATGAGACACCAATCTTCCACAGTTCAAAGGCAATGTTCTCCGGCCTAAGAGAAGTGCATTCTGATGCCATAGTGTCAATGACAGTATACATTTTAGACTTGCCCAAGACAAACCTATAGCAATTTTCACCTTGGAGATAAATGGCCTAATCTTTAGGCCCACCAAATGATTCAATGGTTAACCAGTATTAAATATAGGTACCTCCACGAAAATGTAAACAAACAGAGATAGCATGATGAAAAAGACGCCGAAGTTGACGAAAACAAGTTTTTATTGTCTAATGTTCATATTATTATTAAAGAAGAAAGATCAAAGTATTTTGGGGGTATTTTTTTTACATTTTTTAATCGTTCCTAGCACATCCAAAATTTTCGTTAAAAATCTTGTTTTTTTTTGTCAAAAAAAAAAAAAAAAAAAAAAAAAAAAAAAAGGACAGATTTTCAATCATTTGATAAAAAAGATGAAAATCTGACTTTGATATTCTTTTAAAAATCAATTATCATTTTTTCAAAACTGATTTTAATAAAATCAGAAATTATAATGTTTATTTAAAATATTTTGAACCAAGCTTAACTTAGCTTCTGCGCCGAAAAAATGTAATTTGAAAATAAAACAAAGCAGGTCATAACCTTTCGCGTCTTTGACAAGTGATGACAGATGTGATTCATGACGTTTAGATAACTTACGGGAGGATAATTCTTTCTACAGATGGAAGGAAGTGAAATTATTTAGATTTAAATGAACAAATTATTTACCTTGTTACTTTTAACTTAAGGAAAACTTTCAGCGCTCTAATTTTTCATTTTTTTTTTTGTACTTAGCTTTCATCTTTACGTTTACGATTTTTATGGAAAATATAAAGAAATTAAAAAATAAGAGTAAGACTGTTAAGAGCGAGATTAAATTTCATAAGAAAAAGGTATCTAATTTATAGGTACCTTTCTTATGAAATTTTATCAGAAGTGTACATAAAATACTATAATTTTATGTACATTTATTACATTTTACTGTGTTATTTGTATTTCCATTCATTTTATTATTAATTTTGCTACTTCATTTATGGAAAAATGTCATAACTGAGATTAATATAAAAAAAAATAAGATCATATAAATTAAAGTTTAGCAGTAGTTAAATTTCATAAGATGATACTGATAGGTACCCTTCTCAGTTGAAATTGAAAAATCAAATTAACTCTATACGTGTTTCGCAAAAGTAAAGGCCTTAACAGCGGAGAACAATGCTGAACTCGAATAATGCAACTAAATTGTATTCTGGTTGGTCTTCCATACTTTATAATTACTGCCCGATTATAAGCACAAAAATTACATTTTTTAATTACCATGGCTAATCTGATTGGTTCAAAAAACGATACAATTTTCAAAGCGCTAGACAATGATGATCTCATCTGGACACTTTGAAAGGTTGATGTTGCTTTTAACTAATGTTATAATATTTTTAAAAACTTAATGTAAAAATCTATTATAATTAAAGAAATAACAAATAATTATATTAAAAATACAATTTTCATTGAAAAAATTTTTTGCTTTAGAAAATATTGTCCATATTCATAAAAACAACTAAAAACAAATAAAAGCATTTGAAATTAAATAATATATTTGTTTTATTGAGTTTTGTATGTTACAATTCAGAGCTGATTTCAGGTACGTTGGCTCTAATTAAAAAAAAAACAAAAACATGATTTGCATTCTTCAAAGCCTTGTGCTTTTAACTATTGTAATCACTAAGCCCTGCATGCTCGAATTTCTAGATATTTTCATAAAATTAGTTATGGGGGTGTTAATAAATATATAAAAAATATTTCTGCCATGACTAATAAAAAAAAAACATATTTATAATAATTTCGATGATCTGTGAATAGTTTCTGAAAGTTTCATTAACATCTGACAATTATTTTTATTTTTGCAAGATTTTCCAAATTAATTACCAAAAAAAAGTGCTAAAATTATTTACTAGCCCATGTTGGTACAAAGAGAAACAAGGTTTTTTTTTTAATCAAAATTTAGAATGTTCTAAAAAGAAGCAAAAATTTTTTAAAATAATTAAAAAAAAATTTGGTCTTTTCTCTTCATAAAAACATAAGCATTTAGATGATAAAATTTTGTTTTCATAAAGTTTGGCATCTTTTTCATCAGACTATGCTCTTTTTTTTAGCGATTTCGTAGAGGTACCTAATTAAATACCATGCACATCCCAATGTCAAACCTACAGCAACAATTTTATTTACCTATTAAGCCATACATAGATATTTTACACACACATATATTGTTAAAGAGTAAATAAGACACTCCTGGTAACACAAATGAACTAGGCAAGATGCCTTAAATAAAGAACTCAATGTGTGTCAGGGAAGTCCATTGGAGTCAACCGGAAAGAATTCTAATGACATCACAGCAAGTAACCTAAGCAAGACATTATATTATAAACACTAGCAGTGAGTTATAGCAGTGGCAATGAGGATTTTATATATATATATATATATATATATATATATATATATATATATATATGTGTGTGTGTGTGTGTGTGTGTGTGTGTGTGTGTGTGTGTGTGTGTGTGTGGAATTAGAGCTGGAATCAGTTTAAAGTGAAGTCATTTGTAATGGTAAAATGGAAAGTCATGTATCAAATATCTATGTGCTTTTTTTATACACACAATATACAATCTCCTATGTAGTAGATATTTCATACATGATTTTCCATTTAACTGTTACACATGGCATCACTTTGAACAGATTCCAATTCTAGCAATCAAAAAATTGCCAGAATTTAGTCAAATCTTGCTTACCATACTGATAACACCCAGTTCTTGGCAATGACTAATAGTTAGTACTTAAATATAAGAGGGGGGAAAAAAAAATCATGAACTTTAGAAAATTTATTCCTAACTTCAATCCTGATATACAATACCTCATTCAGAAATTGTAAAGATATAAAAATTTGATTAGACAGACTTTGAGAAAATTTAATAATAAACTTGTTTGAATGAATTCTTGCTGCCCTAAGTACACCTATACACACATTTACATAGGCAAGATTATATACTTTTCCTTAAAAAGGTAACCTTTTTTTTTTTTGGCTAACACTTCAACAGAAAATCATTGGCAAATAGTGTAAAATAATGATAATCCTAATGAAGTGTTCACACCCTAAAAAATGAAATAAAAAATAAAAGGTTACCTTTTTAAGGAAAAATATGCAGTCTTGCTTGTTTAAAAATATCTATAAGTTCTGTGGTATCAGACATTTATTTAAATATATATCAGTGGTGACTCCAGCAATTCGGCTTGTCAGGCTTACCCTGAGTGAGTCAACATTCAAATATATTTATTTCAAAGTAACAAAAATCTATTATAGTGTGTTGTTGTCATTCTTGACTTGAACTGGATCCAAAATTAATTGTTTTAACTCCATGCCTTAAAATATTGACCAAAATACATTTTGTTGATATTGTGCAAAATAAGGAAAAGAAAAAAAACAAAGAAAAAAAAAACAAAACAAAGAAAGTAAGTAAAAAAAAAAAAAAGCCATGTATACATGAGCCCTATCTGAGCTGGAGTCATTTAATAGGCAATGTATTTCTTGCTTTAATTTTATAAATTAAATCTTTTAGAAATCTTTAATGACTTGTATGCCCTGTTTTTCAAAGAACACATTTTTATTTCAACTTATTCTTTTCAAATGTCCATGTTAAATAATTTATTCTGTACAGTAAAAGGTTTTTTAGAACAAACTTTTTTTTTTTTTTTTATTTACATCAAAATCTTTCTCAGAGATCATGCAGAAGTCCCAGTAGATAACCTAATGGATACATTGACATTCTGCTTTTTTACAAATACTTCCACGGTAACTGCTCTGATGAGCTGCTTTTGCTGGTTCCCAGAGTTCATGAATTTAAGTGCTCAACTAGGCTGGCATCTCGCTCTCACCCATTCACTGTTGAAACTGTTAAATGTAACAGTCTCTTCTACTCCAATAGCTTCATGTCTCGCACTTCTCGCCTGTGGAACTCCCTCCCCATTTCTTGTTTTCCCGATAACTATAGTCTCCAACTATTCAAATGTAACATCAATCGACGTCTCCAGATGCCATGATCTATCCCCTAACCATCTCGTCATCCTTTCCTCTATCACTCTTTGTTCTCACTCCTACTCTGAAACCCTTTGCATGCTAGTGGCTTCCCACCTTGCCTGGGGTTGAATCCATAATAAAAAAAAATATGTATGCTTAGTTTGGTCAATAATCCAAATACAAGGAAATAGTCTTGCCAAAATAACCCAATATGGCCTCAGACACCAGAACCCAGAAGATGCAGAATTCAAAGAGAAAGTATTAAACCTATACAAATATTTCTGCAATCATAAAGAAAAAATTATGCAAAATACTGTACCAGCAAAACAACTGACTTTTGATTCCTATCCCATTTCTTGTGCACCTACTATCTCACCATCAATTTACATTACCCCCGCCCCACCAGTACATGCCTTTCTCCTTAGTTTATATGACATGCACCTCTGATCTAAAGATCACTGATAAACCCAAGAATAAACTACAAACTACAGAGCAAAAAAAAAAAAAAAAAAAAAGAATAAAAGAAATAAATTTCTATTTATACTGGAAGAATTTTCTTTCTCCCATCTCATAATCTCTTGATCATATAGACAGAACACCTTTTGTAACAATCTCTCCTCATCTTTAACAACTGTCAATGGTACTATGCTTGGACACTTCTATTTATACTTGAACACTGCTCTTTGAGGCAAAGATTCCTCCACATGATATACCAGAACATTACCTTTTCCTGCTATGGCTTAGGGTCCCTCAATAATAACTCTCTTTCGTCCTATTACTACTTAGTCTTTATGTTAATGTTCCACTTTTCAAATATATCCTACAATTCTGAGTAAAAGGCAGTTCCATTATCCACTAGCACCAAATTCACTGAACACATCTTTAAAAATACCCCCCACCCTCAACATAACTAAATACATTTTTCTTCTTGCCTTCCATAAAGTCACTCTTCCAGATCCACAGAACAATCATGAAACCCCCCCCCCCAAAAAAAACCGTCAACTATCAATCTCTTCCACTTGTTCTTCACTTGAATTTCTATCATTTCATGTACACTTAGCATGGGATCAATAAAATGACATCTTACAACTCTATATTTTGTCCCAATGACTTGTGCAACAAGCATCCAAGGGCTTCCCCTGAAGCTCTTCCCCAATTTTAATAAATCCTTTTGTAACTTTAGGGTCAGTCTTTCTGGTCATAGTGGGGTTTTTTTTGTTTTTTTTTTATTCTTGTGTGATGCATGCCATGTAATTCTTTCAAGTACAGATTAAAACAAAAAAAAAAAAAAAACTGATTCTTTTCTCACAATCTACTGGTAACTCAATCACGTTCTCACCATAGTGAGAGTGTCAGCCTTATTTCTCTAAGAGAGTACAGATTTGAATTCAAATTGAATTCCCTAATAAATCCTTCCAAGATCCTGAAACATTGCTTAATGATTACTACTTCATTGTTTCTCAGATTATTCCACACACCATGCTTGATGAAAAAAAAAAAAAAAAAAAAAAATTTCATTTTCAGGAACTTTAGAAAATACTAAAAGAAAATCTTTTACCAAACTGCACATTTCCTTGCAATAACCTAACAGAGGAAAAAGCAACAAAGCTATATGCGACTAAATACTGGTTATATTTACTAGGTATTAACTTTATTGAAACTTTGATAACACTATTGATTGCTATTTTATAACTATTCACTCAACACAAGGCCCAAGAGCCACTCAAGGTAGAGGGTTATTGAATGAGGTTGCTGAAATTAGATAACAGCCGACTCTAGACTTGAAGAGTTTAAGATTATAATGATTGGGAAAGCATCCTCTTGGGAGTCTGTTCCACAAAGTAGCTGATTTTGGAAAGATGTTCAAATGGAATTTCCTTCTTACTCGTAGAATACAGGAGGAAGGAGAATGCTTAGACCCTGTATATGTGGGATGGTGGGTCTTAACTGTAAAGGTCTGAACTGGTGGAACTATTGGATGGCAAAGAGGGTTTTTTTTATTCCAGTAGAATTATTAATAGATCTGTGAGTCATAAGGAAACTTATGACAGAAAAATCCATGTCAGGCATATGCAGGGCTGTATCAACAATATCTGCAGCCTCAAGGCTTGCACCTACTCTTACATTAATCACAGCTAGTGGTAACTAAACTTTAAATACAAAATACTTACAATACAAGGTAGTGCACTTTAATCATTTTTATGTTGTTCTAATGATTGACTTCGCTTAGACAAACTATTCTTGATATATCAGGTTGTAATGTCTGCGTAGATCCCACTTTCATGTAAAGATGACAAATGTTCAGTTAATCTGGTTCTGTGAGACGTTTTTGTGGCCTTCATAAACAAAAATAACTGTTCACAGACATGTGGAACCAAATATTACCATAATCTTTGTGGCAAACTTTCTGAAATTCTTAAATGAGGAAGGCATGAAAAAAAATCCAGGTATCCCTACTTCTAGGTACTTTCCCTTGAGTGCTGAGTCAGTCTACATTTCCAGTAGTTCCAGCTGTAGACGTTCCTCTGCCTAAACAACATCAAAAGTGAATAATACAAACTGATCTTCACAAGCTGAAAAATCACAAAATCTTTGAAATTCATTTGACAGCAATTCCAGGTAACTGTCGTACTTAGCAAAGATAAATACAGACTCATTATTTGCAGTTTTTCTCAACTTCTTACACATAGTAAAATGAATCAAGTTTTCATGTAACAACTGGGACTTCAAAAAAGGTAATTTTGCAATGAAACACTTGATACCATCATATAACTGAGTGATGAGCTTATTTTTACATTGTAATTTCAAATTAAGGTCACTTAATTGTGCAGTAATATCTACTGAGAAACTAGATTTGGGGCCAGCTTTTATCTTCCAATTCATCTGGGCTTTGACCCTTCATCTCCAAAAATAATTTTGTGTAGCAATAAAAAAATCTTTTCAGTACCTTGTGACATGAAAGCCAATGAACTTCTGTGTAGAATGGGACATCTGTGAACTAATTATTCACATCTTTCACTAACTGGCTAAACTGATGGTGATGCAGAGCATGACATCTGATACACCTCACTGTTTTTGTGACAACGCAACACATGATTGAATTTTTGCTTGAATCTGGATATACATTTTCTATTTTTGTACCTAACTTGGCAGCAACACCATTATGTCTCCCAAACATATTGACAGCACCATCAGTAGATAAACACACAAATTTACTCAAATTGAGGCCATGCTCATGGAGAAGCTGTTCAACTTTCTCAAAAACGTCCTGACTTGTTGTAGTATCATGCATTGAGACCAGTTCAATTAGTTCTTCATAAATTTGAAATTCATTGTCACAAGCCCTGATAAAAACAGCAAGCTTTGCTATTCCAGATCTGTCAACAGTCTCATCCAGAGCAATACAAAAATGTTCAAAACCTGATGATAAAATCTTCAACTGTCAACTCAAATCACCTGCCATTACATCAATCCATTCAGCAACAGTGTTCCTGCTTAATGAAATGTCTTGAAATAAGTGTGACTTCTCTAGACATACAATTTCAGCTGTTTTTACAAGTCATCGCTTTATGAAATCTCGTTCACTGTAAGATTTTCCACTGATGGTGATCATTTTGCAAAGTTCAAAGCTTACGGTAACAGAACTAACATTGCCTTTCTGAATTTTTGTAAAGCAACTCTGTTGCTGTGTTAACTTAACCTTGAATTCCTTCACTTTTGAAGAACACATATCTCCTTCATATTTATCATAAGATCAATGGTTTGTTTCATAATGTCTTTTCACATTATATTCTTTTGGTGTCGTAATGCAGTGGTTGCAAATCAAACAGTTTATCTTTCCATTTACAGTGGTACAAAAGTATTGTAATTCCCACTTTTCTTGAAACACACGTCCTTCTTCAAATAATTTTCTCTTTTTACAAGATGGAGTAGAATTCGACATTTTTAAGGTAAAATATTACAAAATTACGAATGTTTTCACACTACATTTGTTCTTATTTAGTTGTCAAGGAAACTAAAAATAGTCGCTGACATCCAAAAAACTAAAAAAACATTGAGATAGAATAAACAATCTAATCATAGAAATTGAAAAAAAATCTCACTGTCTTTAATAATTTGCATTACCGACATAGATAAGATTCTCAATATACCATGGCAATAGAAATCTTTGTGAGGGCCACCAAGATGCATGTAAAAGGCTGCATGCAGCTCGTGGGCTACAAGTTTGACACCTGTTCTAGAGAGAGTCAAATATGTACAATATATACATAAGGTATGAATCAGTACATACATGTATGTGTTTATATCTCTCTCCCTCTCATACACACACACATTTTATTACTCATGGCTGGCAAAATGAGAAAATGGATTAAATAAAAGGTTTTGTCCAACACTTCCAGAAGATAACTAACTACAACAGTTACCTGAAGAAGGCCAAAATGTACAACTCTTGAAATGTTATGCCCATAAAAACCAAGAGAAGGACACTTATTCAAGTAAATATGTGTAACCAAATACTATGACAATTCATTTCTTGCTATTAATTATTGCTTAGCCTGTAAATTCTTTAGCTAAGAAATTAATATAGCTTAAGTATTACAAATTTGGATCAAATTAGAGAAAATAACATCAAATATATATAAAGTTAAATTAAAAGTTTAAAAATACAATTAAAACAAACATGCAAACATACTTGTTCCCAATCCTGGGTGACAAGACTTCTTCAGGTTGAGGCACCAACACAGGGTGGTTTTGCGAAATCTCCTCAACTCTCTTCTTAGAGCTCAAATCACGAAGGATCCAATTCTGGTGCCAGTTGAGTGAATTACCAGCACTTAAGTCTATCATGTCCTCAATCTCTTCATCAACTTCTTTAATTGGAGTCAAATTGAGTGACAACAAGTCTGGGTCAATCTCTTTTGATTCAAAATCCAACTCATCAAGATTGGGTAAAGTACAACGTGACCTGTCTGCCAAGTCCCGACTTGTAAGGTTAAGGCTTGGTGTTTCATTAGGGGACTTCACCCGACTTACAAATTTCTTTTCAATTGGTGGCTCATAAGGGATGACAATTTCTTCTACCTGAAGTGGCTTTGGTAATTTCCGACCAGGTAAAGATTTTGTGTAAGATTTGAGTTCAGCAAAGATTTTGGCAGCAGTGTCATCAGGTGATTGTGGCACTTGACTGGCTTCTGTTGATGCATTTGTTGCTTCAAGAATTTCCTGAACCCGTTCTTGAGGATTTAGCATTCCCTCTCGTCTCTGATTTTCAATAACCTGTAGAAAGAAAATTTGTTTTATAAATCTTAATTTAAGTTTTATGTTTAGTATCAAAAAATAATTTTAAGAACAAAACCTGAAACCTCAGTCTGTTGAAAATGCAACCTGATCAATTTGTGACCAGGTAAACATGACTTCATCCTGCAGAATTGGATGCGAAATATGAATTTAATTTGCAACTCAGAAAAAAAAGAAAAAAAAAAAAAAGAATCTTCGATTGTCAAAAAAAACTTAAGCAACAACTAAAAGCAAAACATTAGTTTCAATAAATTCAAGTTGTGGTTTGTTGAAAATAAATGCAATTATTTACATTATTCTGACTATTGTCCTCAACTTTGTCACCATGTTTATCACAATGTTTCGGCCATTGTACACTCCAGGCTTCTTCAGTTGGTTGGAATGTCGAACTGAACCCTTTATTTCACTTACTGGGGTAGACTGTTCTAGTTCCATGTCTAATGGATGTCAGTTATCTCCTGTTAATTCCCCTCTCAAAGTTCTCCACCACCTTAACCAGGTATTGAACTCACATTCTTTGGGTCCTACTACTGGATCTAACCAACGCCTTTATCCACTGTGCCATGTGTCCTTGAGTAAAAGGACCCAAAGAGTGTGAGTTCAATACCTGGTTAAGGTGGTGGAGAACTTTGAGAGGGGAATTAACAGGAGATAACTGACATCCATTAGACATGGCACATGGAACTAGAACAGTCTACCCCAGTGAGTGAAATAAAGGGTTCAGTTCGACATTCCAATCAACTGAAGAAAGCCGGAGCATATAACAGCTGTGATAAACATGGCAACAAAGATGAAGACAATAGTCCGAATAATGTAAATAATGTACATAATACCTCATCTCAGAAATATAGACAGATAAATGCAACTGTATTAAAATCTCCATGCATAATTGATATTCTACAGATTAAAAATATTATTACTTAATAATTTAATATAGTTTTAAAATATTAGTAGCATTTCATTACTATAGAAAACATGCTGCATTTAAACTGTAAAATTACTAAAAAAGGGGAAAATTCATAATTTCTGCTATTAATATAATTTTTTTTAAGAAACGTAAAATGGCTCAAATCATTTGTTTCAGTTTCAGCAGAAAGTC
Organism: Acanthosepion lycidas; assembly: GCA_963932145.1. Taxonomy (NCBI): domain Eukaryota; kingdom Metazoa; phylum Mollusca; class Cephalopoda; order Sepiida; family Sepiidae; genus Acanthosepion; species Acanthosepion lycidas. The sequence continues at coordinate 12,747,244 of OZ010585.1, forward strand.
TTATTCTGTTAACAATAAAAATTAAATAGAAAAAATAAATTTACATTGATAGAAACCTGTATAAAGTTTATTTTCAAGATTTAATGATTATGTTCAATGTAACTTTAATTTTCTGTTTTTTTTTTTTTATTATTCCATTTTGATGAAGCATTTCATTTTATTGCAATTAAAATAATTAACAATACAAGAAGTTCCCAATTACTTTTGTCATTTATTGAAACTAAATGCAAGATTCTCTTTTTAAAATCACAGAATGAAGCTTTGCATATTGATCGATCATTCCAGAAGGAATATTGATTTCTACAAAAAAAAAAAAAAAAAAAAAAAAAAAATGTAGAAATACTTTAAAGAAGAAAAAAAAAAAAGAAAATTAAAATAAGACTGCCATGTTACAATTAATCTTAACTACAAGGTAAGCATGAATGATGAAATCAAAAGTTCCCTGGTAGTTGAGTTGGTGGAGTTATTCCTTTATCTCTATCATATTTAAAAAAAAAAAAAAAAAAATTTTATGAAAGGAGACACTTACATGTGAATAATCAAAAATTTAAAGATATCATCTTCTATGTACCATGTTCCTTCAGGACATGAGTGATCATGGCTCTCCACAGTTTCCTATATTTTGCACTCTTAGTAAGATTAACAACAGAAATGACATGCATTTTTGTGGTATATTGCATAATGTGCATTCATTTCAATTTTATTGACAGTAATTGCAACATAACTATTTTCAATGTCATTTTCTTCTTTCGCTTATATAGCCATTTTTAAAAATGATGCACAAATGCATCATATAGCAGTATAGAGAAAAAAAAACACACATCTTGAGGAGGCCAATTTGTGTCATAGTTTAATATATTTGAATTTATTTACCAAAATAAAATATTGGCTTTTTCTAATGGTAAGGAAGATTAATAAATTTAATTTAACTAAATAAGGCATGTTTAACTTGTTCTTAGGGAAAGATAGTGGAGTGATTTCTTGTTATCATCTCCATGTTTTTGAGTTCAAAGTTGTCTTACTTCTAGACTGGTTAAAGAGCTAAGTGTACCCTGTTATTTAAGGCATAACTAAAAAAAAGTTGGGTTCACACCTTTCCAAGGGCATAAGTGAAAAATGAAGAAAAACTGTCTCAGTCAGAATTTGGCTTGCCCATATCCTTTTCTGCATCTCTAGATGCAGGAATTATTAACAGAAAGTATGTATTTGTTTAATGGAAAAGAATTAGCAATATTATTGGTCCTGACCTGACATCTCAGCTTCAGTCACTTTCTCACCATGGTAAAGTTGGCTTTTCTATAAATACTTTGATGGTAATTGTTCGGATGTGCTCTTTGCTATAGTACCCTGACTTTATGAATTTAAGCACAGTACTAGATTGGCAACAAGGACTCATCAAAGTTGACTTGGCTAGATGTAACCCTAAGTCTTATACTAACAATTTCTTTTCTTGCATGTCTCACTTATGGGACACTTTTCTGACTATGCTTTCCAGCCAAGTTTGATCTTCAAAAACTTAAATGCAATGTCAATCATTATCTTATTGTCTTCCTGATCATTCTTCTACTGTTCTCACTCTTTAATAACATTTGTCTTCTAATTCTTTCACACCCAGTAACCTCTTGTGTCTTAGTGACTTTACTGCTTTGCTTGGGGTAAATTCAATTTTTTAGAAAAATATTCTGGCAAGACATAATCCATAGACATAATTTTGTTTTGGTCTTATTCGTTTTAATCTGATTCACACCATCTTTAATATTACTACTGTGAAGTCATCTCTCAAAGACCCAAACATTTATGTCAACTTCAAAAGATAACTAGGCTAAAAACTACCCAGTCTGTCTAAGCAAGATCACAAAAATAGGCTTATACACTAGAAACAAGGAGAACTACCAAAACTGAGAGGAAATGCATCATGTGCAAGCTACTGTTGCTTCAGCCACATTATTTACAAATATATTTCCCATATACTGAACAGCCTCATTAGACATTAATGGACTCACTTCAGCATCAGCCAGAACCAAAATCATGATTACCTTTGACAACAAAGGATGAACAGGATAATTACAGTTCGATTGATTGTAATAATTGTTATGCAGGCAATAAATATATATTGACTCTCCAATCAGGTGTGGATCCAAACAGGTGTCATGAATAAAAATCACATGATTGTTTTTATTAAAAGTTGTAGAGTTGTATAGAGTAAAGAAGGGAGATTGT
>OZ010585.1:12751963-12916327 GCA_963932145.1 Acanthosepion lycidas
ATATATATATATATATACATATATATATATATATATATATATATATATATATATATATATATATATATATAAAATACTAATGCAGCCTTTTATGTTCCCAGAAGTACAGCATTGCATTCAATACCAAAAACTAATGTTATATTAACAATAGCACTGCAGAAACTTCCAACAAGAAATACATACAATCCATAGACAGTGTAAAACAAATAAATTGAACAATGGAATAAAGTTAAAAAAATATATACTTTGGTATTTAAAAAACATTTATGTATCAACAATCTACAAACCATTTGCAGTAGCAGAGCCAGAAATCTTTGAAAATGGTTAATAAATTAACCAAAACCATTTGGAACAACAAATCATTTGGATAATTTCCCACCATACACTATGTATAAAAAAAAGAAATCTCTTGTTCAGTTATTTTTTAAAAAAAAACGTGTTAAAGAGAGTTTGCTGCTCAAAAACACAGCTATTATACAGGATGCAATGGGTAAATTGTTGCCATTTTATATATTTAAGTTTGTGCATTGTTTGTTTTTGATTTTATTGATTGCACAGTATAGAAGGGTCAGTTGGGCACAGTTTGTGAGAAAAACAGCAACATGATGCAATTCACTCCACCAAAAATTTGGAAATGGCATGCTCCAATTTGAACATTTCAGAGTGTTTGGGTATCAATCTGAGGACAGTGCAAAGAATTCGGAAGGAGTCGTATGATATATCCAGTCAATATAATGTTTGGAGTGATCATTAGTGATGGCGACATTATGCCTCCATTCATCTTTCCACAGGGCCTCAAACTCAACATGGAGCCTTAAAGAGGTAGTACTGCTCTAAGTCAAGAGGGTGGCTGCTGGAAGACCGCATGTCTGGCAACAGGATTCTGCACCATGCTACACAAGTAGGAGAACCCAGTCATGGCTGTCAGACAATTTCTGTGAATACATCACTGCTTACATCTGGCCACCTAACTCTCCAGACTAACCCACTTGATTATTATGTGTGGGGCCTAGTTGAGCAGGAGACCAACAAAACTCCTTGCAACATCAAAGATGAACTGAAGGCAAGGATTATGGCAACATTCACCAACTTAAACAAGAAGACTATCCAGGAGTGTTACAGGATATTCTGAAGTGGTCTGGACGCTGTGGTTGAAGTCAGTGGTGACTTTATTAAATAAATTGACTCTTTAGTATTTCAAGATATTTTTGTGCAAATTTTGGTAAATATATCTGTTAAAATGAGATGTCAGTGTTATTTTCATTTTTTCATAATTTAGAAGACAATTTATCCATCACACCTTGTAAACATGATTCCTGATGGGTTGCATATTTTCTTTCTTAAAACAAACTTCTGATCTTTTTTGCTGGGATTAAAAAGATATAAATGATGAGGATTACCAGATTTCAACATACACCTGAAGAATGCTAGAGAAACAATTGAAAACAGTTGAAAGGTAATCAATGAAAAGGAAAGGTGAAGATACTAGCCCTAATCATTTACTGAATCAAAATATTACATGTAGATAATTCAAACAAGATTATTCAAAATATATAATTTTTATTCAAATGTATAAATACTTTATTAAAGAGGAAGAAAATTGGTAAGATAAAAACCTATGTGACTTGAAAGCAAGAAAAGGGTTGGGTTATAACAAATTATTGAGAAGTATTTTGTTCAATTGCATTTTCTCTTTCACCTGAGCAGACACAAACCCCATCCTCAATAAACAAGCAGGAGAAATCTGTCTCCTATGAAACAGATGTAAACATCACACTGAATTGTTGATCAAAGAAAAAGAGAAAGAGAAACAGTTTCAATTTAAACACAACAATCTTATTCTTTGGACAATCCCAAACCAAGAACTACTATTGAGATTAAAGAGTCTATAAAGAAGATATTAAGAATTTCAGTCCAACTATTTCCATGAAACACAGCATTACCATTTCTAGATATATTTATAATTATACATTTTTTCTTATCCATAGACTAGTTACTTTTGCTATGCATTACTTTATCTCATTAAATATATCTTCTCAGTTTTCAATTAATATTTATTATCTACAAAAAAAAAAAAAAAAAAAAAAAAAAGCATCTTGAATAATTACAAGAAATCAAGACTTATTAAAAATATAATTAACTTGTAAAAGGTTAAAGTTTCTTTTTCATTATTGATTTGGTTTGGTTTATGGCATATGGATTATTTAATGCCGACAAGATTTTTATTGCTGGTAATATTTTTTTAAAAAATGTATTGCTGGTAATAATTTTTTTCTTCAAAAATTCATTGCTGGTATTAAAACCTATTCATGATGTTTTGACCACAATTTCAGGGCAACTATCTGCCCATAGCTGGGGCCCTAACAGGTGCTACCACCCTGCATCAGGGTGGACCTGGGAACAACAGCAATTAAGAAGTGGTTCCATGCTCCTCAAAACCTCCTGATCAGAGGGTTGCAGTTGAATGTAGTTTATTGTCTCACCCAGGATGCCAGATGTAGTTTATCATCTTAACCTGGACACCTTTTTCATTATTGAGAGCAAGTTAAACTATTGATTGCTTTATATACGAGGTGATGCTAAAAATACTTGGCTTGACCCACTTCCCAATTACTGGCCAAATATCAGAATTTATTTTTTGAAAGGTTTCTTGCTTTTCAACACTCATATATTTTAACATAGATGCTGGTAATATTTTAAACTGTCAGTAATGTAAGTTCAAATCTAAAAGGCTCTGAAGCAAGTACAACTTGTATAGACAAAGAAAGCCATCCTTCAGGACACACTATAGCATCTACATGCTTCTTCCTGGTGCTGTTTGTGTGTCATCATAGAAGTTTTGGCTGTGTATATATTAGGAGACACAAGTAGCTATTCTATGTATTCCAACAGTTTCCAGCTAATTTTGAAGGATTTGGTCTCATCCATTGTCCAGTGTAAAGAATTTTTTTCATGACCCCATTGCAGGTCAATGCCGAATCTGGTTTGTTAGGTTCGGCCATTCAAAATCCTGCCGTCAATATCTTCACTGTAATGATGGCAGGAGTGGCTTTCAGGTGCTAAACCTTGCCAAAGTCAACATTTGTGATTTGATCATTATGGTTTCAATTCAGAGTTGTCCTTCTACACTGGTTGCCAACCATAGTGGGAGAGTTCAAACTGCTGTTATCTAACCCATAGCTGGGAGGAGTAGAGATGGATTCATACTTTTTCTAAAAGGTATTTATGTGTAATGAACTCAACTGAAACTCAAACTCAGCTCTTTCATTTCTCATTCGGAGCTGTTATCCACTCACTTAAATCTTAATTTGAAGTAAAGGCAATGACTGTTATGCAACTCAACCATCTTGGTTTTGTTAGCTACTCTTAGTAATATAATTAAATAGTAATTATTCCTTTTACACTGTCAGATTGTATTATGCAAGTTAATGTCATAATAAAATTAGTATTAAACAATCAATGTTGGTAAGATTTTCAGGATATATTTATATAATCAACATATCATGTGAATTTCAGCTAATATATTTTTTATTATTGATATTTACAATAACTTATTTGGTGAGAAAGATTTTATCATGCAATTTGAAAGTTGTTTATCATATTCTAAATAAATATAGATAAAATAATAGTGCAAATAGAAATCAGACAATGGAAAAATATACAAGATAAACATTATTTAGATTTAATGTAAAAAATGCTTCCTTCATTCATGGAATTTGAATAGTGTTTTTCTTGTCTGCTTTTTAAAATATTAAAAATGGAAGTATAAATAAAATCTAAAGGAACAAATAGATGAATATTTGGGTCACAGTTTTTGCAAGTAATGGTGGGATAGGTTCAGCCATTTTGAATCTTGATGGTATTCAGTCAAGCAAAAAACATGAAAAGAGAAAATGGAGCAGTATTATATATGTCAGTATGATTTGAAATGCTTTTATTTGATTAAAAGCATTTCAATTTAAGAACCCTTACATTAAAATTTAATCAATAGCTGGGACTGTCCTCAAGAAAACATTCAAAAGCAAGTCGTTCACTTATGCACAATACACAAAAATGTACGTTATGTAAACATGTATATTTTGGAAGATGTTTTCTTTGCACTGTCCAGTTTAAGTATTCGGTTGATACAACAAAATCTTTTGACAATCTTATTTAAATAAATTTCATAGCATCATTATTCAGTCATCAAAGTATTTTCCTTGAATTTCAATGACCTTATGTGACCTTTCAAGTAAATTCTACATTAAGTAAAGAACAATTCAAATTTTGATTTAACAAATTCTTCAAGGAATTTTTTGAAAGTTTGAACTCAAAAATACTGACAAGACAATGAGTGTTACAAAGGGGGAATAAATGATAGTGAATGTGGAAGAACTTCCTATCCCAGCTTCATGATCATTTGCAACAGTTGCATGGACATCGTCTTACAACAAAATCATCTGTCAATTTTGAAGACAAGAATTATATTGTCTTTTTCAATGCATCATTCAAACAAGCCAATTGCTCACTGCTATACTTGACAGTACCAATTCCAGTAATTTGTACCAAAGTATTTCATTAGAATCCCCAGGAACAATTTGCATTTAAGCTGAAAGGCTGTTATGGATCTACATGGTGCGATAGATAAATTGTCATCTAAATTATGCAAAAATGAAAATCACACTGACAACAGATATATTTACCAAAATATCTTAAAATACTAATAACTAAATTTATTCAATAAAAATCGTCATTGACTTCAACCATAGCCTCCAGACAACTTTGGAATCTCCTGCGACTCTTCTGGACAGTCTCAGTGTTTCAGTTGGTGAATGCTGCCATAATCCTTGCACATCATTTTGTTTTTGGTGTTACAAGAAGTTTCGTTGGTCTGTCAACCCCACACAAAATAATCAAATGGGTTGCAGTCTGAGGAGTTAGGTGGTCAAATATAAGGGATGATGTGGCTGCAGAAATCGTTTATCAGTCATAAATCAGTTCTCTTGTGTGGCATGGTGCAGAGTCCTGTTGCAAGAGATAGGGTCATACAGCAGCCACCCTCTTGATCTACAGCAGTACTACCTCTTCAAGGCACTTGATGTAGGTCTGTGTGTTGAGTCTGAGGCCCTCACCATCAAAATTAGGTTTGTTTCTTTTTTTCTTATCAGAACAATCAGAGTGAGTTTTCCGAGTTACCGTACCTTTGTAATCACCATTACACTCATTCAACTCTTTACAAATCCTTTTCACTGTTGTCAGATCGACACCCAAACCCTCTGAAATGTCTGTATTGGAGCTTCTGGTATGAATTCCAAGCAGTACAGCTTGTCGTTTCCAAATTTATGGCAGAATGAATTGCATTATGGTGCTCTTTTTCTCACAGATGGTGCCCAACTGACCCTACTATACTGTGCAGTTGACAAAGTCAACAACAAGCAACAGACATGTGCAAAATTAAAAATATAAAAATGGTGACAATTTACCATTTCACCCTGTAGGTATAATTTTTTTTTTTTTTTTTTTTTAATAAATCTATTCTCCATCCCCAATGAATATTTTAATGAACTGTTTAAAAGTTCAATGTTTCTTTGCCAAATTTGATGTGGAACTCATTTTTCAATCTTTTAAATGATGCACTAAAGTTAACTAATTTATCTAATTTAGGGTGGGGGGGTTGAAAATTTCATGTGACAGGTTCCATTTTCAGAAATTCTTTCAATTCATCAGTTTTCAGGTTACTAAATCTTCCAAAGAATCCTTTTGCTCAAAATCTTTTTTCTAAATTTCACAAACCATTCTCAACTCATGCTTTCACTTAATGCATCAGCTTTAACTGCATTTTTCCACAAATATGAAGAGTAAAAACAAATTTCAAATGTTGAAGCCATAATTTTCACCAAAATAAAGTAAATTATCACTTTTCTGTCAATAATTCTTAAAGATTATACAAACAGAAGAATAGAGTTATATTTCCCCAACATTATGCAAAAGATGAAACTGGAAACATTTGCCTCAAGCTAAGATAAATTTCAAGGCAAGTTTGCCGAATTATAGCTAACAAAATTGCACAAATATCTAAAAATATTTAATAATCTTCAAAGATATCATTTGCAAGAAATTGATTGGAATTTTAACAGAATGAATAGATTTTTAAAAATATTTCTAAGAAGCATTTTCTTTTTTATATTCACAAAAGGTTATCAAAAATATTCAATATCTTTTCAAATATCTTATCAGATAAACAATGTAAATATTGTCTGTAACTGTGACATTTTCATATAACTAATATTGTATCCAAAGCAATTTTCTGAAGTGGAAATAATTTCTATAAAAAAACAAATGGCAACAAATAATGAGAATCCCTAACTTTCCAAGTTTCCACTCAAATGATCTAGGCATAAATATCAACAATAAAAGTATTAATCATTCTAAAATTTTCTAAAATCAGCAGGCAGGTTAGGTTTAAGGCTCCAAGACAATTGCCTTGTTGATTAAGGCATTGGTTTGTGAATTTGGTGACATAGTAATTCTGAGTTCAGTCTATGGGCCAAACAGTGTGTATGTGGAAATTTGAACTGATCTTTTTATTTCACTGTGACACCAAATTCACAAATCAACACTTCTATTGTCCCAGCCTAGAGAATTAAATAGTAATTTTAAGTTTAATCCTTGGGCCAGGGAGTGTGGACCTGGATTCAATAAATAAAATGAGATATCCTTAGATATGGGCAGAAAAATAAGAACAATTAGCCAATAATAATAAGCTCAAAATCCCCTAAAGGTCAACCAGATTATCAAGCATCTGATGAAGGCTGGAGGATACAACAGCCGAAACATAACAGTAAAGCTGAAAATAATAGTTCACATGTGAATAATTTAAATAACTTGAGGGTTGTTCATCATATTATAAATAAATATATGAAAAATATACAATTTTGAATTTTTTAGCAATGGTTGATGATGAATAGTGGGGTTGAGCAAGCATTTGAATCAACCACTTTGGTATAACTAATTTATCTGCCCAGGTAGTAAAAGAAGCAAAGAGATGTTACCCCCCAAAACCAATCTGGACATTTACTGATAAAGTATAACAGGAATAGACACAGGAAGAGAAAAAAAGTTTATTTTAAATTTGGATGAAATTCAAACAAAAGGCACACCTTTCTTGGAAAGTTTTCTATATTTGTATGAATTCGTAAATTTGTCTTAAAAAATTATGTATCTTTAGTTGGGTAATTCAAGTGGTACTCCTTAATTGGTAGGATCATGTAATTGTTAACATTGGTTGAGACATTCTAGAACAGGAAGTTGTAATAATTTAATTACTTTACTTCAGAACTGATCATTAATAAGATCTAAAACAGTTCTAATCTCCCATAATTTATCAGCTTATTTTTTTTTATTTTTATCACAGCCCATTCCATTTACAATAGTGAAAGGCTGGGATATTTTGAATGCTTGTTTTATGCATAAAAGTGCAGCATGTTCAAGAACTGCTATATATAGGGTTTAGGACAAAGAAACAGAACAAATGGCTAAGAAGTGAAAGTTGTATATGACAGATTTATGATCTAACTGACATCAAACATTATTTACCAAAGGTCACTACTTACCAAATCAACAGACTCTCCAAGTTGATCTTCCACAAGCCTTGATACAATCTGTTTTACTTTCTGGGACACATTAGCTGAACTCTCTTCTTCAAGATAATCTGAAAATTAAAATGAAAAAAAATATAAAATTAATAAAAACTAGCATAGTAACCATCAAAAGTGTTGGATCAGCAGCTCTGTGTAGTAACTGTTCCCTCTGTGAAAATTTTTACAGGCACAATACAGCATGTCTAAAGTTCACTATAGAATTTTGAAAAGAAAAGGAAAGGAAGAGGAGGAAAACAAAGTATAAGAGAGAAAAGGCATTGAATCTACCTTATGTAATTTCTATTCCATACCCTCTATAGAATCAGTTGTAGGAACATTAACTAGAAACATTTTTACTGTAGGAAAACTCACCTCAGGAATTTTCGCCATAGAAAACTTTGCCATACAGGATTTTTGCCATTAGACAATTTTGCTGCCATTTTTTTTTTTAATATGCTAAGTATCTTGTTATCAAGTATATCTGGCTCACACTATTGTTACTTTGATTTAAACATTTTAATAAGCAAAGTTATGGGATCAAAATCTTACATCATTCACCCTCGCCAGTGATGAGCGCAAATATTCAACTTGACACCAGAACTTACATCACACAATTTCAGATTTCAGACTTAACATAAAATATCAATCTGCCAATAATTCTGACTCAAGCAATATATATTAGGTTGGTGCAAAAATAATTTCGTTTTCTAACATATGTTACTATGTGAGAAAACGAAATTATTTTTGCACCAACCTAATATTATTTCAAACAAACTTACAACTTGAATACACAACCGACTTCAATATAAAATATCTGATCAAAGAATTGTTTGACCCTGTAAAAAAAGACATCCATATATACTTGATAACAAGTTACTTCACATATTAAACTGAACATTACTCCAAAAGGGACATTCAAGATAAGAGTATCAAAAAAAAAAAAAAAGTGTCGAAATTGTCTTACTGCAAAAATCCTATACAGAAAAGTTTCCTACAATAAAAATTCATGAGGCGAGTTTTCCTACAGCAAAAATGTTTATGGCGAATGTTCTGGATACACACGGAATTATTATATACTGTATTTCCCAGTATATAACATGAACCTACAACTTGGCAAGAAATATAGTCAACAAAATAGAAATAACACTATTCATCTAATAATTCATCCATATTATAAATGGATTTTTTTCATATTTTAAAATCAAATTATGATTACAAAATAGAATAAATATTAAAATCTAAAAACTTCCAGTTCAACACACTCATTCCCTAGTGATCTCAGAATTAAATATATAAATTATTAAATTATGATTACAAATCAAAATAATCATTTATAATCACATATATTCCATTCTGGAGTCCTCAAAAGATTAGTGTATTAAACAGGAGGATTTTATACTTTAACATTTTGATTTGTAATCATAATTGAATTATTTATAATCATATAATGTTTAATTCCAAGGACATCAGGGATACATATATCAAATTGGAAGGTTTTATATCTTAACATTATTTTGATTTGTAATCATAATTGAATTATTTATAATCTTACATATTTCATTCTGGGTCACTAGGGGACTAGTGTATCAAACAGGCATTCTTAGGTGTTAGTTTAATACCAATATGTAATGAGAAAAGAATGTTTGGAGAATGTGATACTCACAGGGCGGATAGAGGAAAAAGAGAGACAAGGAAAAGCAATATGTGACATACTTATCAGGCTTAAGCAAGTTGATGGCAGAACATTGTCTGGGAGAAGTAGCAAAAGGACAAAACATATTGAGAACTACAAGGGATAGGAGGAAGTGGAGAGCCATGATCGCCTACATCCTGAAGGGACACGGTACATAAAAAAAAAGAAGGACCCCAACTTTTGAGGGGGGGGGTGTAGAATGCAGTGCATTTCATAGGTATTTCTCTAGGAAAAAAGGGTTTCATATACCAAAAATATGATCATTTTTTTCTGAATAGAAGAGCATGGTTGATATTTATTTATTACCACAAAATGAGACATTTTTCAGTCTGTGGGAAACTGTATGCATCTTAATATAGAATTTTATGGCAGGTCAAACAAATATCACCTAGCCTCTTTGCTCACTGTTACAGACAATAAGGTATAGCCCTGACTTGCCCCCCCATCAGAACCCAGGTCACCAGGCTTTAAATAATTTGTTTTGTTTTTAACCCACCTATGACCAGAAACCTGCAACTGATAGTGTATGCGTATCTCAATAGACTAAAAAAAAAAAAAAAAACAGAAAAAAAAACAGAAAAAAACAGAAAAAAAAACAGAAAAAAAACAGAAAAATAATAAGTAATGTTTCAAAACAATGAGAAAATTTATTTTTCCACACAATTTTTATACTCACTATTTATGCAATAGTGATATCATAGGTAGGCATTATGAAACAAATATGTCATTTTATATACTGTTATATACATATCTGGTGTTCTACCAAATTCTGGCAAGAGAAGGAGTCAGAAATAAAATGTTATTTAGTGCTAGTTAGATTTCAAGCCAGTATCATCTTTTATGTGCCATGTCTCTTCAGGACGTAAACGATCATGTCCCTCCACATCTTCCTATCCCTTGTAGCTATTAATAAGTTCTGTCTTTTTGTTATTTCTCCCAAACCCTGTTCTACCATCCATTTGCACGATTTCGTCAAGTATGCTACATGCTGCTTTCCTCCGTTTCTCTTTCCCTCAATCTGTCCTATGAGTATCAGGTTTTCCAAGCCCTCCATCCTCATTACATGCCTCAGAAACCTCAACTGTCTTTTCCTGATGTTAAGTATAAGTTTCCTTTTTGTTTACATTATCTCCAAAACTTTGTTATTTTTGAAAAGGTCATCTTTAAACTGTTTTAGAGATTGAATGGAAGTTTTTAAGGAATGGTTGCTCCAACTCTTTTAAAATGTAATAAAAGAAAGTTTAAATACACATGCACATATTTTGGAGCAAAAAAACCCCCCAAAAAACCAAGCATTTTTAGACTAATTTATAGCAACATATTCCATGTTTGTGTAATGGATAGTGGCTCAGATTGAGGAATCAGAGAGCCAAGTTTGAATTTCAGTCAGATCCATTACATTCATTCTCGTACTATTACCCTGGGGAAAGGTATGACTATCCCCACAGCTATGGATAAATAACAGGACAGACTAGGTTCTATAGCCTTGGGTGACAACCAGTCTAGGAGAAAGTAACTGAATTCAAAACTGTATGTAGCCCTAGCATAGCACATACTATACAGCTAAAGAAAGGATCATTTCCATTGGCTTGATGACCCAGACTATGGACGAATGATGATGATTACTTTGAGATGAATAGTTTATGTGTATGTACTTGTGTGTGGGAGGTGGCATAATATTTCTTCTTTTATGTGCTGTGTCCCTTGAGGACATAGGCGATCATGGACCTCCACATCTTGTTCCTTGTAGCTATTAATAAGTTCTGTCATTTTTGTTATTTCTCCCAAGCCCTATTCTACCATTCATTTGCTCAAGCGCATCAAGTATATTACTTCTTTCCTCTGTCCCTCTTTCGCTATCTGTCCTGGGAGTATCAGATTTTCCAATCCCTCCTTTCTCATTATGTGCCCCAAAATTTTCAACTGCCACTTCCTGATGTTAAGTATGAGTTACCTTTTTTTTTACATTCTCTCCAGAACCTTGTTGGTGCTCACATGTTTGGCCCATAGTATCCTCAGCATCTTTCTGTAGAGCCACATTTCTGTTGCTTCAAGTCTCTTCATCTTTGAGGAGATTGCTATATCAGAGGACTAATATTACATAACAGTTCAGTACTCTTTTCTTTGTTTCTAACAAAATTTTTCTGTCTCTTAATACTCTGCTTAGCTTTTGGAATGAATCTTTCATCATACTTATTCAGATTCTAATGAATAGAATTCATAGAAGAATCAGATTGAACTGTGTGACTTTGTTAAAAAAAAATGCTATCTTTATGATCAGCAAGCTATCAGAACAAGCAATAGAAATGCTGAAAGACCTGTGTTTCATAGATTACACAAAAGTATTTAATAAGGTAAAACACAAAAATGTTTGACCTTTGATTTGGTTTAGGTTTATTTTGTTTTACAGCATATCTACCTCAATGGCTTATTTAATACCAACAAGATTTTTGTGCATATACATATCTGGTTTGATTTGGTTTATTTTATGGCATATCAACCTCAATCAAGCAAGTATTAAAACATCAGAAAATATTAGAAATAACTAAATAAAAAAAAATGCTGAACTGCTTTGTAATATGTAATCTCCCATATAGCAACTAATCTTGGATAATCTCTTCAGAGATGAAGAAGTGATAGGGATGAGGTACTATCAACAAATGGTAAGAATACCATTGACAAAACATATGAGCAATGAACAAGTTATAAGGTAGATATTAATGACAAGGTAACTGATACTTATAAATCAGAAAGAGATGAAATTGCTGGGATGCATAAAGAAAGTACCTTGAAAATTTAATACTCAAAGGACATATTGAAGTTAAGTGAAAAACAGTAAGCAAGAAACTTAATGAGTTGGTGTAAATGGATTGAAGAACTGTGGGGAAAAGTGTGTTTGTCTTGTTTGGTTTTCCAAGTAAAGTAAATGTAAACTCCCTCAAAACTCTGGCAGTCTGCACATTAAGAGCGCTTCCTCCACAACTGAGAAAAAGTTGGTGATATTTAGTTATCTCAGCCACAGACTCATGCTAAGTATTGGCTAATACCTGCCCTGTAGTGTTCATATGTAAATTTTGTCAGTGCCACCGACTAAGTAAAAAGTCTCTCAAAATCCATTTGTGGGAAGGGACATAACTTCTGATGCTTACTACACCACATGCATTAAACTCTAGGTCTTTTGTTGGTTTGACCAAATTCTCCTTTACAAAAGAGGGAGAGTAAAATGTAAAAAATTAGTGCAACAAAAGACGAACTTGTGGAGAGCAATTATTACCCATAGTCTGAAAGAATTTGCTACATAAAAGATATGTAGGCAAAGTTCCAGTTTTTATCACTGCCCACTGACTTTACTGCTACTCTATATTTTTCTTGTTTCAGTTTAGTTATTTCTGTATTAACAAAAAATTTGATGCACCACTGAATTTTGCAAATTTTGACCTAAAAGTTGACCATTGACAATTCAAGAAAAAGGAATTGTCAGCTGTCAGAAATGAATACAAATGCAACTGACAAAAAAAAAAGTAAAAAATGGACAATTACATGCATAATGTAAATGCTCATTTATTTACTATAGAATCCATTGAAAAATCAAGAAAGGGATTGTCGGTGTTCAGGAATAGCTGTTCACTTACAGAATAGGAATATATAGGATTCATTATTTAGTCCTGACAGGATAAAATACAGTTTGTGAAATATTGGGTGTTTTATAAGATAAACTCACTAATCAGAATTGACCCTAATGTTCAACCTTCAAATGATCAATGTTTTCTCTGAACATCTTTATAGGGAGTAAGTTTTGATGAAAAGCCCTGAAATGAAGCACAAATTTCCTCAACCTTAATCTTGTCTTTAGTTTTCTCTTGTGATTTATTTCATTTGGTATCAATCACTGATGGCATCACATTAAGGAATAATCATTAAAAATAATCAGAGGCTCACAGGTTCAGAATAAATCTAAGAGAATAGTAAAGACAAGGTTATATATATATATATAACTAAACTAATGGGTAAAAGCAATGTAGGATTAATTTAGGCAGTTCAGACATTATCTGCAATAGTAGCCAATTGCCAAATTACATCATGAAGTTTGCCAATCAATCATGAAAGCACAGAACAAGAAAGATCAATTATTTTGGCTAATTTCATTAGCTATTAAAATATTCATGTCTGTTGTGCAGAAAGACAATTGGCCCAAGTACACTAGCCAAAGCCAAGTGCATGTAAGTAGTTGTCTAGGTGAGACTGGATGCAATTTACAAATAGCAGCTGGTCAATATATATAGCCTGTCTAGCAACGAGGCAGCTTCAAACACTAAAAGCAATAGTAGGAATATTGGTCCTGATGACCATTACCATTTTATATCGTTTATAAAATCAACTGAAATGATTAGAAATATGAGGACTAGCCATTGTATAATAATAGACAATCTCATTTTTGAAATGTACACTAATAGTAAAATTTATACACTGTTTATAAAATTAAATATGTAAAATTATTAATACAATAATTTTTAGTGATAAATAAAAATTCAATAAAAACAAATAACTATATACATCACAGATATTAATTTTTAAAGCAGGAATTACTAAGGCTTTTATCTAAAATAATGATTACTATACCAGTATTAACTATCAATATTACATAAGTATATACTTTTTTTTGGTGAAAAAAAACAAAACAAAAAACAACCAAGTTTTTTATATAAAATATTAGCAAGTTAGGAAGTATTAATTAATAGTTAATAAAAAAAAATAATTACCACTTCTTTTGCATGATCATCAGAATGTGATGGATTGTCAAAATTACTCTTTTAACACTGTAAAATACTAGGCATGGTTTTGTATGACTAGCTGCTACTGTTCATGCAGTAGAGATTTGTTGTGCACTCACAGAACACGTGGCCAGAAACCAATATTTTTTTTTTTCATGAAAATTAAAAAAGAAAAATAATTTTTCTCAATTTAAAAATAGTTGGAAGATTTTTCCCTTCCATTTTAACAATAAGCTTTTCCTTCCCTCTTCAGTAAAGTTTACCTTCAAATCTGATATCCAACTTAACACAAGACTTTCAAATTAATTATCTGAGGAAACAATTAGAAATGCAGAAAATTGTGCAAAGTATTTCAGCCATGAAGTAGGACCCATTCTAAACCAGTGTATTTTAAAAATACAAGTTTATTAAAACAAAAAAGCAAAAACTAAATACTACAGAATAGGTATAGATCAAACACACTGACAAATAATTCATAAGTTACTGAGAACAAGAAAAAAGAAAAGGGGTAACAGATATAAAGTGGAAAAAGAGAAAAATAAAAGAGAGAGGGAAAAATAAAAGAGAGAGGGAAAAATAAAAGAGAGAGGGAAAAATAAAAGAGAGAGGGAAAAATAAAAGAGAGAGGGAAAAATAAAAGAGAGAGGGAAAAATAAAAGAGAGAGGGAAAAATAAAAGAGAGGGAAAAATAAAAGAGAGAGGGAAAAATAAAAGAGAGAGGAGAAAAAAAGGAGGAGAAAAAAAAGAGAGGAGAAAAAAAAGAGAGGATGAGAAAAAGAGGAGAAAAAAAAGAGAGGACGAGAAAAATAAAAAAGGAAGAGAAAAATAGAAAAGGAAGAGAAAAATAGAAAAGGAAGAGAAAAATAGAAAAGGAAGAGAAAAAAATGGAGACAGGAAAGCCTGCTAAAGCATGAAAATGAAAACATTTAGCTGATAAGCATTTATTTAACAAAGTTCAAATGAGGTCTTCATGGTTTACATTTTTTTTTTTTTTTTTTTTTTGCCTTTTTATCTATACAAATATACCCCTGACCTTTTAGTATGTATCTGAAAGCTTTTCCTCTTGTTAAGTGTTTGTTTGAAACAAGGTTTATTGGATTTAGATTTGAACCTTGAACTGACAAGGAGAAATTGCAAAAATACTTGGTTTAATGTACAAAATGAACTCACTTTCAACAGCTAGCTGTAGTCGCTGTGATAAAACAGAGAGTAATTCTCGAATACGTTTCCGATAACTGACCATGATTTCACCATCTGCAAATAAGAATATTTAAAGAAAAGAAATAGAGAGAGAAAAAGATAACAAAAGCAATTGAATGTATTAATTACTAAAAAGTCACCTCACATTACAGTATCATTTTTATAAATATTCATTTGACCTATTGACATTTTTCAGTGACCTTTACCATCAGGAAAGAGAAAATTTATATATAAATCTTGCAAAATATTTTTTGCCTTTTTGTATAATGGGTTAACTAATTTACAAATTTATATCCATAGACAAAAAAACAAAAAATAAAAAAAAAAAAAACACTTGATAAACTTGTATATTTAATATATTAGCTAATTAAATTAGGAAAAATGTACGATTTAATAATTTTAAATTACATTCTGTCTGAAATTTATTTACATTATATTTTCACAGATGTTTGTTGCTTTTAAAACTTTTTCCTCAGTCAGTTCTCATGTTTGAATAACAATTTTTGCTGAACTTTAATTTATAGGGACATTACAAATTAAGAATTTATGCATGCTAGAACTGAACACTAAAATAAGAAATGTTCAACAAATGTTTTATAGATTAATGTAAAATAAATACTTCAAAAATTAAGAGGCTACATGTCACTTACAAGAAGTACTATCATGGATACTGGAAATTCCACTGGATGTTTGACTGTCCAATGCTTTTCTAAGATCATCCAGCAGAGAGTCAAATTTGACCCGGAATTTCTGCTCTTCTACTTTGCGGGTATTTTCAAATGCTTCCCGATAAATATCTGCAGGAAAAAAAAAAAAAAGTAGACACATAAAAATAATTATTGTTGAGCAAAAATGACACAGGGTCTGTAAAAATAATTTTGTTCAAAGTTTATGCTTTATTTCTAAACTTTGCTATCAACAAAGAAAAGAAAAACAGAAATAAAAAAAAAAAAAATAATAATAAAAAATTAATGAAGAATGGTTGACCTAAGACAGGGGTTGGCAAACTTTAGCTAACTACGTGGCTGACTTAGTGTTTTAAAATCATTCAGTGTGACAACAGCATACATATTTTTTATAAAAGTCAAGGTCAATATACCTGTTCTACAATATATTTTATATAGTAATATATAGTATATATACTTTAGCATATATTAAAATTGAAACGGTTATATATCTTCTTTGCACTGTAATAGTTATTGGTTTGTGATGTCATTTGCAGCTGCGTGCCATTGTAAATTGCTTAGCATGCCATATGCGGCACGTTTGACAGTTTGCCAACTCTTGATCTAAGACATTCATAAACAAGATTAAAAATTACAATGGACAGCAAAATTTTAAAGTTGCAACTGTATTTTTAAAATAAAATTATAACTGGTGTTTATTGTATTATCTTTATTATATATATTTATTCATTTTCTTACTTCTAGAAGAGTGCTTTATTTTAAATACTTTTAAAAGTGCTTTTGAACACACATAAAAATAATTTTTTTATTATTCATCAATTAACAGCTTTTTTTTGCAATGAGTGATTTTCAGAATGGGTATTTGTTTATTTTGGACGCTCCCAAATTGAGGCTCACTTTTGAAAAATGTGGGAAAGAAGTGTAAATCTTGGGAGCATCCAAAATAAACACTAATTTTTTTAAAGTCACTCAAAAGCAAACAAGCTGCTAATGCGTAAAGAAGAAAAGAAAGAAAGACAAAAAGAAAAGAAAGAAAGACAAAAAGAAAAGAAAGAAAGACAAAAAGAAAAGAAAGAAAGACAAAAAGAAAAGAAAGAAAGACAAAAAGAAAAGAAAGAAAGACAAAAAGAAAAGAAAGAAAGACAAAAAGAAAAGAAAGAAAGACAAAAAGAAAAGAAAGAAAGACAAAAAGAAAAGAAAGAAAGACAAAAAGAAAAGAAAGAAAGACAAAAAGAAAAGAAAGAAAGACAAAAAGAAAAGAAAGAAAGACAAAAAGAAAAGAAAGAAAGACAAAAAGAAAAGAAAGAAAGACAAAAAGAAAAGAAAGAAAGACAAAAAGAAAAGAAAGAAAGACAAAAAGAAAAGAAAGAAAGACAAAAAGAAAAGAAAGAAAGACAAAAAGAAAAGAAAGAAAGACAAAAAGAAAAGAAAGAAAGACAAAAAGAAAAGAAAGAAAGACAAAAAGAAAAGAAAGAAAGACAAAAAGAAAAGAAAGAAAGACAAAAAGAAAAGAAAGAAAGACAAAAAGAAAAGAAAGAAAGACAAAAAGAAAAGAAAGAAAGAAAGAAAGAAAAGAAAGAAATAAAAGAAAGAAAAAAAGAAATAAAAGAAATAAAAGAAAAAGTGTTTTTTTTTTCTTTTATAATTTTATTTTGTCATTTGATTACCTCACTGCACACATTGGGAATTTAGTTGGTATACATTTAAATGTAAATCTCTTGCAGAGTTCAAAAGTCATTTAAGGCAATATCAAAGAATAGTTGCAGAAAAATAAACTTCTGTAAAAAGTGGTTGTACTCAGTCACGATTTGACTTTTCATGATATATTAGACACAATTGAGCAAAGATTCTTTAACTATAACAGAAATATTAATTTTGAAGTTGAGCCATAGAACTAGCATTGCAAAACGTCTAATCATCCACAATTGAAGTGTCATAGAATTACATAAAGAAACCTACTAATACATAATTTTCCATTGTTTTATCCTTTAACCAAAATAAGCCTTCATTTATAATTCAAAAATTAGCCAATCAAGAATTTAGTCCCTTTTTTTATGAATTTCAAATAAATCCAAATCTCACAAATCTTCAGCAAAAAAAAAAAAAAAAAAAAAAAAGAAAATATGAATAATTAAAACATTTTAGCTAAAAAAAAAAAAAAAAAAAAAAAAAAAAAAAAATATTAATTAAATAAATTCATAAAAAGACAAAAGTTGCCTTACCTTTTGTTTGGAGAATTGTTGATGAACCATTTTGTACATCTTTCTTTTGTAATTTTGAAACATTTACTTCAAGCACCTTGTTTGGATCCCGAATTGGCAAATCCCACACCGAGTGCCGTTGTAAAGTATCTCGACTGAGAGTTTCCAAAGACTGCGTCTTTATCAGATTAGTCTTTGACAAGACATCTAGTGATGTACTGCGAGGTAAATGTCTTCGGTTAACATCACTTTTATGTCTCGAGGTCAATAATTGGCTGGTCAGATCGACCTCTGAAAGAGTCAGAAAAAACAAATGCCATTAAATTGAAATTCTTTGTAAGTTTTTATCAAATGAGGAGTTTATAAACATTTTCAAAAATACTTCTCTAATTCTGCAGCTGGCGTAAGACTTATTAGGAATTTGGTTAGCTCTGTTTACTTGATTCTTTCTATTTTTTAATTCTATATCACTTCAGGATGTAAGTAATTATGGCTCTTCATGATTTAAATTGTATATTGCCAGAAAGAACACGCACATCTCTCTCTCTCTCTCTCTATATATATATATATATATATATATATATATATATATATATTTCTTAAATCACATTTTTTCTTTGTAATCACTAGTTTTGCTCATTTGTAGTCAATTCATTTTTTTACCAATTTACTTATTTTTCTCAAGTAAATATTAGGTTGGTGCAAAAATAATGTCGTTTTCTCACATATCTTACTATGTGAGAAAACGACATTATTTTTGCACCAACCTAATAGACTGTTCCACTATGTTACCAGCAGGTTATAAATATCGGTATATTAAAATGGTCAGTTTGAAAATTGCTACATGCATGAAAGTCATAGTTGCATTGAATAGTGAGGAACAAAATTTATAATTATTCTTAGTACAAATTTTAGCTCTTATTTTTAAATCGAGTACTGTTTTACTATTACCAACAGTACTCTCTCACACATGCATGCATGCATATATATATATATATATATATATATATATATATATGTGTGTGTGTGTGTATAATGAAATGGTTCAAGTCTAACAATTATTTAATATATTTTCTGTTTATATGTTATTTTTATAGATACAATTTATTTAATTAAATGCTCTGTTTTTAATTAAAGAGTATTAATTACATTTACCAACCTGAATGTTTGAGAAATTTTGTAGAAAATATGCATTCTCTGACAGGAATCAAACCTATATTCCTATACAGAAATGGTCATTGATCCAATAAATATAATTAATGCTGTTTAATTAAAAACAGAGCATTTACTTAAATAAATTGTATCTATAAAAATAACATGTAAACAGAAAATATATTAAATTATTGTCAGACTTAATCCATTTCATAATATGTTGTCATTGTTTATGTTAAGATACATAAGCAGATGTGATCAATTAAAAAAAATTGTCAAAAATTGTGTTTAAAAACAGTAATTTGGACTTTGCTAACAAGATGCTTCTCTGTAGCTAAGTGGTATAGTACATCAGATCACAATTCATATATATTAAGTTTTAACTTATTAATGTTCTTTGTCCCAAAATGGTACTTTTTGGAACAGTACAAGGAACCAATAATTTTTTCAGCATATTTAGTGATGGAACATATGTAAATTTTACTTGGAGCCTGGGGTGAACTTTGGCCCAAAAGACATGGAGCTTCATTGAAAGTGCAACCATTGATTATGATGGAAGGCAGCTCAGGGTCTGACTGGTAATGATGAAATGATATTAGCTTGGATTTAGAGGTACTGAAAGTTACCAGCCAGTTTTCCCCTATTGAGCAGTTAGAGCAAGGTCAATGGAAAGATCAGCTGTAAGGCTTTGAACATCTTAAAAGTGCTTCTGTAAACTATGGTATCATCTACATATGTTTACTAATGATTGCCTTCAATATATTCTGTGAGAATTAAAATCTCCAAGCCTACTTTCCTCATTAAGTGTCCCAGAAATTTCAGCTGTCTTTCTGATTCTAAATATCATTTTCTTTGTAGTTAATATTTTCCTTAAAACTTCCTTGTTATTCACATGGTCGCTCCATGGTATTTTCAGCATTTGTCACTTCAAATTGCTTCCTCATTTGTGAGGTGGTCCAGCATTCACTGCCAAATAAGAGATTAGACTACACAGAAGTTCAACACTTTTCTTTATTTCTAAATTTTCTGTTTGAATATCAATTGTTTTTATGAAAACAATTGATATTCAAACAGAAAATTTTCTCATTTTTTTGACCCAAAATTGTTTCAATGTTGTACATAATCTAGACAATGAAACTGTCAGTAGTTAAGAATTAATACAAGCATCAATGACATTATAAGGTTATTCCCCATATATAATACACATTTTTTTCTAAAAAATAAGAAAAATTAGTGGGGTGTATTATGCACAGCTACAAAAAAAAAAAAAAAATCTTTAAAAAATTGCTGTTTAAGTCGATTTCACCACAAACATGTGACAATTTGACACTAACATTTCGCAAATGCAACCCCATAAGGATGTCGAATACAATCATATGTACCTAACAATAGTTACAATTGTAAAATAAAATAAGAATTATCATAAAACTAAATTAGAATAATATTATTCTATGTTTAAAACCATGAAAAAATGCACACAGATCCAGTAGATTGCACATTTTATTGAACAAGAACAGGTTAAGGAGTCTATGCAGTAAGCACAATATAGGTATTTCAGTTTCCTTTTAAAATTGTGATGAGCGAAAATTGAGAAATATTTTCAATTACAGCTTGAATAGGAGTAGGAAATGTTGACCATAATGAAATTGGAGAGGTACAATTTATAGGGTCTGATTACCAAACAAGGGGTGTGTATTATGCATGAGTAAAATCATTTTCCCCACACTTTCAAAACAATTTTAAGTATGCATATTATGGATGAAGGCATATTATACATGGGGAATTAATATAAAAAATAAATGTTTTTAAATCAGTGCTCAACATCCTTTTGTGAAATATCACAATTAAAAGTTTAGCCATTAAACAAAATTTAAATGAAAAAATTACTACAAATATGAATATATTTTTAACTAGCTCAAAAGCAGCCCTATCAGGCAGCATTTAAGCTTGCTCTTGCGGAGGGTTCTTGTTTGGGCCTGTCTCACAATAGGTAGGGAGGAGTAGAAGAAATAAGCAACAATTAACTAAAGAATTCAAAATTGATTGCTGCATTAAAGTATTGCATTAATATTTATGCTAACCTTTTAAAAAGTTCAACAATATTTCTTCTGCCACCATTTAATTTAATGTACATAGGTCCTTACTTTCCGTACAAACAATTATTTTTATTTCATGGGTGGCTTTCGCTGGATTTTGCAATTAATTTTGATTATTCTCAAATATATTTCCAAGTTATAAAAATTGTTATTGTTCAAAATATTTGTCACAAAAAAAAAAAAAAAGAAATTGATGAAAACAATCACATTAATAAAAACTTGGGAATCCAAAATTTCAAGATTGTGAGTCTGGATCCAGCTCAGAATATTTTAATTTGCTCACAGAGTGATCCTGATTCCAAAATAGTATATGTTGAGCTATGGCCTTTAGAAGTAAAAAATGAAAAAGTGGGACACAGTGACATTCACATTTATCATATAGATCATAAAATTTCTCCATAAATTTTTTTTTTTTTACTAGTTTTTCTTTCAAATCTCAGACTGCTATTCTCTGACTGTTAGTATTTAGCACAGATCAAAAATAAAGAAGGAGCCTCTTTAACATTTCATTCATTTTCCTGAGGAAGCCTGTCTATCCAAGGCAGTTACATTACTGATATGGAGATGAAGATTTAATGTTGGCAATCATTCACATCTTAACATATAGCCAGTCTTTATCTTTCCTGAAACCTGAAGATACATTGGAATAATGAAAGATGCCTTCACAAATCTAAGCAAAGTATGAAGAAACAAGAGTTTTTTGGGGTTTTTTATGAAAAAAGAAAAAGAGTGCTGAAATGCTATGTAATATCAATCTTCCTACTTGGCAGTGAATGCTGGATAATTTCGTTACAGATGAAGGAGACAAGACATGATTCTTCACAAGGATGCTGAGAATGTCATCAATTAAGCATGTGAGCAACAAGTAACATTTAATGAAAATGGAAATAAAAAGGATACTGATACTAAGAATCAGAAAGAGAGTTGAAATTTCTGGGACACATAATGAGGAAAGAAGGCTTAAAAAATCTGACACTCAGAGAACATTGAAAGCAAAAGGGACAGAAAGAAACAACAATATCTGTGTTTATTTCTGAGATGAGGTGTTATGTACACATGAAGGACACATGGCACAGTGGATAAAGTTGTTGGTTAGATCCAGTGACAGGATCCAAAGAGTGTGAGTTCAATACCCGGTTAAGGCAGTGGAGAACTTTCAGAGGGAAATTAACAGGAGATAACTGATAGCCGACATCCATTAAACATGGCACATGGAACTCAGTCTACTCCAGCGAGTGAAATAAAGGGTTCAGTTCAACATTCCAACCACCTGAAGAAGGCCTGAGCGTACAATGGCCGAAACATTGTAATAAATATGGCGACAAAGATGAGTACAAGAAACAACAAGTAGCCTACCTAATGAGTTTGTTAAAATGGATCGCAGAACAGAGTGGCTTGCATAGTAAGAAAAAAAAAAGAATTGCTAAGAGCTGCAAGGAAGTCATGGAGAACTATGTACATAAAAGAAGATTAATATTATTTATCAGCTATTACATTAAGTCAAGAAAAGTGATGCAGGTTCATATATTATCAGAGACTTTTTCTTTATTTCCAATATGTTGCTTACTAATTGCAAATGAATAATGGTGTCATAAAAAGCAAATAAAATTAAAAAGAATTCTTCATCTTTTATGTGTTGTGTTCATTCAGGACATTAGCAATTATGGCTCTCCACAATTTCCTGTCCTTTATAGCTTTGTAAATTTTGTCTTTTTTGCTATCTCTCCTAAACCCTCTTCTATCATCCATTTAAACAAACCCCTTAGGTAGTTCAGGTACTGTTTTCCTCTATCTCTCTTACTTTCAAGTATCAAATTTTCCAAGCCCTCTTTCCTCATTATGTGCTCTAAAAATTTCATCTCTTTCTGATGCTAAGTATGTGTTCTTTTAATTTCCATTTTCTCTAAAATTGTCATTGCTTACATGTTCAGACTATGGTATTCTCAGCATCCTTCTGTAGAACCACATTTCTGTTGCTTCAAATCTGTTCTTCATCTGTGAGGATATTGTACAGCATTCACTGCCATATAGGATGAGGTTTTATTACATAACAGGTTAGTATTCTTTTCTTTGTTTCTAAGAAAATTGTTAAAAAAATATAGACTTTTTATGCGTCTTGGCAATTTTTATTCATTTTGGTCAAAGTAAAAAAAAAAAAAAAAAAAATGATTTTTTTTATAACATTACTGATAGTACAAACTTTCTTTAAAAGAATTTAGAAATCAAATGCAAACAGACAAAAATTTCAATATATGCACCGTACCACTATCAACCATGTAGGTAGTACCCTGAGGTAGTATAAATCATATGACAAGTGATTAGTAAAGTTTACTTCAAGTGTCACATGGTTTATTTTACAACCCACTTCAAGTCTTTCCAACCTCTTTCTACTTAAGACAGTAAAAGTATTTCAGAAATAAATAACTAAGGAGCTTTGACAAGATAGTAATTAAAATTTTTTGAATAAGAAAGAAAAAAATTCAGTTTGACACACAGGTCATAACCAACTAACCTGGTTTTTGAAAGCAGAAAATCCCACCAATTAAAAGTGAGCAATTACAATCAACTGAATATTCAGATCAACTTTTACAACATTTAACAGCAGTTCTTGTAAGATATGAAAAAATGTTTTTAAACATTGTATGCAATCTAGGGCAAGAATGACCACAGCACTTTGAAAATGGAAAAGGTTTATGCTCTAGCAAGAGCTAGAAAATAAATCCTATCCAGATTTTCAATGAATAATAAATATTTGGAGATTTCAAGGAGGATATCAATGTCATTGATGCACCACATTGCTGACCAAAAAAATAGGATTTTAATTTTTCATACCAGACCCTGTCAGGGTGATTATGACTCCCCACAGATTCCTTTTTTGTTATCTGTGAATTTCCATGACATCATGGGGAAGATTGTAGAGTGTTTTCCTTTTTCTTCTTCCCAGCTGTGAATTCAAAGTGACTGACACCCAAGGCTAGAGAGCCCAGTCTACCCTGCTATTTAACATAGCTGGCAGCAGATGGATTCATGCATTTTCAAAAGACCTCAATATGAAGTGAATATAAACCCAGAAGCAAAATTTAAATTTGGCTGATTCTACTTTCTGTGCTGGAACCCACAAGCCTTTATTCTGTCTCTCAGTAACCCTTACTTTGATTCTGACTACTGACAATCACTTTCTTTCATTTTTTAAATTCATTTCTATAGTTAACTCATACACAATGTGTTTACTTATATATATATATATATATATATATATATAATAGCTCGATTCCATCAGCAATTTTTGCATAATTCCCTCTCTTTCTGAAAATGTCCAACAGACTTAGTTCTGAAACATGACAAAATATTTTAGGCCAAAAAACATTGTAAAATTCAGTCCTTACTCCTTAATTTTCTTACCACTAGAAACATTTACTCTGTTAGTGAAGAAAATGTCTAAAACTAACCAAGGAAACAGCCAAGGAGAATTAACTAAAACTGAGATATCCAAAAAAGGCATGGCATGTGGAATTAGAACAATCTATCCCTGTGGACTGAATAAAGGGCTCGATTCAAAATTCCAACAAATATCTCCTGAAGAAGGCTGAAGTGTACAATGGCTGAAACATTGTAAATGTGGCAATAAAGATGAGGACAACAGTTTGAACAATGTAACTAGTGTAATGCCAATTCTGATGGAAAGGCCACATTCACTGATTACTGAAAGAGAAACTCAATATTAATGGCATATGAGACAAATATGATAGTTGTTCTCATGGATATACTCACTCAAAACTTAGTACATCTAGTCCACTCATAAGTATTAAAGGATATTAAAATAAAAAAGTTTTTTTTTTTTTTTTTTTTTTTTTTAGATGAAATGTATTTAATGGAATTTTACTAGAAGTTTTCCTTTGTATTATTCTTGTGGCTACATCTAAAAAAGCAACAGTTATCAGAAGGAGTAAAAAAACAACAAAAAAAACCAAAAAAAAACAAACTAGTAATACACTAGGTTTATAAATCTCAAAAGTTCATTCACTGATGGCTCAGTGGATAAAAGCATTTTTTTTAAGTAATCCCATGACTTGACATCGCAGAGGTAAACAAAAAACTTTGAGAGTTAACTGAAACCAAGGCATGAGACTAGAACAATCTACTCCAGTGGACTAAAAGGGTTCGGTTCAAAATTCCAACATATATCACCTGAAGAAGGCCAGAGCATACAATGGCCAAAATGTTGTAAACATGGCAAGAAAGATGAGGACAACAGTCCAAACAGTATAAATAGTAATAAAAATAACTAAATGAAAATTTTTCATTAAAAAGGAAATAATATAAATAGATATTAGATTTTTTTTTTTTAGCTACAGTCTATTTTGGCTTCTTTCATTGTATTGTACATTTTATTTGTTTATTTAGACAGGAAAAAAAAAAGAAACAAGTGTTTTTTATTACAGACCTTAATCATTTGATGTTATGTTCAAGAAAGTTGTGAGAAACTAAAATGTTTACAACCCTCTTTTGATCACCAATGCTGAACCAAAAGTATGTAATAAATATAGACATTACAAGGAAGTATCATGTGACACCATTATTAGACAGCACTGCAGGTAATATTTAAGTTTAGAGTATTTGGTAATAGTTTATTAAATGGATTTGTTTATCAAAAAAAAAAAAAAAAAAAAACACAAAAAAACAAACACGTTTTCCCTCTTAATGACACTTTCAAAGTAGAAAGTTGCATGCACAAATAATTAGTTGTTCCAAAAACAAAATAATGATTATTGTACTTCTCACATAGGCAAATCTTGAAATAAACAAATTTGAATCATCAGAACTTTTTTTACTCATTTAATACAAGGTTGGAGCTCATGGAGGCTTAAAGGTATGAATAGAAATTGCTTATAAAAAAATATCTGCTTTATTATAAGTAATCCTTTTTTGAAAAAGGACGAAGGAACAGTACAATCGACAAAGTCACAACTCAGCATAACACAGAATCATCGCTACAAAGATTTTTTTTCTATATGCCATGTCCCTTCAGGATGCAAGTGATCATAGCTTTCTACAAATTCTTGTCCTTTGCAGCTGTGAGCAAGGTTTTTAATATCTCTCCAATTCCTTG
Organism: Acanthosepion lycidas; assembly: GCA_963932145.1. Lineage (NCBI taxonomy): Eukaryota > Metazoa > Mollusca > Cephalopoda > Sepiida > Sepiidae > Acanthosepion > Acanthosepion lycidas. Next base: position 12,778,493 of record OZ010585.1, read on the forward strand.
TTCTGTCATCAAGGAAACAAATTAGGTAGGTGGGTTACTCATTTCTGTCTACCCCTCTTGTGTTTAAATATATCCTGGGATAAAAAATTTCATTTACATAGCCAGTTTCTCTCTAACATCTCTGCAAACCCAACGGATATTGTAATCAAGAATGGAAGAATCAAACTCGCCCTTGGTGCCTTCACCCTTGTCCAGAACAGGGAAGTAAGGTAACTTCGCCCAGCCTTTTTGCTAAATCTATCAAATCATCCGATTAGTTACTGTAGTTTTCTCCTCCTCTCTTACTGTTCTGTTTCATAAGCTGCCCCCAAAAACTCATCTCGATGCAACAGAACATCAAAATAAAAATAAATAAAAACGTTCCCCCCTGTTAGTTTCTTGTATTTTATTATGCTGCCTGCTTATCCGCAATTCATATTGCTTTCTTCTGTAAGCAAAAAAGTATTTAATCTAACATTGTTCAGCCAGCATCTTTCTATTTCTTTTCTCTGGATAAGTAAGAAAAGATTCTTCCTTGTCTCCTTTTTTTTTCTCTTTCTCTTCAATTACACATGTACTAGAAAATATATAGAAAGATCTGTCAACATTCATTATTCACCTACACAATGTGAGTTTAAACTTTTCTTAATTTAAGGAATAGCATCAATCAGAAAACAGATTGACAAATGAGATCTTTATAACTATCTCATTCTTTCTCACCTTCTTCAGGAAGTCATCAAAATTCTAGTTTATTCTAGTTTTTAGCATTCAAAAAGTGATTAGTAATATCTGGACATCTTTGCAAATCTGTCTGTGAAGTATTTACTTCATCAAGATAAATTCGGTTAGTTGCTCTGCAACAAGTCAAAAGTTTCAAGATGTTTACTTCACAGATTGCCTGAACTTCAATCTTTAAACAAAAAATTTAACCTTCTCAAATTATGAAGAAATTTTAATATTCTTTTAATATTTCCTCTTACTGGTTAAATTATGTTTATATTTAAGTTTGAATCCTGCTAATGCACTGCATTGTTTAGTTTTTAATTTATATCTGTTAACCAAAAAATAAAATATTTTCTCTGTACTTGAAATATGATATCAAGCAAAAAGTTCTCGAGAGTAAAAATAAAATCTGTAAGTCAATCAAGATTTGTTCAAGCAGGGGGACAATTTATGACACAGGAGAAAAAAAAACAAGGTATATGCTGACAGCTGTCATTTTCCAAACTTAAGATCAAAGTAAAACTATTAATGAAAGACTTTAAAAACAGTAAACAGTCATTTAATTAACTCAAATTTGTTACTCTACAAGAATTAAATTGCAGGCCAATGGATAGCCAACAATTTTAACAATAGCTAACTGCCTTTTATAAGCAGCTACGGTCAATTGTGCACAAGGCAAGTTTCCCTTCTCAAAACATTACGTCTCTGCAATCAAGACATTATTCAACTACACTGAAAATGTACTTAATTTTATGGGTATTACTTAGTTATAAATTAATTGACAAAGAAAAGAGAATTATTAAGTTGAAAAATATCAAATACACAATTTCTTTAAATTATTTTGGTAAAAAATATAAGTATATCACTTGAAGAGAAAGAAAAGGTTTTATTTAAGTGTAATGTAAAAAATTTTTGATGTTAGATAATTTTGACTTTTATATTGTGCCTAAAAATCAGAAGCTATATTAATATTTTAATAACTCAAAAAAAAAAAAAAAAAAAAAAAAAAAAAAAAAAGATAAAAAAGGTATTTTTAAGATAAACTTAAAATTTTAAACTGTAAAAGTTAAAAATTCTAAAAAATATTTCTAAGTATAATTTTAAGTAATCACATTATTTTAAAAAGTGATAAAAAAAATATCAGATTCAAGTGTGATAGTTCAACAATAATTTTCACATATAGATAAATGAATTTGGCTGAAAATGTTTTCACTAATAAACTCCTCTCCAAAGTTGTAGATAATTCCTTTATGACTTTAGGAAAATAAAAATTATTTGCTCACTATTAAAAAGTCTAAAAAAAGTGCATTGAAAAAAGTAGTTAGTAGGAGTTATAATTTACATTATTTATATATGGACTAATTTCCTAATCTTTTTTGCTATTATCATAATGTTTTGATCCTTGTATCCTTTGACCTTTTTCCAATGTCCGTCAATCCAGGTAACCTTCAGGGAATTTTAAACTAAACACTTTACTTAATTTATGGCGATAGTGTGTTCTCGTTCTTCTACCCATATCAAGCCTTGTAGTTTGTGAATTTGGTGGCATAGTGATTATGAGTTCAATTCTAGTGATGGATAGTACAGACTCAGATCCAGTGGAAACAGGGCAACAAACAATAAGTAAGCAATACTAAGAAAAAAAAAAGAGAGCAAGACAAGATATCCATAGACATGGACAATGGAAAGAACAATAGAGTGTGTACAGACAAGCAGCCATGCTGAGAAAACTTTAAGACTTTTATATATATAGATATATATATATATATATATATATATATATATTCTAAAACTTATTAAAAAAAAAATCAACAGAATGTACTTAAGAATAATGAACATTAAATAAAATAAATATTTTACAAATTCAAACAGGTAAAAACTGTTTTTGTTTTTCAGTTTGTGAACCTGATCCTTTATTAAATTACCAGTGACATTGTATATCAAGTCCCATCAGAGTTAGGTGGACTTAAACTTATTACACCGTTATAAAATATCATCTAGCAACAAATATCTTGCTAAAACATGTCTGAACTTAAACAGCTTTTTTTGTGCTCTCCACAATTTCCTGTCCTTTGTAGCTCTTAGGACATTTTGTTTTTTTATTATCTCTCTTAATTCCTGCCAGCCATTTACACAAGCTGTTTAGGTAGGTTATACACTGCTTTCCTCTGACCATCTTGTCTTTAATATGTACTGTAAGTGCCAAATTTTCTAAACCTTCTTTCCTCATATATCCTAAAAATTTCTGAACTGTATTTTAGAAGAGTATGATCAATAACTAAGAGATGGTATAAATATATACAGCATAAAGCCTATGAGTAGGTATGTAGGCATTATACAAATCTTTTGCTTTGCAATACCAAGTCAGAGATACAGACATTTAAAACAATGTTTCCAAGAGTGTTAATCCAACCAACCCTATATCTGTCCATTTCAAGCTTCTGTAGACAGCCATCTAGTCATAATACCAGTACATTTGAAAACAGTGTAATATTTATATACTGATAATTTTATATAAATGTTTCTTCCATGTTTGAAATTATGAAATTTTTCCAAGAAAAAGATGCAAACCATTTTTAAAATCAAATATTATGGCATGTGCAAAAGTTTACAAAACCAAATACAGACCAACAGAGAGAAATTGCCAGAATTAGGGTAATGGTTAACAAACCATTCTTGTGCATTTGATCTTTACTGGGAACCACAGAATTATGGTTTTGTAACAAAATAGCTCAGCTCAAGAAATATTCATATATAAAAAAACCTTTGTACACATGATATCACATGCACGTGTATGTGTCTCTCAGTAACCTCAAAAGAAAAGCATACTTAACGTTTAAAATTAATTTTTAAAAATGAAAAATCTTAAAGTTTTCATTTTAGTTTTAAATTCAAGCTAATAGATTAAATTTAATATTTCCAATAGGCAAAATACTTAGTATTTCAAAATGAATTTAAATTGATTGGAAAATGTTAGGAGAAAAATTTACAATTCTCTTAGCACATCAGAATTCTCTTTATTAAAAAAAAATCTTTCAAAAATAAAATTACTTTTTTGAAACTTTATTTGAGGAAGATTAGCTTCTTTTAAGTTTAATCAATCTGGTTTTATGCAAATATTACCTTTAGTTTAAAATATCAAAAAGAATTTTTTTAACACTGAGGTGGGTGTTTTAGGAGGTGCTGACAGCTCTATTAACAGCCTGATGTTTAGGAAATTTAACTGTTTTTTTCCTATACATATCTACCCATGAAAATTAATTGACAAATATCACATGAGCATGTTTTTATAAAAAAAATTTTTTTAACTACCAAGTAAACTTAAAAATTTAGGAAAATATAAGTACCCAAATGTTTTATTTAATTTTAGGCAATTTGGCTTTAAATTTACTATAGTTACTGTTCTTGTTGTCTGATAATGTTATGTATGAACGTCCATATTTACAAAAATCGATGTTTATACAGACACAAAATTTTAAAACTTTTTTAAGACACTGGAGATCATTGAATTGTAATAAGCTTTTACTTAATAACAGAATCACCATACCAGTACAGATTAATATACAATATTAAAAGACTTAAAACTATTTATATTTTTACCAAGATTTTCTAAAAAAAGAACTGTTTACAAAATAATTTAATTAATTTGCAAATAATTCCTGAAAGTTTCATTAATATCTGATAATTATTTGATTTTTGAAGACTTTCCAAATCAATGTGTTTTTCATTGCAAAAAGATGCTGAAATTATATAAACTAATTTATGGTCACTCACTAATGAAAGAAAACATTTTTTTAACCTGAATTTTGAAGGTTCTAAAAAGTATTAACAAATATAATTTAATAATCAAAAAATCCTTTGGGAGGTACCTACTTATATTTGATACACATATTTAAATAAGAACTGTAGTGTTCACAAAAATATGCCAAGATGAAGCCAATATGTCTATGATATTGATGGCATCAAGTTCTTGACACTAACCTAGAAAGTTGAAAGTACAACAAAATGTGAAATTTGAATAGTTTCTCCAAGAAGACAAACCAGATGGTATAATAACTTGTTTGAATATTGAAAAAAATAAAGCAACAATTAAAACAGGCAGACATTGTAAGTAGATAAAAAAACATGCAACATTTGAAGACCTAATTTTAAAGCTAATTTTAAGGTGGTGGTCACATCATACATGAGATATAAAATTAGTGTATGTACTGCTGGCCCTGGCTGCACCTTTGACCAAACTGTATATACATTTACTGTAGTCAAATTAGTTTCAAAATTAAATCGTGTGCGTGTATACACAGAAATCAATACTCCATGGTGACTATTTGACATCTTAAGATCAACTGATCTCCCACACAAAGGTCAAAGCATTTACTCATCACACACTGAAAGACAGGCTAGTCTGATAAATCATTTAAAGTACAAGTTTTTCTCATAAATACAGCCTTGTACCAGGCTAAACCAATAAATGCAGATTTAAGCATACAAAAGTGAAATACAGAAAAGCACCTATACAATTAAGAAAAAAAAAAACTTAAACTTTACATGACAAAGTTTTTTAGATGAAAATTTGTTGGATAATAGGAAAAAAGTGAGATAGATGGATAGATAGATATGAATAGAAGATGGATAGATAGATAGATATGAATAGAAGATGGATAGATAGATAGATATGAATAGAAGATGGATAGATAGATAGATATGAATAGAAGATGGATAGATAGATAGATATGAATAGAAGATGGATAGATAGATAGATATGAATAGAAGATGGATAGATAGATAGATATGAATAGAAGATGGATAGATAGATAGATATGAATAGAAGATGGATAGATAGATAGATATGAATAGAAGATGGATAGATAGATAGATATGAATAGAAGATGGATAGATAGATAGATATGAATAGAAGATGGATAGATAGATAGATATGAATAGAAGATGGATAGATAGATAGATATGAATAGAAGATGGATAGATAGATAGATATGAATAGAAGATGGATAGATAGATAGATATGAATAGAAGATGGATAGATAGATAGATATGAATAGAAGATGGATAGATAGATAGATATGAATAGAAGATGGATAGATAGATAGATATGAATAGAAGATGGATAGATAGATAGATATGAATAGAAGATGGATAGATAGATATGAATAGAAGATGGATAGATAGATATGAATAGAAGATGGATAGATAGATAGATATGAATAGAAGATGGATAGATAGATAGATATGAATAGAAGATGGATAGATAGATAGATATGAATAGAAGATGGATAGATAGATAGATATGAATAGGAGATGGATAGATAGATAGATATGAATAGGAGATGGATAGATAGATAGATATGAATAGGAGATGGATAGATAGATATGAATAGGAGATGGATAGATAGATATGAATAGGAGATGGATAGATAGATATGAATAGGAGATGGATAGATAGATATGAATAGGAGATGGATAGATGGATGCAAGTTTGTGACCCTGGGTTTCACGCTGTCTACCTCAATGCGTATACAGACATGCATCTATGTTTGCATTAGCATGAGTGACATCACTATGATTCCCCCCCACTTCCATAATAACACCAATACATGCAATCTACATAAACCCAAATTTAAAAAAAAATTAATCAGTTTGTCTGACGATTGCAAAAGCGTGAAACCCAGGGTCACAAACTCACATCAATCCAACCAAATATGTTAGCTCTATCTCTGATATTGAGCACTTTCTAATAAGTACCACGCATATTATATATATATATCTCAGGAAACCAAAACGTACATTAAATTACAACATATATAATAACTGAGAAGAAACTACGAAAATAAATTAAATAAATGGAAAATACAAAGAAAATGTTTTAAAAACTGAAAAAAAAACAAAAAAAAAAAAAAACAAATCAGATCAAAAAAATCCAAATCATCAGGTAAATTTGTTTACATTTATAAAGATTCTACAATATCTTCATCCCCCAAAATCTTGCTGAATATTCATTAATAACATCTTTAACAAGTTCAGTTCTATTTTCTTTTGCTTACTTCTACGAATCTGAAGATTGAATTTCAAACTCTTTAATAATGTGAATGCAGCTCCAATGTTGTGTGAAGAAACAATTTATTTCTAATCAAAAAACCAATGATAGAATTAACAATGTCGCAGCAGAGAGACAAGGTATGGAAAATTCCAAGTGAAATCATTTAGTAAATCTGTTTACTGTTGAAAGCAAAACACCAGAAAATAATTATTGTGTGGAGTCATATGATAGTTCAGCAGTTCTTAAATTAAACTGGAAGCTGTAGGTTTGCAGTTTAACTCCTGTTGTTGAATTTAAAATGTCTCTTAAAAAAAATTTAAAAATATCATTTTGAAAAACTGAAACTTCCAAAATAGTTGAGGTCAGTTAATATCAAGCAATAAACCAAATGATAGCACTTTTCACCTGACATACAAATAGATGGGCAAGAGTAGATTTTTTAGTAATCTGATTACAACTATCCTAGCAATGACACAGATTATAGAATCTGTGTCAAAAAATAAAAATTCTCTTTAAAAGTAATATACCAATGAAAAAAATAAAAAAATAAATGAGAATAATTTATTAATAAACATGATTCATTCGTATCCTATTTTGGATACTATTATGCACAAATATTTAAATAATGTCCAATAAATATACAAATAAGTTACAAAGAATTTGTAATAACTGAGCAACCTGTTGATTGGTTTAAATGTTTTTTTCTTACATAAATACAGATCCAATAAAGATAAAATATACTATCAAGAAAGCTGGTGTTATCATGACTTTGATATTCTATCAAATTGGTTAACATGAGAAACAGCCAAAGTTGACTTTCTGCTGGAGCTTCTTATAAGTTAGATTTTATGACAGATCCTGGCTGTCTTTGTCCAAGCAAAACTAACCTAAGTGCTCATTTGGTTTATATTATAACACAGATTTTCCCTGCATCTAAATCCCTAAAGCAAGATTTGTTTCAGTATCTGTCTATATTTCTGAGATGAGGTATTATGTACATTATTTACTATTGTCCACATCTTTGTTGCCATATTTATTACAACGTTTCAGCCGTCGTATGCTCTGGCCTTCTTCATGTGGTTGGAATGTCGAACTGAACCCTTCATTTCACTCACTGGGGTAGACTTCAAGTTCCATGTTTAATGGATGTCAGTTATCAGTTATCTCCTGTTAATTTCCCTCTGAAAGTTCTCCACTGCTTTACCGGGTATTGCACTCACACTCTTTTGGTCCTGTCACTGGATCTAACCTGTTTAGGATCTTTCCTGTTTAGGACTGGGTTTCCAGTTCTTGTAATGTCTTTTCATTCTCTTTCACTCCCTCGTATCTTAATAGGATTATTGACTTGCTTGGTGTGAATTGATTAAAAAAAAAAAAAAAAAAAAAAAATGTATGGTCTCAAACAGTTTGAGATTATTAAACAAAAATAGACAAATGTTTGAATTTTCTTTTCCATTAATTTTATTAAGAAACATTTTGTTTTGTTTCCTGTCCTTTCCAGTAACTTTATCACTCAGAGGTTTTTATCTTTCTGAAAAAAAATGTTCTAGGTGCTTTTTGTGGACTTCTAAGGAAGATTTTCAAAATAATACTTTAAATATCAGAATAAATTGTAATCTGTAGGTGCAGCAATTGGTAAAAATGTTTCCATTAAGCAGTATTAATTTTTGCCTGGTCACCAAATAAATATGTAGTCTTGAATTATCATGATGGAATGTTACACTTTTCCTGCTTTTGCTGCTTTTACTTGGTCAAATTGTGAGCACTACTTCTCCAAATCAATTTTCCAGAAGGATCTCAAAGCAGAAGACTCCATTTCAATCCTATCATATATACAGCATCAACTTCTTGAGGAATATAAAATGAACATTTGGTATAGTTCAGTAAAATTATCACTTGAGGAATTTCAACAGGATAGCACATGTAATGTGAAGAGAAAATAATGACATAATCATGATATTGACATTCTACACTACTTCAAATAAAATAATAGGAAGGAACCCTACCATCAGCACTGCAAAGAGTGATAGCTACTGGACTTGAGAAACCTATTTCCCTGAAAAATTGTTTGAAGAGAAAAATTTTATAAATTTCAACTGACCAAAAGTACAAGCTGCTCAGGTCAACAAATTCCAAATGTTTCCTTATAAAGAAACTGCTAATATTACCATTACCATTTAGTTTGGCACTGGGACTCTTGCATTTCATATTGTTGTAGGATATCCATTTTTGATCACCTATTATGAATTGGCTCAAAAACCAAGCATTTAAATTTAGACTAGTAGTTTTTTTTTTTTTTTTTTTTTTTTTACTCATAGAAAACACATGTCAAAGTAACTAAAATAACTTAACTTGTTTTGGATACTTTCTGTATGTTGGTTGTCTCCCATGTTCTATAACAGTGATTATTCTCAAATAATGTCTTCATTTCATTGATATTCACCTCACTTCATTCACTTGTTCGGCAAGAGATATCCAACATGGAATGTTGCAAATCACCTTTGACACATTTGATCATCTGCAATACATTCTCCATAAAGTACACAGATTTTGTTTTACAGTTTAATTTCATTTTTATCTTAACATTAAAAATAAAAACATAATATGCCAAAAAAAAACAAACAAAAAAACTGTTGTTTATTTCCTTTCATCTTAAAATCCATAAACAAAATACAAGTGTGGAGATAAGAATCAACACTTTATGGTGACAGTCATTTGTAAACCTCAGTGTAATCTTCAGAACAAGTGTAAAGTGAGCAGCCATTATTAAATGTAAATAAACAGAACTTCCCAATAAACAGATTTGACAAAATTTGTAATGAACAATTACAATAAAAAGAAAAGACAAGGACAAAAGATAATATAAGCAAGCAAACAATATATGCAAGGCAAATTAACAGTAACAAGGCAAGGCAACAGTAATACGAGTCTGTACTTCCTGGCTCGGGGATTGAACTTACAATTACTATGCTACCAAATTCATGCTTTGATGTTTCAGTTTGCAGAGCGAGTGGCCACAATTAAATGTAAATAAATAGCAGAACTGCCCAACAAACAGATTTGTCAAGGACACATGACAGTAGATAAAGGCGTTGGTTAGATCCATTGACAGGACCCCAAAGAGAGTGAGTTCCATACCCAGTTAAGGCAGTGGAGAACTTTCAGAGGGAAATTAACTGGAGATAACTGATAACCGACATCCATTAAACATGGCTCGTGGAACTAGAATAGTCTACCCCAGTGAGCAAAATAAAGGGTTCAGTTCAACATTCCAACCACCTGAAGAAGGCTTGAGTGTACAATGGCCGAAAGGTAATAAATATGGCAACAAAAATGAGGACGATAGTCTGAATAATGTAAATAATGAAGATTTGTTTCCTAAGAAATACTAAGAGGAGAGAAAATATAACTCGGAATAAAATTTTAAAAGAACTGTAAATGAAAATAAAAAATTGACATGACCAAGACATAAGCACATTGCATGTTAATTTGCATTTAGATTTGTCTTGAATGCCAAGAAATTAGTAATACCATTCGATAGGATAACTACATATTTCTCCTGAGTCTCATAGTCATTATTCTTTTGTGCTTACTAGATCATGTGGCTAAGTTGTTAAAATGTTGGTGTTCTATGATTTCCAAACCAAATATATAATTTTTTTTTAAATAACACAAACACACACAAATCAGCTGTTCCAAAAGTCACCTAAGGAAGAGATACAAAGAGAACCTCATCAAGCTAAAATGGGATAAACTTCAGCCCCATGATCTTCAACACACTGCTATTGATTGACTCAAGTGTGCACTGCATACTCCAAGGCAACAATCAACTTACAAATCAATTCTCACATATAGTGCCTGAAGGTAAGCCAAGAAGAACATAGGAAGGGTGTCTACTACTTACCCAACATTCTATGCTCCTCGCCCCACTTGAAACTATGTATATTTAAATTTAGCCTAAGAAATCATCTATGCTCACAGATGTTGACTGCATAACATTTGTCTTCTTCAAACTAATATAATTACATAGATTAATAAAACTTAAGTATTTTTTCTTAGGTTTTATACAACAAAGAACATAGCAATATGCCTATCTATGTAGCATTTCAGTAAGAAACCCTATCAACTTACATCAGAAACATTCAGACTTTTCATAGGTCCTGTCATGCATAAAAGTAAAAAAAATATATATAATCATATCAGTCATGGTGCTAGTAATCCAACATGGAAGAATGCATAACACAAACAAAACTACCAGAATATGGATATTGTATTTATGACCTATTCAATTAATTTACTTATACACCTGCTCCAAAATAGATAAGCAAATATAAAGATTGAAATGTCTGACTCATATTAAACATACAATATTTAATACCAACAGAAATAGACACACACACACACACACACACACTAGAAAATCCAATTATAAATAAAATATTTTACTCTCACACCTTTACAAATGTTGCCTTTCTGGGGAACTGACATCAAAATGGCAAATTTAAAACAATCTTTCTTGGACAGACCTATAAATTATACCCACTTAAATGTTTCTGTATGCCTTCTCCTATTTACTTTGACATCAGAGAACAAAATTCTTGATAACCTGTTTATTTAGACTCAAAAGTAGAGAGAAGAAAAATGGGTTACTGTAACTGAGCCTCAAAGGCATAGGGCCCTCCCCACCATCTTCCCTGTCGTTACAGATCAATAACCCTTGTAACAGATGGTCATTCAAAAGAACTTAGGTTGACTAACAGTAAAAACATTTGTAGTTTAGTACATCTTGCTTGCTCAAATATTTATCTATCCTCAAAGCAAGATTTAGGTAAATGCTGACAAACTATGTAATAGTCTTATCAGAGATAAGGGATTCAGATTGTGCTTTATGTAACATTTGGAACAGTATTAATAACATTTTCAAAGTCAATCAGTAAATATACAAAAGCTGCTAAATTTTTTTTTTTTTTAATATATAGGATTTAATAAGGTCGACCTTATTTACTACTGACCTATTTATTAGTAAAGAACAAAACAAAATACTGTGTACAGTTTTGAGAAGAGTCATTGTTACATGGATTGTTTCGACTACAGACTTCTTTCTTTCTGATGCTTTTACTGTTAATACAATATTTTACTTCATTATTATTCAAACAGTAAGGAGGAGAAAAAGGAAGAGGGATGGTCAACTAAATAACTGGCAAACAGAATTGATGGCCATTTCACTGAATAGCTCAGCTCATTTCCAACAACACATGCTTAATAACATTCTCAGCAACCCATGTTATACAAGAGATTCTATATAAGAATGTTCTTCAGTCACCTCCCTGCTGAGTAAAGAAATTGTACTGAAATTTAATTTTTAATTTTGCATACTTTTAATCTTACAGAATTTCCATTTTATTTAATTTTTCCAATCACCAGGTGAAAATCAAGTCTTGGAGAAAATGAAAATGTAATTAGATATAAAAAGAGGGAGAGAGGAATTTTTGTCATTGCAAAATAAATCCAACATATTTTCCTCTGAATAAAAGAGGTGTAAATGGCAGCCTCAGTGCTGACATTAAATTCTTCTCATCAAAAGTTGATTGAAAAAAATTAAAATAATACAAATAGATAAAAAGATTTAAAACATTAACCAGCAAAATCATTTATATACTAAGTTTTGCTTTACCAAAGTAACAATTATATTACCATTTACTAAATTCTAACTAATTATTCAGTAATTAATTTGATAGGCCTGAATACTCTATATATATATATATATATATATATATATATATATATATATATATATATATATATTTGAGATATTTATAAGAGAAAAGTATATCAAAGATAGAGAATTTCTAAATATAGACAGTGTGGCTATAGGAATCAACACAACATGATGACTGTCAGATTAAATACCACTACTCCTCTAGTGGGCTCTCTATCTCTCTCTCTCTATATATATATATATTATATATATATATATATATATATATAAAGCGAGAGATATCGATCGCTAGGAAATTAAGAGAATTAAAGGGGGGGGGAGAAACCAGCCATTCCATTTTTCTTTTAAAGAGGCTAATGTTTAAGGCTATTTATGGTTATGAGCTCTATTTCTTATTTACCCCCTGGAGGTGGAGAAAGTAATTATGCCAGGGTTAGGATCATAACTTTATGTTGGTTCCAATCCTGCAAAATACTTTCCTCTCCTTAATTTATAGACAGAAGCACACAAATGCATGCTAGGATTTTGTTCCAGAAAATTAGATAGGCTACTTCTTTGTTTCATCTGCCTCAGTCCTAGTCTGTCTCACCTTGAATTCAGAATGCTACATTTGTTTATCCAAATTCAGTCTTATGTGTCAATCCTGATACTTAGCTGGTGAACTTTTTGCTATATTACTCTTATATTACTTTGCTCAGTTCTTTTCTTTTTCTTGTTTATTGCAAACTTTGTCAATTCAGTTTTTTGGGGCAGTTCTGCTATTTATTTACATTTAATCATGGCCACTCACTCTACAAACTGAAACATTAAAGAATGAATTTGGTGGCATAGTAATTGTAAGTTCAATCCCTGCGCCAGGAAGTACAGACTCGTATTACTGTTGCCTTGCCTTATTACTGATAATTTGCCTTGCATATATTGTTTGCATGCCTTATATTACCTTTTGCCCTCTTTTTTTTGTTGTTATTGTAATTGTTTATTGCAAACTTTGTCAATTCAGTTTTTTGGGAAGTTCTGCTATTTATTTACATTTAATTGTGGCCACTCGCTCTACAAACTGAAACATCAAAGCATGAATTTGGTAGCATAGTAATTGTAAGTTCAATCCCCAAGCCAGGAAGTACAGACTCGTATTACTGTTGCCTTGCCTTGTTACTGTTAATTTGCATTGCATATATTGTTTGCTTGCTTATATTATCTTTTGTCCTTGTCTTTTCTTTTTATTGTAATTGTTCATTACAAATTTTGTCAAATCTGTTTATTGGGAAGTTCTGTTTATTTACATTTAATAATGGCTGCTCACTTTACACTTGTTCTGAAGATTACACTGAGGTTTACAAATGACTGTCACCATAAAGTGTTGATTTTTATCTCCACACTTGTATTTTGTTTATGGATTTTAAGATGAAAGAAAATAAACAACAGTTTTATTTTTTTTTTGGCATATTATGTTTTTATTTTTAATGTTAAGATAAAAATGAAATTAAACTGTAAAACAAAATCTGTGTACTTTATGGAGAATGTATTGCAGATGATCAAATGTGTCAAAGGTGATTTGCAACATTCCATGTTGGATATCTCTTGCCGAACAAGTGAATGAAGTGAGGTGAATATCAATGAAATGAAGACATTATTTGAGAATAATCACTGTTATAGAACATGGGAGACAACCAACATATAGAAAGTATCCAAAACAAGTTAAGTTATTTTAGTTACTTTGACATGTGTTTTCTATGAGTAAAAAAAAAAAAAAAAAAAAAAAAACTACTAGTCTAAATTTAAATGCTTGGTTTTTGAGCCAATTCATAATAGGTGATCAAAAATGGATATCCTACAACAATATGAAATGCAAGAGTCCCAGTGCCAAACTAAATGGTAATGGTAATATTAGCAGTTTCTTTATAAGGAAACATTTGGCATTTGTTGACCTGAGCAGCTTGTACTTTTGGTCAGTTGAAATTTATAAAATTTTTCTCTTCAAACAATTTTTCAGGGAAATAGGCTTCTCAAGTCCAGTAACTATCACTCTTTGCAGTGCTGATGGTAGGGTTCCTTCCTATTATTTTATTTGAAGTAGTGTAGAATGTCAATACTATGATTATGTCATTATTTTCTCTTCACATTACATGTGCTATCCTGTTGAAATTCCTCAAGTGATAATTTTACTGAACTATACCAAATGTTCATTTTATATTCCTCAAGAAGTTGATGCTGTATATATATATATATATATATATATATATATATATATATGATAGGATTGAAATGGAGTCTTCTGCTTTGAGATCATTCTGGAAAATTGATTTGGAGAAGTAGTGCCCACAATTTGACCAAGTAAAAGCAGCAAAAGCAGGAAAAGTGTAACATCCATCATGATAATTCAAGACTACATATTTATTTGGTGACTAGGCAAAAATTAATACTGCTTAATGGAAACATTTTTACCAATTGCTGCACCTACAGATTACAATTTATTCTGATATTTAAAGTATTATTTTGAAAATCTTCCTTAGAAGTCCACAAAAAGCACCTAGAATTTTTTTTCAGAAAGATAAAAACCTCTGAGTGATAAAGTTACTGGAAAGGACAGGAAACAAAACTAAATGTTTTTTAATAAAATTAATGGAAAAGAAAATTCAAACATTTGTCTATTTTTGTTTAATAATCTCAAACTGTTTGAGACCATACATTTTTTTATTTTTTCTTAATCAATTCACACCAAGCAAGTCAATAATGCTATTAAGATACGAGGGGGTGAAAGAGAATGAAAAGACATTACAAGGAACTGGAAACCCAGTCCTAAACAGGAAACAAAAGATAGACCTCTACTCTTGTTCAAAGGACTTCAAAGGTGTGTGAACTGGATAATCAGTGACCCTATCTATTCATAGTGAGGATAACCTACTCATTCCCTCTGATACTGAAAATGTAATGGAAAAATTGTCCTAAATATATTTGAATCTTTTATCAATTTCTTTTCTACCTAATAGATTCCAAATTTTCACTTAAACATTTTGATTGAGATAAACTAAGCTTTCTTCTGACTAAAATTTCCTCCATGCATAGAAAACTTCCTAAGAAATCATTTTTGGTTCTCACACCAACATACAATAAACACAAATGGTAAAGCATACAAATGGAATGAAAGATATGGGCATTGAAAAATTCAGACCAGAAATGAAATACTTCATAAAAAATACTTTTAATAGCAAAACAGCACAACTCAAAAAAAAGTTCAAGTACTTAAACCCAGGACAATAATAAAGTAGAATAGAGTAAAATAAAAGTGATTTTTGTTCACTTTTAAATTAATATCAATTATTTTGCAAACAAACTATATCACTCGAGGATTTTCAACAACGGCAACAACTAAAATGGATATCACATGTAACTCAAAGAGAAAATTATGTAATCAAGATATTCCACACTACTTCAAACAGAAAGTTAGGAAGGAAACTCCCATCAGTACTGGAAAGAGCAATATCAGTGAACTTGAAAAATCTATTTAGATAAAAAATTTGTTTTTAATACAAAAGATTTTATAAATTTCACCTGAAAGTAGTACTGGCTGCTTGGTCAGATGTTTCCTGATAAGGAAAAAGCTAATATTACCATTAATATAACCATCCGATAACTAAATTTCCTACCCAGGCAGTAAGAGCAAAATTTCATGTTCATTCCAATCTCTTAGAGATTGGCTGCAAAATACTTTTTTACCTCCCCCCCTTTTATAGGCAGAAGCACACAAATGCATGCTGGGATTTGTTTTGGTTTTTTTCATAGGCTGGTTCATTATTTCATCTGATGCAGTCTCAGTCTGTCTGGTCTTGAAGTCAAAATGCTTCGTTTGCTTGTCTGAACTTGCTTGTGTGTCAGCCTTAATTATTAGTTTGCAAACTTTTTGCCATATTCCTTTGCCTTATTACTGTTCATTTGCCTTGCATATTTTGTTTGCTTACCTTATAGTATTTGTTGCTCTGTTCCTTTCTTTTCTTCTTGTTTATTGCAAACGTTTGTCAATTCTGTTTGTTGGACAGTTCTGTTATTTATCTTGTATTTTTCCATGACTTCTCACTCCACAATAAACTTATACCATTTTAAACTATTAGTTTAACAATTCCTTTTCTTTAAGTGTGCACAGCCAACCTCCATCCCATGAACACACACATTATATATTAAACAATAATTATTTGCACTATTACATTGTTTGGACTATCATCCTCATCTTTGTTGCTATATTTATCACAACATTTCAGCCTTTGTATACTCCAGCCTTCTTCAGGTGGTTGGAATGTCAAACTGAACCCTTTATTATTATTGGTTATGGTGGTGGAGAACTTGGAGAGGGGAATTAATATGAGATAACTGACATCCATTATACATGGCATGTGGAAATGGAACAGTCTACCCCAGCAAGCGAAATAAAGGGTTCAGTTCAACATTTCAACCACCTGAAGAAGGCCAGAGCATACAACGGCCGAAACGTTGTAATAAATATAGCAACAAAGATGAGGATGATAGTTCAAACAATGTAAATAGTGTACATAATATCTCATCTCAGAAATATAGACAAATAAATTTTTGCTTTGTAATAATACATTGAGCTCTTTTTGTGGATCAGTTTTAATATTTTATATTACTAGAATACACTAGAATCATATGCCAACTGATTTGTTATATTTACTATATATATATATATATATATTGTAATAAAAAGAAAGAGCAGTAAGATATATAATCCAGTGTTCTTATTGATATTTTTACAAAACAGTGCTCAATGTAAATTTACAGAGCATAAATATTATAAATTAACTGATTGAAATATGGTTTCTTCGCTACACAGGATTACCATGTTTCAAAAACCAAAGCTAAAAACTTCAAATTGTAATTAAATTAAAAGCATTAAATTTGAAGTTTTTAGCTTCGGTTTTTGAAACCTGGTAATTTCTGTGTAGCAAAGTAACCATATTTTAAATCAGTTAATTTATAATATATATATATATATATATATATATATATATATATATATAAAAGCCTATCTGTGAGTAATGATAACAAAGAATAAAAGAAAAGTAACAAAATCTCAAGAACATTAGGTTTAAAGCTCCTAGTTCTAGGTTGAAGATTCATGAAACAAAGATTAATGCATTGATTTGTGAAATTGTTGCCAAAGTAATTCTAAGTTCAATCCCTGGGCTGGATAGTATATAGATAGTATAGACTGGGTGAGAACAACTGAGAAGCACTAAATAAGAACATCTCCAGACATGAACACCAAAATGAGAACAATCTAGACTAAATAAAGGATTAAGTTGAAAATTCTCAGAAAGTTACCTAGATCGAAAGATACATAAAAAACACCAAAAGCTCCAATGCCTGAAACATCGTAATAATAACAAAGATGAAGACAGGAGTCCAACTGCAAATGAGGTAAATGAAATAAAAATCAAATTTGAAATTTAAAAAAAAAAAAAAAAATTGTTTTTAATGAGTATTTTTGGACAAGGTCCATCATCAGAAAAAGATGGAGGATTTAAAAATTAAGAAATATTTTTAGAGAAATTCCAGATCATTATTTATTGCTTTATTGTCAACATACCATTTCACATTGTTTATTTTTCCATAATCATTTTTTTTTTTTTTTATTCATACCTTATAAACTCACCTTAAAAAGAGAGAATAAATTCTTTATAAACTGTAAAATAAAAATTGCCTCTTAGGTGATCATTATATTTACATTTTATTAAAACGGAAAATGTATTTCATGTTACTAATCAAGAAACACCTACATAAAGACGACGATTATTTTTCTGAAGTAAATCATGACCAACTCACACCCAAAAGGTACAAAAGACAGTGAATGAGAAGAAATGGTGTTAAGAGAGAAAGGGAAATTTTTTTATTTTATTTAAACCTTTGCTTTGAGTAATGAATGAAAAGCGGCAAACAATTCACAATACCATCTCTGGAGAAAACACACACCCCACCTTAAAATGATCCCTAACCTATGCCTTGATGATCCTGTCTTGCAACATTCTTTTTATTTTAAATATATTACATTTTTCTTGATGAACAAAGAAATGAAAACAAAAAAAAAGCAGACATATGAAAAAAATTTCTCTTAAAAAGAAATAGATGTAAACAGAAGCATTGAGAATATAAAAAGTTTGAAGAAAAAAAAAATTCTAAGTAGTTAGTCTGTTGAATTGTGGTGTTTGTTTGTTTGGTTACAAACCAGCACATATGTACTTTGTATTCTGACCCCCAAAATTATTATTTTGATTTCTAAATAAAAAAAAATCCTTTTCTCAAGTATCCATTGCAACTTAAATACACTTAAAATATAAAACAAATTAGACTTATTTAAACTATTTACATCATTTGGACTGTTGTTCTCATCTTTATTGGCATATTCACAATGTTTTGGCCATTGTACACTGACCTTCTTTAGATGATATATGTTACAATTATGAACCAAATCCTTTATTTAGTTCATGGGCGTAGAATGCTCTAATTCCATGTGCCATGCCTTTTTTGGATATCTCACTATCGGTTAATTCCCTTTAGTAACTCAACTCTCCAAGGTTTTGATGTCACCAGGTATTGAACTCACAACTCTTTGAGTCAAGACAATATTTAGATTACTCAACCAACACTTTTATTCACTGGGCCATGTGTCCTAGAGATAGAGGGAACAAAAACTTGGAGAGTTGAGTTACTAAAGAGAATTAACAGATACTGAGACATCTCAAAAAAGGCATGGCATGTGGAACTAGAACAATCTACCTACATGGACTAAAGAAACAGTTTAGTTCAAAATTCCAATGTATATCACCTGAAAAAGGTTGGAGTGTACAACAACCGAAACATCATAAATATGGTGATAAAGATGAGAACAACAGTCCAAACAATGTAAATAGTATAAATACTTACAAAACCTCATCTCAGAAATATTGATAGAAATTAGACTTATTCATTAATGGAGGTACAAGCAGCAAATTAGCATTTTCCTTATTTTTTTACTAAATGTTCATCCTACAAAAGGCCCAAAAGCTACTCAAGGTAGAGGGTTATAAAAGGTGTTTGTTGTATAAGAGGTACAGCTTATGAGAATATGTGGAAAAGATGTTAATTCTAGACTTGAACAAGTTAAGATTGTAGTGGTTGAGAAAGTATCCTCTTAGGAGTTGATTCCACAAAGTAGCAGTTCATGGGAAGAAGCTGTTTGAGTGAAAATTACTTCTTATTAATGGGATATGAAGGGAAGTGGGGTTGCCTCAGTCTATGTGGCATATTGCGTCTTAGCTGTGAGGACGAGAGTTAGTGCAACTAAGGAATGTAGCTCATCAGAACATTTTTCATGGAAATAGCAAGAGTAATAAAAATCTTGCAACATTTCATCTGTAGAAGTAATTGATTACCCCCAAGGCCATGTATCTGCTTTTGAACTATCAATACTGGAAAATGAAGAATGGGCAACTCAAGCAGTAGTGCCCCATTTTCAGATTGATCTGGCTCTTGTAAATTGTATCAGGAGGAACCAAGTACTTACTGGAGTGGTATAGGGACAAAAACATTTTTCCAGTATCTTTAGCACTGGATTAGATATACAAGTTCCATTTCACATTTGAGGTGAGCTTAAGTCCCAATAAGCATTCAAGGCAAGGGGGTCTCCTTCAGACAAAACCTGTTCATCATAAATGCCAAAAATTCAGGGTTTGCTCGGTGATGATGGAATTCGCTTTTTGAGATAATGAATGTGACTAGCTAATTTTTCCCCACTTGATCTGTTAGAACTAAATCAGAGGAGAGATCAGCTGTTAGGCTATGATCAAGATTTCAGGAGTTGCATCCATATCTCATTGTATCATCTGCATAGACATTCACTAATGATAAGAGTATGCTCTTAGGCAGATTATTAATATAAAGTACAAAGAGGGTTCAACTGAGAAGTGAGCCTTGGGGGAAGACTGCATCGATCTTGGCAGACTAGCCATTAACAACTACCTTCATGAACCTGTTATGAAGGACTTGATAATTAAAAAAACTCTTCCAGTGATTTCATAGCTAGAGGGCTTGTGTAGCATCCCCCTATACCACACCTTGTCAAAGACCTTTGCTATAGTATTAGGTTGGTGCAAAAATAATGACGTAATAATTTCGTTTTTTGACATATTTTTTAACATCAAAAAACGACATTATTACGTCATTATTTTTGCACCAACCTAATAATTGAAATGGCAGGATATCAGCAGTGGATGAAGCCAATCAAAATCAGTATTGTTTGTCACTCAGGAGTTTGTTCATGTTGAGCTGATCAACAACTTTCTTGTTGATTATAGTCTTAAAGAGTTTGCTGGTGTCACTATTGTGATATATACGAGTGCTCACCAGCATTCTTAAAAAGAGTACAAGTTTCAATACAAACAAAAAAGAAATCTTTGGCCTTTCTGCACTATGTCAGATTGTATTATTCAAGTGAATATTTTCATAAAACTGATATTAAGAAACTAAATTTGTTAAAGTTTTCAGGATATATTTATAAGAGCAATATATCATTTGAGTTAAAATGTCTATTTTTATTGAAAAAAAAAAAAAAAAAAAAACATTTTCGGGATATCAGGTTTTATTATACAAGCAAAAGGCCACAAATTTTACTTCTAAATAAATCCAAAAAAATATAAGCCACAGAAGGATACATTTGATACAGATAATATCACATAGACCGGAATAGATTATTTTACAGATTATTTTTTCATTGATATTCATCATTCTTTTATCAACTGGCTTTATTCACTTTTCTAGTGTTTCAACACTAATATAATTTGCATTAGTTTTTTATTTCTTCCCAGAGATCATGTTTCCATAAATATTGTTTTCCATTTTCATATACATTTCTTTTAAAAAATTAGTTTTCTATTAGATATATGGAAAGGTAGGAAGCTAGTCCGTTAATTTGGATACTTTGAAACCTTTTTTTCAAATTAGGTCAAAGCCAACTTTACAGAATGTAAAGGAGCCTGAATATGTATAGACTCTTTGGTTTCTTTGTTATGTAACATCCCAAAAGAAAAATGTCCTGTCCAAGAACTTACAATAATTCTAATTTATCTTTATGCTCTCATCAACTTTGGAGGATCCTAAATTTTACTGCCTTCAATGATAATCAAAAGAATAACTACACCTGCCACCATTGGTGTCTTCTAATTTATGCTAATTGACTATTTCTATAAAGAACCCTAACCAGAAAGTTCATCCAATGTAGCTCTACATTTATCACAGAAAATGTTGAGAAATCAGTTTTAATGTAATTTTTTTTTCAATTTATAGATTTCTTTGTTTACTTGATGATGATAATTTGATTGCATTCATTTCTTCAGACAATGTTCTTAATATTTGGCTTGAATATTATGAATGTGCTTCTCATTTTCAAATCTTTTTCTTCAAATAAATAATTATGAAAATCTATTAGAGTATTTACAATAAAACAAGTGAGAATTGGTCTTAACTGAACTTTAAGAATTAAATTCCAGTTCATGAAATCTTACATTCCCAAGAAAAGCAATTATATTTCTGATAGAATGGCAGGTTACAAAGTTTGTAAAGTCTCATTATATATATATATATATATATATATATATATTATATAATTTTGTGTATGTGCGTTGTTTTTTAATTTGTCAACTGCACAGTATATTAGGGTCAGTTGGGCACCATGACGCAATTCATTTCAACAAAAATTTGGAAACAGCATGCTATACTGCTTGCTATTCATGCTAGAAATTCCAATATGAACATTTCAGAGTCTTTGGGTGTCAATCTGAGGACAGTGCAGAAGATTCAGAAAGAGGTGGATGAGTCTAATGGTGATTGCAAAGATTAGGAGAAAATACATTGAAAACTTAAAATTATTACCAACTATAAACACACATCTAAAACATTACATTGCCATGTTTCTTTGAATCCATTTTTAAAGAATCTAATACAAATAATACATGCTTAAAAAGATCAGCCATAAATTAGTATGATGTGAACATACATTACCACTAATGCCTATTTAGACATACAAGAATCTTCACAAACTTATATAAATAGAGAATTTAGTTTTAATGCATGTAGCAGATGTGACCAATGAGAACTGACCCAAACAAAATTGAAAATACCAGTGTATTCTGTCGGTTTTCTCTCAATCTCTGATGAAGCTTTAATAAAAGTGAAATATGTTAGGTTGATATACATATACTATAACTTTGGTGGTGTAAGAAAGAAAGAAAAAAAACAGATGATGCAATTTGTAAATAAAAAAAATATTACACAAACTGATATTTGTAAAAAAAAAACAAAAAAAACAAAAACAAAAAAAAAAAACAACAACATCTGTACTGCTTGAAAAATAACCAACTGGCACCACAATACAATATTTACATTATTTGGACTATCGTCTTCATCTTTGTCGCCATATTTATTACGTTTCAGCCGTTGTATGCTCCGGCCTTCTACAGGTGGTTGGAAACATTGTAATAAATATGGCGACAAAGATGAGGACAATAGTCGAATGATGTAAATAGTGTACATAATATCTTATCTCGGAAATATAGACAGATACTGGTACCACAATGTCTAGCCAAAAGAAAAATAACCAACAGAATTACATAAGCTGATATGTAAAAGGTGCTAAATACACTAAGTAGAGAAAAATTTGATACCTAAAGAGCCAGAACCTATCTACCTAGGTTTCATCTACTGGATCATCAGCATAATTCTGATGATCTGGTAGGTAAAACCTAGGTAGATAGGTGGCTTCTTGCTCTTATATACAGAATACTTAAAAAATCCAGAACCTAAGTGGACAGTAAAATTCTAAAACAATAACTTGAAACGTTTTCTTTAAAATCCTTAATTGATATAAAAAGATATTTTTTCTTTTTTTTTAATGGAATTAAACAGGATAATCTGGGCCATACTCATTTCTCAATACAAAAAAAAACAAACAAAAAGAAAAAACCTTTCACATCAAATTCATATAACCTTAAAAGGGAAGAAAATGACATGGTTCATACAATATTTGTAATTTAAGGATGTAAAAAGGAAATTAAACTAAATCTTTATTGGACTAAGTTAACTTTTACAGAGAGAGATTCATGAAGGAACAAGTTGCAATGGCTTCAGGAAACATTAAAGTATAATTAGAAAATATGATAATTATGCCAACGTTTGGTATTTTATAAATTTTACTGGTTCAAATATTGCATTAGCATTATTTTTAAAGCCTTTTTTGTTTTATTTTTAGAAATGTAAATCTTTCTGAAAATCTGAAAGACTGAATATGACAATTCTTAACCACAAAATTTGGTTAACATGAAATAAAGATACTCACACACTCACATATCATAGATTACATTAGAACTACTAAGCCACCCACATTCTTTTTTCAATGACTGGCATTTAACAGCTTTCAGCTAATAGCAACAAATAAAAAAATAATATCAAAATAAAATTAACAAATCTTTTTTTAACTTAATTCTGTATTTCTGAATTTTTTTAAATGCCAAACAAGGCAATTTTTTTCTTTCCATTCTTTCAAATTAACTCTGTACCTTGTACCATGATATATATCTCAAATCACACATCATTTGAACAGAAAGATTACAGGGTAACATTAAAGCAAAAATAGTTTTGTGGGTGGTTTCCCCAAATCAGCTGAGGTAGCTGAAAGGAATGCATATGCTTTTTCTTTATAATGCATAATCAGTAATTGCATTTCTGGGAAACTTTTCATCGGAATTTCTTCTTTTATGTTAAAATACAAGAACGTTGGTAATTATATTCATCCCATGATTCAAGATAACAGAACATGGTGAAAACTTTCAGGTATCTCTCAGATAACAGGGTTTACTTGATGGCACTGATGTCCCCTTTAAGTTACTTAGTACAAGGGATAGATCTCTGATTTGAGTATACTTTTTCTCTATCAGTTATTATGGCATGACAGTGACAAGACCTTTATCAAGACAATCATTTGTATTTCTATTAGAAATGTTTAGAAAAATAAGGCTCAACTTTGAATTTTAAGCAAGAAATGAGCTATGTAGCAATTCTGTTAAGGCATAAAAACAATCTAATTGATGTTGTGTTCATTACCTAAGGAAACATTGACTATCGACAACTTTATGACAGATGACTCTTGGTTAGAGTGAATAAGTCATGTTACATTTTTGTCTATTTCTATATTTTTATTTCAGTAGAAATAAGTGTTACATCTATTATCCAAAACAATTTTTTTGTGTGTGTGTATGGTCATGCTTTTTCTGCTATGCCTGTACATCTAGAAAGTTTGGTTCTAGCAAATCTGCCTTGTAAAAACATTTACTATAGAAATCACAGCAGCAACACTAAGCATGGTGAGGCTGTAGCCCTAAACTCCACAAGGGTGTCTACAAGATTAACCAACATACTGAACTGTCAGAATTAATTTTTGAAAAAGCACATCTTTTGCAAGAGACATATCCCAATGTGGTTTATGAAGATCCTTCCAGACTTTCAGTACAGGACTCCTGATATTGCCAACTTGGCACCATAAATGGCATCACTGAGAATGCAACACTATTCAGTACCATAAAAAAATACCAAAACAATCTCCTCTTGCCAGTTTTTTTTTGTTACAGGTATGCCATGATGAACGACAGAGAAAAGTGAGTGAGCATTTGCATAAACCACTTTTTGAGAACTACCTTACCATCCAAATAATAGCAACAAGTAGCTCTTAAGTGGGGGTGGGCACTGATAAACTATTTCTTCAGTTTTGTATTACTTTTGAATATAACATTTTTACATGATCTTTTCTTCAGCTAAGTTATGCTAAACTTTGACATTTAGACCTAAAAAATAACTTTGGACAAAGCATAAAAATGAACGAAAAAAAGTTTAAGAGTATTTTTATGACTACTACTAGTAGTATTAGTAGTAATTAGCAATATGACATGAAATAAAGTCAAAAGATAAAGACATTGGTATAAAGTAGAATATTATCCATGAATGACAATATTCAATGTATAAGATTGTACTTTTGAATCTTATCCAAAGCTAATGCATTGTTCACAATCTCTAAAGAACAGATTGGCCGAAAATGTTGGGTTAAAATATATCAAAAAAATAAAAATGCTTAGAAAAGTGGTCAGATGTTAAGTTCAACAGTTTACCTTTGAGTAATGTTTGAACGATTACATGCTAAAGCGAAGACAAATCTATAAAACAGCTAACATTTAATCTATTGTCTCATCGCAGTGGACTGGGTTATCGATATTCTTTCTCAAATTACAAACCACTTTTAACAAAGAACATACCATTTACATGTGTCTGTATGGTGTTCACTTAAAAACCTGATCAATATTTAAGTGGGTTAAGAACCAAAGTTGTGTATTGTATCTAATAGTTCATTTCGTTTTTTTCTTTTCTCTGGCCATTTTATGATTGCATTAAGTGAAAAGTATAATGGAGTCGGCTGAAAATAGAGCTGCAATGGTTAAACAATCAATTTCTACAGGACATATGTTAATATTTGGAAATTGAAAAGTGTTCTATCCTAAAATTAATCTGTAATAAAAATAAAAGAAAACACTCAGCTATACAGAGGAAATAAAATACTACTATGTTTTTGGTATTGCAGGCCGTTGTCTAAATAGAGGAGAGGCAGATGGGTAGAGGAAAAATAAGAGTTTGTGTGATGAAAAAGGGAAAATGAAGAAAAACAAAATGGAAGAGAAAAACATTAAAATAAGCAAAGGAAAAGGAAGAAAAAAATGGGGAGAAGAACAAGAAAGGTGACACACTAGAATGAAAAAGAAAAGGAGAAAATTGGAGGAGAGCAAAAAAATGGGAGGGAAATAAAGGGAAAGAGAAAAAAATTAAAAAAAAGAGAGAAGGGAAACAAAAGAGAGAAAGGCAAAAATGATACAATGAAGATAGGAACAGAAGGAAAGATTTTTTTTAAATCCATTTGTTCCCTGCCATATTCTCAAAGATAGAAAAAAACAGAAGTTCAAAGACTAAAATTAATATCCTTGAATATATTAACTGATAATTCCTCTCATTGATACACAAATGAAAAAGAATTATCCCAGACATTAATTTCTTACTTTGTTATATTTTATTTTTGTTTATCTTAATCTCACATATCAATATATAATTTATCAAAAAATACATGTAGACATACAAGGAAATCATGAACAAATCTGACTGGTAGGGAAAGAAATAAAAATTAATATTGTTTTTTATTTTTTTCTATTTTTGTAAATCCAAAGAGCTTATTTACATTATTTTTATTTGGAGGGATGTCCTCAGCATTTTTGGGTTCATAAGAGAATAGCCTAGTGTAAAGCATTGGATCATGAATTTAGTAACAAAGTAATTGTGAGTTCAATCTCTAGACTGGGTAGTTTAAGCAAACTCAGTAGAAACAGAGCAAACAGTAATTGAGCAGTAGAAATTAGAACTAGAGGAGATATCCCTATACATGGACAGCAGAACCAGATCGATCTATCCCTGTAGATTAAATAAAGTGTTCAGTTTGAAATTCCCTGGAGGTTACCCAGATTGGCAGGTACCTGGAACGTTGTGATAATAATAAAGATGAGGATATTAGTCATAATATAAACAGTGTAAACAAAGATAACACCCACAAATTCAGACAGAAATTACAAAGTGCTTGTTTTCTAACAGGCATGTGTCTAAATATTTACAACAAATACACGTAAATTTACAACTGTCAGCTGTTACTGAACATATTTGTGTGAATGTTTCTTACTGTAGTCAAGTTAACCACTATATCAATTTTTTGGTGATTTGCTTAAATCAGGATGGAAATGACAACCATTTTTACTTAAACCGTATCAACTGGATTTCTTCTTTTTTTTTTTTTTTTTTTTAAAGTGGTTAAAAAAATGTAAAAGTTAAAAATAAATAAATAGATTGAGCAGTAAAAAAAAAAAAAAAAAAAAAAAAAAAAAAATCAACAAAAATTGGCTGCCACAATCTTAACAATATAAGATATGCAGATGACAGTGTTGATAGCACACACAGATAGCACACATATGTGAGCACCAATGAGCTCCGAGAGAAGGTAGCTAAGGAAAGCGAAAAAAACAGGACTAAGCATAAAATACAGAAAGACAAAATGAATGGTCATCAGCAAAAGATGAGCCTAAAATACAAATTACAGGTCAGGAATAGTAATATCAAGCAGGTGCCGAAATTTAAATATCAAGAAAGTATTCTAACAGAGGATAGAAAGTGTGACACTGAGATCTGAAGATGTATTGGGATGACCAAAGAGACATTCAAAAAGTTAAGCAGAGTATTAAGAGACAGAAAAATTTTGTTAGAAGCAAAGAAAAGAGTACTGAACTGTTATGTAATATCTGTCCTCCTGTATGGCAGCAAAAGCTAGACAATCTCCTCAAAGATGAAGAGACTTGATGCAAAAAGAATGTAGTTCTACAAAAAGATGCTGAGGATACTATGGGCCAAACATGTGAGCACCATTGAGGTTCTGGGAAGAATGTAAAAAAGGAAACATACTTAAACATCAGGAAGAGGTAGTTAAAATTTCTGGGGGCATATAATGAGGGACAAGGGCTTAGAAAATCTGATACTCACAGGACAGATAGAGAGGAAAGAGGGACAGAGGAAAGTAGCACATAACATACTTGATGAGCTTGGGCAAATGGATGGCAGAACAGGGTTTGGGAAAAATAACAAAAAAAAAAAACTTATTAAGAGCTACAAGGGACAGGAAGATGTGGAGGTCCATGATCGCCTATGTCCTAAAGGGACACAGTACATAAAAGAAGAAATATTATGCCACCTCCCACACACAAGTACCTACACACAAACTATTCATCTCAAAGTAATCATTATCATCATTCGTCCATAGTCTGAATCATTGAACCAATGCAAACAATCCTTTCTTTAGCTGTATAGTATGTGCTCTACACAAGGGCTACATACAGTTTTGAATTCAGAGTTACTTTCTCTTAGATCAGTTGCCACCCAAGGCTATAGAACCCAGTCTGTTCTTTTATTTACCCTGTATAGCTGTGGGGAGAAGAAGGGGGTTCATACCTTTCCCAAGGGCATTGGCACATAAGTGAATGTAATAGATCTGATTGGAATTCAAACTTGGCTCTCTGATTCCTCAATCCAAGCTGCTATCCATTACACCACTATGTAATATCTTGCTATAAATTAGTCTAAAAATTCTTGTTTTTTGCCCAAAATATGTGCATATGTATTTACACTTTCTTTTATTACATTTTAGAACAGTTTGAGCAACCATTCCTTAAAAACTTCCATTCAAGCCCTGTTGCTAAAACGGTTTAAAGATGACATTTTCAAAAAGAGAATTTGATTTTTTTCTAATCAATAAAAGAGAGACTGTTCAACAATGACAAATAAATAAAATAGATAAAGCCGAATGTATAGTAAACATTAGAATATACGTATATAAAGTCAGAATTTAATTAAAAGAAGAAAGAAAAAGATTCTCAACAGTGAACATATTGTAGCTTTGTCATTTACTGATTGGTGTCTCTAAGTGGACCAAAACAAATTGTTGCAAAAATGTCTTCTTACAAATCTTGTTGAAGTCTATTTAACATTCTAACTTGATTTATTTGAATGATTTGTGTTTCTGCATTTTTCAAGTTGAAATTTGCAGAGAAGAGAGTTCAAAAGCTCTGAGTTTTGTCTGCAGACATATACAGATTTTCAACCTTTTGATGACTCATTCCCTTGACAAAGCTAGAGAGAAAATAATGGATTCATAACATTAGCACAAAAGTCAGGAGAAAAGACTAAGCTGTAATTTGAATTTGGCTTGCCAATTCCATTTCCACATGGATAACCATTATTTGCAAAATCTCTATACTGCACACTATTATTAAAAATATCACTAAAACGGATTCCATATCTATTGCTTTTTACTCTTGGTACTTTTTCTAGTATCCTTTGATTGCTATATGCAAGGAACTATCTTTCATTTTTGGGGGATCTTTTCAGTTGATTCTCTTAACTAATTTTTTATTATGTAATATGTGAAAAAATGAAAATATTAGTTTTCAGAACACAGTCATGTATTTTACTGCTATGAATTATGAGTCAACCAATTCAGAACTAAGGTTGAATGTTAGTATTTAGAATTAGTTTATCATCTTTTCTTTCTGACAGTATGTTGTTTACAATGCATGACAAAGTTTAATCAAAGAAACTTGTAAAGAGGAAATTTGGATTCCTCAAGCTTTTGCATGAGAATGGAAGAGATTTTACCATCTGCAACAGTCTTTTAACCAAGAATGTTTTGCATGGCTTTGTTACAGGTGACAAATTACATTTCAATAAATTTATCTTACATTCATTTTTATATCCTTCCTGATAAAAAGTAATTACATTTCAAACACTTTATCCCTTGTATGTATTTTACAAACAAAATCTTAAATTCTGGCAGTGAAGGCACTTTTCCTATTTTTTCCTGAGTATAATATAAAAATGTGATGTCTTTTTACATTGTCTTAATCAAATACAACTAATTACAGTTAAAATGACTGTATATTTATGTTTAAATAAATCATTTGTAATGGACCTTCATTTTAAGCTGAGATTATTGAAATATCAAGATTTAAAAATGTCTAAATGTAAAATATTTTTTTAATATAAAATATTTCAAATCCAACTTTTGAAATGTGAAACCAATAAAATAAATTATCCGGTATCTTCTAAACTTCTAGTTCCTCAGATACACAAACACAAGTACAGAAAACACAAATATTGTCTCATGTGCTAAAGACAAAAGAATGACATAATAAAGTGACTCTACATGAGTAGGTTAGACTTGAGATTGAAGTAGTTACTTCGGTAACCAGTCATTGGAAGTGAGCTGGGAATAACAAAGCTGGTGTCGAACCGGTTGCATCTGGTGTGAAGCCGTTAGAATCGATCAACCATCCCATTTGGTACCCTGACCAAAGGATCTTGCCAGGTAGTGATGACCGCCAATTGACCAGGTCACATATTGATGGCAGCAACTAAGAGTCAACCCCAAAACACTGGTAGGAGAAGTATCACAACTTCATGACATGATTAGGAGTTGAACAATATTGTGTCACAACAGATAAAATCACTGAATATTTATGTTTAACTAAATCCTTTTTAATGGGCCTTCAGTTTAATGTGAAATTATTATCAAGTGAAATATCAAGATTTAAAAATGTCTAAATGCAAATTATTTTTTTAATATAAAATATTGCCAATCCAACTTTTGAAATACGAAACCAATAAAATAATTAATCTGGTAGCTTCTTAACTTCTAGTTCTTCAGATACACAAACACAAGTACAGAAAATATGATTAAATATCGTTTCATGTGCCAAAGACAAATAAAAGAATGACATAGTAAATTGACCTAATTTTGTGGTATTTGCTGTTATTTGTTGAGAATGCAGTTGTTGATTGTTGGCATAAATGTGGAATTCTGTTTATCTTCACTTGTAGACCAATGTCTTTGCGATGACAATAAAAGTATGAAAAAAAAAATAAATAAATAAAATGCACACATCCCATTGGCCAAGCATAAAAACTGAGATTTTTCACTCCTGCTGGGACTATTTTCATGATTTCATTTAGTACCCGATACTTTTTATGTGCTGTGTCACTCCAGAACATAGACGATCATGGCTCTCCACTTCCTTCTACTCTCAGTAGCTCTTAATAAGTTTTGTCTTTTTGCTACTTCTCCTAGACCATATTCTGCCATCCCCTTGCTTAAACTTGTTATGTCACATGTTGCTTTCCCTTGTCCCTCTATCCATCCTGTGAGTACCAGATTTTCTAAACCCTCCTTTCTCATTACGTACCCCAGAAATTTTGGCTGCCTTTTCTTAATGTTAAGTATAAGTTTCCTCTTTGCTTGCATCCTCTCCAAAACCTCATCATTGCTTGCATGTTTGGTCCATGGTATCCTCAGTATCCTTCTGTAGAACCATACTTCCGTCACCTCAAGTCTCTTCTTCATCTTTGAGAAGACCGTCCAACATTCACTGCAGTAAAGGAGGGCAGATATGTAGCAGTTCAGTACTCTTTTCTTTGCCATCAACAAAACCCTCCTGTCTCGTAATATTCAGCCTAGCTTTTAGAATGTGTCTTTGGCCATCCCAATTCATCTTTGAATCTCAGCATCGCACTTACTGTCCTTTGTCAGAACACTTCTCAGATATTTAAATTTCCATACCTGCTTTATTTTGAATTACAGAAATGTCTGTTTTGTAACATTAATTAATCTCCATGGAAAATCGATTTTTGTTATCTTTTATTATAATTGAGTTTAGTCATGAAGTGTTTCAAGTTGTGATACAATGGAACCCCATTCAATTAGTTAGGTCATGTGTCCGAGTTTAAAACTGTCTGATTTTTCTGTTTAGATATTTTAGAAAGTTTTGTTTCTGACCATTTTCCATGAATCCTTTTTCATCCTTTTGAAAAAGGAAATTTGCTAGCTTCAAGATTATTTAATATAAACATCCAACAATGGCTTTGATTTAAAAATTTACTTTGATAAATTGCTAATTGTCAGTACAAAAAAAAAAAAAAAAAAAACAATGTAAAAATTCTAATTTCCTCAAAACTAATCAATTTGTCATACATTTGTTAATAAAAAGCCACAAAGAAAAGGAAACTGGATCAAATCAAAACTGAAAAGAAACTACAATTCTTTTATTTTGTTCAAAACTGTAGATTTGACCCAGAAAGAACTGAGCAAGGTCTTTCATAAAACTGCAGTGATTGAGAAGCAGAAGATGATTTTTCTGGATATATTTTTTTTCACCTTTAATTTACATTTAATAATCCATGAATTTTGAACTTAGCATACCAATAGGAAAAATTTCTACAAAATATTAAGTATCAGGTTATGTAATTTACATGACTAAGAAAAAAAAACAAAAAAAACAAAACAAAACAAAAACTACTTTGCTTTTTTTTGTCAAACATTTTCCTACCAGAGTGTCTTCTACTTACATGCACCTATTAATAAAGGAGAAAAAGCAAACCTTTATTTTTACAATAGTACTTGCAGATATAAGACTCCTTTTCATGACACTAGGATTCTCTTTGTTCATGTGTAAAATTTAATATTGCCTTTGTACTTGATTTCATATAGGGAGACATTTCACTAAAATTTTTCTTTTAAAGCCTTTTAAAAAACTATTATTTTTTTTTTAGCATAGGAACAATATTATAAATACTTTCTTTCTGTGATGGAACTTTATATATTCTTATTTTGTAAAAAATCTGAATAAAAATTCATTGGTCATTTTATTTTCTTACTTTATTTTTTTTTTTTTTTTTTTTTTTTTAGCATGCTTTTGTTCCAGTCTATTTTAGTTAATAATTGATTTATTTGCCAACTTGAATACCACAATCTTCCCACAAGGCCAGTGTACTGATGATGAGGCAGACTATGTCAATGACATAGAATAAGAATGATCTTGAACAAAAACATCCACTATCAAATGTTCCAAGAAATAGGACTCAAGATAAACCTTTCCAAAACAAAAACTATAATCTGAAATTGAATTGAAAGCAGTGATGGCATCTACCCTGTATCCATCATAAAAATTCAGAATGTAAAATTAATATTAAAACACTCCAATACCTCAGCATATGGATCAGTCATAAAGTCTGTATTGGAGATACGGACATTTAATATAGAATAGGCTAAAATAAGGTATTTTTGCCCAACCAAAATTGCAACAAAACCAAAACAATAACCCCAAAACTCGTCATATTCTTAAATAGTCCCATTAAATTGAGACTTTCATATGGATGTTACGCATGGCACCAAACAGGTCTAGAAATATCAAAACTGTCACCTGTGTACAACTGCTTTTTAAGATCAATAGTTAAAAGGTGGCTTCAAGTGAATTAAGCCTGCAAGTCCATCCTTTTTTTTTTTTTTTAATCTTGTGGACTAGCACTACAGAATCCCAAAGAACTATACCTAATAACAGAAACCACATCACTTGAGGAATTTCAACAGCAGCAACAACTAAAATAGATAACATGTAACTCTAAGTAAACAATGACACAATCAAGATGTTGATGTTCAACACTACATCAAACAAAAGTTTAGGAAGGAAACCCCATCAATACTGGAAAGAGCAATAACAGTTACTGGACTTGAGAAACCTATTTTCCTGAAAAATTACTTTCAGAGAAAGATTTCAAGTGATTGCAGCACTGGCTGCTCAGTCAAGTGTGAGGAGTTTGATCCAAACATAAATCTGTCTTATTTTATGATTGTTATCAGCAGTTTCTTTGTAAATTATATCATAATTTTGCAGAGGAGTAATTATGAAGAGATATATGGTCAAGTGGATTAAGACATTGGTTACAGTATATTTGATTTCCTGGTAAAACAGGAGTTCAATCCCCAAGTTGGGTAGTGCAGAAAGTCAAACAGCAAAGAGGAAAATAAACTAGAGAGAATTATCCGATATAATTCACCTAAGCATGAAAACTATACTGAGTGGATCTTGGTTACACTTCACAGTACATTATGATTTCATTAAAAGTTTATAAGATCATAATGTGAAATGTATAATGTATGTTAGACACACAGTAATAAGTATGATATTGAGTGATTTGTCTGTTCAGTAAAAGCAACAACTCCTGAACAAAAAGATTTAAGTAATCCTCTCTACTGAGACAATTAGGAAGTTAATATGAAGCTGCTTTCACAAAAGACAACTGTCACCACAAAGGAAGAGAATCATACCAATAAAAAGCATTTAATATCATGTTTGGGCCATGATTAAATACTGTTGAAAAACCACTGGACAAGATATAAAAAAAAAGGGGGCTGGGTACAAATAAAGTGCTTGTCTGCTTCACATTAGGAAAGCACACTTTAACATAGAATATTATCTTTATGTGCTGTGTCCCCTCAGAACATATGCAATCATGGCTCTCCACAACTTCCTGTCTCTTGTAGCTCTTAATTAACTTTGTCTTTCTATTATTTCTCCTAAGCCCTGTTACACCAAGCTCACTAAGTATGTTTATGCTTCGTTTTCCTCTGTCCTCTAAGTATCTGATTTTCCAAGCCCAATTTCCTCATTATATGCTCCAGAAACCTCAACTATCTCTTTCTGATGTTAAGTATTAGTTTCCATTTTGTTTCCATTTTCTCCAAAACTTCATTGTTGCTCACATGTTCAGTCTATGGTATCCTCAGCATCTTTCTGTAGAACCACATTTATGTTGCTTCAAGTCTCCTCTCCATCTCTGAGGAGATTACCCAGCACTCACTACCATACAGGAGGAGAGATTTCACATAGCAGTTTAATACTAGTTTCTAGCAAAATTTTCCTATTTCTTAGCACTCTGCTTAGCTTTTGGAATGATTCCTTGGCTATTTTAATATACTTACAGATTTCAGTGTTGCACTTTCTGTCCTCTGTTAAAACACTTCCCAGATATTTAAATATCTGCACTTGTTTGATTTTGGTATCTCTGATCGGCAATTTGCAGAAAAATTAAATAAATAAACAGATCAAAGGAATTACCAAAAACAGTATAATACAACTGTAGTATTCACAGTAATAACAATTCAATTGATACATTTGAAACCAGCCATAATAATAGCAAAGTAGCCACTGTTGTAAAAGTAGCAGTACTTGTAATAGTAGTCATACTAGAGATGATAATGAGGATAAGAATGTCAAAAACAATTTAATTATGCCAAAGAAATGATCAGTCATGACAATGCCTGTTGATTTACATTGTCACACTTGTAGCCTTAACCACATTTATACAGTCATGAGTGTTAGAAAAACAAATGTTATGTACCTATTTGCTTGGTCAAGTATTCTTATCTTAGTTGCTACCAATGCAAGGTTTCACCTATTGTAACTGCTGGCTTTTTCAGTTAACTGTTGTAATTGATAATCTTGCAAGAATTTAGAAGCAAATCTCTTTATGGGAATAGATAATTCTCATTCAACTGTCCATACTTGAGATCTCACATCAGTTAATTTCATCTTATTAATTTGTTCTTGTCTCTTCTACTGTACAAGAGTATATGAATTTTTTGCACTATCTAATCTAGGGATTGAACTCGGATAACTTGATTCACTTAAACATGTTTATACATTAGGCTGTATCATGTAGGATAATTTAGTAGTGGAAACTTGGAGCCTTAAACCTAAAATTGCTTGTCTGCCTCTTCAGCTGAAATGTTCTCAGGCAAACTAAAAAGGCTTAAAAATATATCTAATGTTTGATCATTTAGTCAGATTTGTGGATCAGGCAGAGAAATTTTCAGCATCCCTTCATGTGTATGAGTGTGTATATCTCCATACAGACACATGCATACATATATAGAAATATTACGCATTTAAATATTCTCTACTTTTGGGTAAGACAAAAAGAATAGCATACTGTTGTATTCAAGTCAATACCACAATAGGTTGGCTTCCCAAACATCTCTGAATTTATAGTAATCTATAAAATGCCAAACTGAAATATAAAACAAATTATAGACAAATTATTTTTGGTATTTATAATATGTGAAATGAAGCAAAATAAAAATTCTAAAGCGATTCAAAATGATTTTCCAAAACAAATTAACATCTATATGGGTTAAATATTTCCTTTTTGCATTGGTAAGGTAAACTATCCTTTTATTGCCTCTTATTAATGGATTATAGATTATAAAATATTAAAAATTCAAGAAGTTTGTATATTTGATGACCACAATCAACAATGCCTGCAGGTGCACTTGTTTGAGAGCCATGTCATAATAAACCAAACTCTATATATCTCATTAGCATAGTGTCCCACAAAATAGATGCATTTATGCATGGATCAGCATTTCTGTCCAACATCAAAGCATAGTATCTGTGCGCTGTGAAAAATATCAGACAAAAAAATAAAAATAAAAAAAATAAATATCAAATGTGTTTTAAAATTTAACTTCTTGTAAAAAAGAATAAATAAATAAATAAAACAAAAAAAACAAAAACAAATAAAAAACACCTACCTACACTAATTTGGGCAAAAATTCTTTAAGGGACATATAAAATTTGTTCTGGTTATTCAAGACACATTTAAGATGATTGACAATCAAAAGTGTTATTGCAATAATTTAATAAATTTTTATATTCACATATTTTTAACTTTAGTCTCTAAGGTTACTGACAACTTGTTAAAAAATGTACAATCGAGTAAAGATAAAACACAACCAAAGAGACCTGTGATGTCTGCAAGTGAAACAACAAAATATATATTATATATAATTATAACTGAAAGCAAACATATAGCCTGTAAATAGTAAATATCTAATAGTGATAACGGTGTTTATTTTTAAATCATTTTTAGGGGGAGTGTGGCAGATAAGAGTATAAAATGCTAACTGAATATTTATTAAAGCAACGGATTTATATTTTTCAAGATCATTATTTGAATTTAAATTATTCCTTCAAAAGCAGAAACAATCTATTGCTTTTTAGTATTTAAAATCATTTCCTATACAATTTTTAAAACCAATCTAATTTATAAAATTCATAAATAGGACACTTTGACATGAGATAGTGAACAAGTCCAGTGGACCAATACTGTATTGAAATTGATCCTCACCAAGTTCCCTACAATTGAAGCCTTGTGGTATTGGGCTAAGCTTAGTAAATCTATAAAAGAAGACCTGATTCTCCATCCAATACATACTATGTACATATATATATATATAAAAACTATGTGTGCGTTGTGCATGAGTGACTTGCATAGGCTTGTACCATTTAACATACATTAATTTTTAAGCCATAAAAAGAAAAAATAAACATAGTTATAGGATTTTATTGAACTTTTTTGAAATTATTCAATAATAAATAGAATTACTTAAAAAAAAAAAAAAAAAAAAAAAAAAAAAAAAAAATTATTTTTAGGTCTGTCATGAATTTTTATTGATGGATTCATTTAAATTTAACCTGCAAAAGGTTGATAAGCCATAAAAAACGAATCCATCAATAAATTCATGACAAGATGAAAAATATTTCAACAACATAAAAAATAATTTTTTTTTTTTTTTTTTTTTTTTTTTTTTAATTCTATTTATTATTGAAAATAGTTTTAGATATTTTTTGAGACAATAATGGTTTCGTGATACAGTTCTTACTAATTAACCCATAGCAGTGGGAAGAAAAATTGAATTCATACCTTTCCTCAAGGGTATTTGCGCATAAGTGAATATAACAAACTCAGTGGAAATCGGAACTCTGCTCTCCCATTAACAATTATGAGCCATTATCCATTTCTGCACATCCAAGCTTACAACATGAATGAAATCTAATTTTCTTTTCCATGTGGTAACAATTCATAGGTAAAAGGAAAAGAGTATAGCTGAAATGTGCAGCTCTCTGAAATTATTATCAGGACACCTTCTGTATTTAAACTGAAAATATCTTCTAATAAAGACAGTATTTTAAAATGGATAATTTATATTTGAAATTTGATCATCTTGCCATCAGTAAAGCAACAGATACCAAACTAGTACCTATAAAACCTTTAAAACAAAAAATAAATTCAGAAGGGCTCCATAAGAAACTGATTAACTTTTTAATAAGACATTATAATGTAACTATTTGATACAATTTTCATTGGTCTAATAGCAGAATTTATTAAAGTTTATCCCACAACAACAGTTAAGATGCAACAAATGATAACAAATTATATAAACTAAATACACAAGAAACAAGTCAAGTAAATAACTGAATTTGGTGATAAAGAAAATTAAAAATGAGTGTAGAGATTGAAAATAATTAAATAAAATCAGTTTCTAAGCTTTTCAAAATACATTTTTTAAGACGGCTTCCCAACAAATATGGAAGCATCAATCATCTTAGTCAACCAATGAAGGACATTTTCAATTTATGAAAAAGTTCCATCCATTAATATGTTTAATCTAAAAGCTAAACACAGTTGATGTCCCTTTGTCATGTTGCCACCCTGAAAGGTTCTCTAGCCTGTCCAATGGTTTTCAAATGACCTATCTAATAGTCATATATCAGAATTGGTGTTCATTTATATTTACAACATTTGGGACGCTCTGATACACAGACCCCATTTTCTCTTTGAAACAGGTTACAAAGAACTGCATACCAAATTCAAATAGAAAAAAGTCACTGTATTTTCCTTTATTTTGCTAGTTTTTACAATTCTATTCAAGTTTTAAATAGAGAGACTACATAGGACACACATGAGTAGATTTATTTGCATGTGTTCCCAATTCAATGTTCTCACCTTTTTTTTCTTTTTTACAATCTAATATATTTTAGTTATTAATTTCCAGCTGAGAAACTATTAATTTTTTTTTTTATTATATTTCCTATATAGACCTCTTGAATCCTTATATTAGAAATAACTTTTTTTTAATTCTATGTTTGAATTACTTTTAAAAGTGCAACTGAACTAAGTTCCAAAAAGGTATGTAGTCCAATAAAAACCAGAAAAAGGGATTTTGTACTGCATTACTGAAATTCCCCGACAAACAGCCTCCTCTGACCCTCACACTTATTCTCTTTATATAAAAAACAAAAATGATTTTGTCATATGAAAAATTTATTTCTTTGAGATTTAATAACATGAGGCTCGATAAAAATAAAAAAATACATAAACAAAAACAAAAAGATTTCAAATTAAAATAAGGCACTTGCACTTTCCTTCAAAACCCTTATCTCCTTTCTTTCTAAACATCTATCAACTAATGTGATGGCAACCCTCAAATAACAAAAGGAAGAAGTAAAGACTGAACCCAGCTGAAAAATGCCAGAAATTTGAAGGATCAGAGCTTACTTATTTGTAATTGAAAAATACCAAAAATCAGGGAGACTCCATGATTAACTTCAATTATAAAAAAAAAATCTGCAAGAAAATTCTCCAGAAAATGAAGGAATCCTAGAGGTGCCATCAATCATTTAGACACAAATCATGAATGAATGATGTCCATATCATGAAAAAACATTAAAAGCTTAAGTTGCCTAAAAATTGTAAAGAAGCTTAAATTGTCAATTGATGATATCCATTGATCTCTAATGAAACAACAATTGATGATACTTGTGGATTAGTAGTTGACATACTGAATATCTGATTAGGGTTTGAAAATGGATCAGCCAAAATGTTGTAAATAACAACACCAAATATATAAAGAATGATTTCAATTGTTTATATCCACCACCAAAGAAAAAAGGTCTGAAATCAAGCTCTCCTTATATCTACTTAAAAAAATATAAAACATTGAAGCATTTATCATATTTATCCATGAAAGTATAATTTGTTATTAATAGAAAAAAAAAATAATTTACCATGATTGAATTTCTTCATCTTTAACAATGAAAATCATTTACTGTTTCCATAATAAAAGCTATAAGCAAATTAATTGAGTAAACAATGTTTAAAAATATTCTGTTCATTTTTTATTCATTGAGCTTATTCTCTCTGCATCTGCCAGGATACAAATGATAAGAAAAATGATATCCTCTTATAAAAAAATAATTTCCTTAAACACGATTTAATAACAGGGGATGTCAATGTTATAAGACAAAACAGAATTAATCAAATTTATACATGCATGAAACATAGAAGCAATTTATGAGTAAGTGAAAAAATAAAACGATATTTTGATTCTTTCCTGCTGTAATCTGAACAAGGTTTGCAGCAAAAGTGGAGAGGAAACATAAATACAGTAAAGCTGGTCTACAAATTAGGTGAAAAAAAAACAAAAAAAAAAAACAAAAAAAAACGAATATAAATGAGTTATGCTTGAGCAACTGAAAAAAGTTCAGAGATGTGGCTGGATTAAAATCTTGTTCCTGGGTTCTCTGCCTTGGATCAGTGTACTATCTGTACACTATCTTAGTATTTGTAAAATTTACTGTGCTGTTTAAGCAGCAGAACATTGGTATAGTCGATATATCACTTGCCTACTTACCTCCAAATCAGATGTTCAATTCACAGCAGTATTAACCTGATGAATTTTTTATATGCTTTACAGAAAAAAAAAATTTGCACATGATTCCATAATTAATTTAGTGATATTTACTAAGTTTAGATAAAGAGTGAAATTATGAGAGGAAGAAGATTGTGTAGTGCCAAATTCATGTAAAGGAGGCCTATCCATATTGAAAATTCTAACTAATCAGAAAATTAGTGTTTTTTAGATAGTAAAGCTGGATTGAGTTATTTAAATTTTAAATTATTTCAAATGTTAAAGTAAAAACCTAAAACAATTCATTTAATTTGTACTTGAAAATTTTATTTAGATTAAAAGAAAAATATTTTTACTAAAACTGTATCCATAAAAAATAAAAAAAAAAAAAAAAAAAAAAAAAAAAAAAAAAATAATAGATACTATGGGTCAGCATTTCTACCTTTGATCAGAGAATCTGTGTCCTCTGCCTAGGATCAAAATGTTGCTTCTCTGCCTAAGGTCAGTGTAGTATCTGTGCACTGTATTTTTAGTATTTGTAAATTAATTTTACTGTGCTGTTCAAAGAGAAGAATACTAGTGTAAAAGAAATGTCACTTGCCTACTTTGCTCCAGATCAGATGCTCAAATTGCAGTGGGATTAACTTGATAATTGTATATCAAATTGCTTTAACTTGACAAAAGTTATGGAGAAAAATAAAGAAACACTCAGAAACATCACACTCTTCATTATTATGGGATTAAAATGATTTCTTATTCTCAGAGTAAAAAAAAATTACAATTTACTTGGAATGATGACATTTCCTGAATTGAGTTTGCAATAAATTTCATTTTGTTTGCAATTTGCTTACCGATAATAAAAAGATTAGAATAAAAAAAAATAATTATCAATATAATAGAAAATATGTCAGCAGGTTTCCAGAAAAAAAAAAATTAACTACCCTCAAAAGTTGATTTATTTCCTGGTTCAGCAAGTGTTCTTTTAAGATCCCAGCCACACCTCAGTTGCACTTGACAGATTCTGAACCCTTTTCAGTTAGTGAAGCATAACCAATTTATATTCACCTACTACTTCCCTTTTGACATCAAAATCATTAAAAGGAAATTGAGCAGGTGTCTTGCTGTGAAAGGTCAAACAGTGGACCTAACAAGAATATTATTTCATAGTCACCTGAAATCAGAGAAGGAATTAAGGATACTCTTCGGGTTTCTATCTTTAATAAGCTGCAGATGGTAATCTTTTGATGTGCTTATTTAAAAAAAATAAAACTCATGGGAGGAAAGGGTCCAGTAATAACAAGTTTAAAATATCTTACCTGATTTTTATCTTAGATTGGAAATTATTTTTGAATTATTTATGATCAATCCAGAAAAATTTTGTACCAAGATTATTTCTACTACCATGCTAACTCATAATAACAATTTTACATATTTTTTTGCTTTTTTTTTTATATTTTTTAAAAGTAATTTTAGGAAAATAGAAAATTTCTGGGATGAAATATTCTTAATATGCTATGAAGTTTTTGGACTACTGTCTTTATGTTAGTTGCTAACAGAGTTTTGACCAAATTCTATGTTAAGAATAGATGTACTTTTCCAGTCATGTTAAAATTCTTCCGTTAGCACAAAACTTCCGTAATTTCATTAGACTGTGGTATTTTTGTTGAGCAGATGAGAAAGAAAAAATACACTAAATGACACAAAGACAGTCAGATGAATGTACACATGAGAAAGATTAAAAAATATATCAATTTTATCATTGCGAAAGAAAACAAAGTGTGTATATATATATATATATATATATCTATATAGATATATATATAGAGAGAGAGCGCGTGTGCACGTGCATATATATATATATATATATATATATATATATATACACACAGAGAGAGAGAGAGAATATATATAGAGAGAGAAATAAAAAAAAACAAAAGGAATAGAGAGAAAAAAAACAATAGGAATAGAGAGAAAAAAAACAATAGGAATAGAGAGAAAAAAAACAATAGGAATAGAGAGAAAAAAAACAATAGGAATAGAGAGAAAAAAAATGGAATAAGGCATTTAAACTTTGAGAAAATTCTTTTAAAAGACAAAAACACAAAAGCTTTCTCAAATAGTGCATTCAGTATTCTCCCAAACTACAAGGAATATAGCAATGTTATATACAGGGTGTGGCAGAAATGCCTCCCACATAATAGTAAGACATTGGCTAGATGAAGACTATTGCCACTAATGTCTTACCATTATGTAGGAGGTATTTCTGGCACACCCTGCATATATTTTTTAAATCTTGTATCATATTTTCAAATATAATCCTCAAACTTTAATTTTGTAGATTAAACATTATTCATATATTTTCAGAATGTTTCAATTAAAGAATACTAGGAAAACAATCTTCTGTCTTAACTGAATAAATTCCAGGTCATATGTAGAAAAATTCATCTCTGTAACAAAATAGGATTAAACATAAAAATGATCAGTAACCAAGAACAAATGTATTCATGTGGTCAACATAAAAAAAAAATCTATTCTTATAACTTGAAACAAAATTCCCATTTTTTCATAGGCCAAAAGATTCAAACAGCAAGGCGTCATTTGGAAAGAAGCTTAACTGAAATTAAGATTATTTAATTCTTCATGTAAAAAAAGTGTATG
The DNA here is from genome assembly GCA_963932145.1 of Acanthosepion lycidas. Classification (NCBI taxonomy): domain Eukaryota; kingdom Metazoa; phylum Mollusca; class Cephalopoda; order Sepiida; family Sepiidae; genus Acanthosepion; species Acanthosepion lycidas. The sequence continues at coordinate 12,821,651 of OZ010585.1, forward strand.
AAATGATTGTTACAAGCCAAGAAAATTGCACTTTGTATCACACAAAACTGCACAACTTAATTGAATATAAAGTAAAAATTTGAATTATTGAAATGTTAAGTGTAAAATGTTTGTTTTTACAGAAACCAATGCTTAAGTTTTTCATATCACAAATTCATTTCTCTCTTACTTACATGTAGACTATTGTCCTTATCTTATTGTTATTATTACAATACTTTGGTCATTGTGCCCCTTGGCTTTTATCAGTTGCTTGTCAATCCATATAACCTTCAGAGAATTTTGAACTGAACCCTTTACAGGGGTAGATTGTTATTGTTCTGCTTAGCATGATACCCAGATTGACAAGCAGCTGAGATTACTCACAATGGCCAAAACGTTATGATAACAAAAGATGAGGACAACAGTCTGCATGTAAATAATGATAACTCCTCATCCTTCCTCTTATAAGGCAATTTTTAAAATAGAAGAGAGAACTAGACAAATAAATTTATAGACAAATCCATAACAAAAGATTTCAAAAGGGATGTACAAATGAGAATCTGTCAGAAATGAACATTCAACAATATATTAAAAAATATGGCTTAAACAGGGGTTTAATCTAGCCGTATATACGGAAACTATATTTTGAAAGCAATAACATGTTGGGACAGAAAAGTAGGATGGAAGGTAGGAAGAAAGGAATGTGGTTATGACAATATACTCCTCCATTACCAGTTGTCCTACTCACATGCCAAAGTAGGTCTAAAAGGTCAATATCATTACATCATTTATAAACTTGTACTGAGTAAAGAAACAAGTCAGACAGCATTTTTCTATCTTGCATGAAATGTCTTGGCAGATTTTCTGAAATAAATGCCAGCTTGGACAATGTCATTTACACTTCAAATGCATGTTTTTCCTTTGAAGTTATAAAAAAAAAGACAAATACTGCTAAAACATTTTTATTGAAACAATTTTCTTAATTCTGAAATTGAAAGCTTATTTTCTACTTGAAGAATTTTAAACTAGTGAAACAATTTGCATGCTTTGTTCATTTCACAATAAGAAAAAGGCATGAAATAACAGATAATATCTGCAGATATTGATTCAGATAAGATTTATACATTTCTCCCTTTTATTTTAGCAAAATTATTTTTCAACAAGCCATAATGGTTAACCTATTAGTTGACCATCCTAAAAATCGATGGTGTGCATTAATGGGATATAGACAGAAACCTATAGATAATACCAGATTTGTTTATAAACCTAGGATAACTGATTTTTTTTTCTTTTAGAAACTTACAATTAAATACTAGCTATTTCATCTTAATTTTTATTGGATTTTATGGTCAGTATTAATGGTTTATAGAACAAAAGAGAAACAAATGATTCAACTCTTTTTGGTATTAATATCAATTTAATATTGATAGAAAAACAACAGATTGAATGAAACCAATTTTTTTTAAAATTTGAAAATGAAAGTAAAATCTCAATTTATTACATTGTATTTGTTGAGCCTAAACAGTTTTCTGTGTTGTTGTTAATGGCACTAGATGTGTGGCTGATGTATAGCGGCTCATAATGAAAAATTAGTGAGCAAAATTTCTAGTCAAGTTCGTTATGTTCACTTTTATGCAAATACCCTTGGGAAAAGCATGAATTCATCTCATTTGCCCCACTTCAGCTATGGGTTAAATATTAGGACAGACTTGGATCTTCAGTCTTGTTTAGCAAAATCTAGGAGAATGAAAAAAAAAATCTCAAACCTTGGCAGATGAAATTCACCCCACCCTGAAGAACAATTCAATTACAATTACAGAAACCTTATCCAGGGCTTTATATGTTATGAGACACCAGGGAGATAATAAATGGCATTAGGAGTGTTTAGTTTTAATGAGATTCATTCAAAAAGATTGCTTTTGATTGGATTATAAAAGTTGTCATATCAGAGTGCATTTCTTTCAAAATTGGTGCATTTTTATTTATTATTTTAACAATGCTGGAAGATTCTAACAAGATAGAATAAGCAACATTTTCAGCAGATTACATGAAACAAAATAGAAAATATGTTGTTCAATTATAAAAATTAATTGCAAAAAAAAAAAAAAAAAAAAAAAAAAAAAAAAAAAAAAATATATATTTATATTTAATATTTATCTAATATTTATTCTTTGTTAATTTAATAAACTTGTTTAAATTCTGATTTATCAAATGTTACAAAAAATAGGATTTGTGTCTTGTTAATTTGATGAATATTGTCTTTAGTTAATGGAAAGAAAATCTCTTTATCCTCATCCAACATAGAGGGCATATTTTTATTAGTAGTAGTATTATCTTATGATTTCATTTTATTTTAAATTTGTAGCCATTGAAAACCCTAATGTTCAAGAGTTTATAAGTGACATGTTACATGTTTTGTGGATTTTGCTAACAGTGAGATAAGTATAAATTTACTACACTTCTTTATAAAAAAAAAAAATGCTGTTTTGAAAACACCATAACAGATTGTTTAAAGCTATTTGAAATTATTCAAATATTCCTTCATTAAAAAATTAAAAAAACTAAAATTCTTTCATTTGTTATTTCAAGTAAAAAAAAAAAAAAGAAAAAAAGGACCCTCTTCATAATTCAAGAAAATATTTAGTTCCCAAAGCCATAAAAGAAGACATCACTTGACAATTGACAAACCAGCAACAAACACATAGACTTGCATTTATGCATTAATAATGATAACAATAATAATAATGTCAGTACAAGATTATTCTTTATAAAAAGAAAAGTTCTTCCTAAAAAATAACAGTTATTTATTTTTTACCTATAATGATCAACTTAGTTTTTGCTATTTTATTTATATATGATCTATAAGTTCCCTCTATTTAACCACTGATGCAATCCAAATGAAACATTTCCCCTTTTATTAATAAAGCTGGTCAGAAAATATATTGAAAATATCACGAGAGAAAATACTATCTGAATTGAAGACAGTATCTTTACTTAGGGTATCTGTGCAAAGGTGGATTCAACAGCCACAGATGCAATTTGAACTAAATACACTGATCCCACAGTCTTCACTGCTATACAAACATCCATTCTATTAAATGAAGCATTGTCATTTTGACTTATTTCTTTCATTGTAATCTTACTAATTCTTCATCACTACTTGTAGAGCACAAAAACTGGAAAGAAATACTAAGAAAAAAAAATTAATACCAGTTGATAATGCTTTGTCTAACAAAAATAAAATTAAAGTAGTATGTACAGTTGCCAAGATATAGTCAGTCAGTGTGGACCCAATAATCTCAAATATTTTTGGTCACAAGATTAATGCAGATTATACAAGTAAAAACCGATAGCTCAAAGGAGCTGGCTTTAAATCAAAGATCTTCTTTATTTAGATGAATAAGCATAACTCATCCTAGTGGATTCCAACAATGGATGAGGATAATGAGCACTACAAAACCAGCAGTTTTAATCAAGCTATAGATTTCTAAGCCAGCCATTTGGTTAAGCAGTTACCTGGTGGTTATCACTTCAAACCCTTGGGGTCAGGTAATGTAAAGAAAGTTAGATTCTCTAGTTCAGTGAAAGAGACAAAAAAAATACAATCACAAAGAGCTAACTAGGTATAATTTCTGATAATCCCCCTTGAAATAGAGAACGAAACAAGAACACACCATCTTCATAAATTGAATAAAGGGTTTGATTTGAAATTTCTTTAAGGTTACTAACTACTATATACATCTGAAGTAGGCTGGAAGTTACTATGACCAAAACATTGTGATGATAAAAACCAATCTAAACTTTACGAATTTATGCACAGTACTAGATTGGCAGCAAAAGTCTCATCAATTCACAGTTGAATTGACTATAGATGTAACCATATGCATTATCTACCAACTTGTTGATTTTTTTTTTTTTTTTTTTTAATGTTCTTAATCCTTAATGTTTTTCTTTCACACTCAGTAACCTCTTGTTTCTTAGTGGCTTTATTATTGCCTTGCTTGGAATGAAATGATTAAAAAACAAAAAGGAGAATACTGAATAGATTAGAGTATGATGATAATTTCTCATCTAAAAAAATTCTGACATTTTCTTTCTTTTCAGTTATAAATTTTTTTAATTATAATATTCTTTCTAATGTTAGCAAATTCAGCTGTAGCAGATAAATTCAAACAACAAAAAATGATTTTTATCTCAAAGTTAAAGGATTACAATCAACTTATATTTGGATTAACAAATTGCTTCTAAATATACAGCAAGGAAAAATGGTAGCAATTAGTATGCATTTATTTTGGGGGACAGCATAAATAGCCAACAAGTATTTGGTGGTGACTTTGCTATACTTAAGCTGAGCCCAAGATAGAGTTAATCAGTTCCTATGTGGATTCTCAAGAATAGCAAGCTGCATTCACAGTATGATTCGTCTTAATTTGAAGTTAGTGTCCCAAACATTTGGGCATTTTTTTGCAACTGAAAATTTCTCTAGGGTGGTTAAATAAGAGCAGTTTAGTTTTGGAGGCATTCAAATTTACAAGCCAGTTCCTGCCCCAGTTAACCACTGACTGTAGGTCCTTTTCAAGAGCAGTGGCCAGGTTAAACTTTGTCAGCTCTGATGGATTTGCTATTGAGACAAGAGTAAATGGTAGTGTCATCTGCATAAATGCCTACTTGAGAACTGATGACATCAGGAAGATCATTGATAAAGATCAGAAACAGTGTAGGACCCAGGATAGAGCCTTGGGGGACACTCACACTCATATGAAAGGAGCCACAGCTTGAGCTTCACTGTTATTATCAAGAGGTTAATAGACATATTCACATAAGAACATCAGTGATAGACTGGGCAAAACAGAATACATATTGATTATCAGAGAGTAGGTAATGATCGGTAAGATGCTTAACCACTTCAGCATTGATAAACACCTCAAATATTTTACCGAATAGCAGTATGAAACTAATAAGGTTATAGAAGGGTTAGAAGGTTCTCCAGAGTTCTTAAAAACAGTTGTTTCTATCAGCAAACAATAAATTTGTCTGCTTGTAATGAATGCAAGCATGTTCTCAAAAAAGCAAAGAGACATGTCACTCTGGTACAGCCGGAAGCAGCAATTCCTGTGGGCTATAGTGGCTGAGCATACAGGTGAAAAACCAGGGAGATGAACATGATTTAACTTGGTATTTTCCTTGCTGGTATGAAAGCATCAACGTCAGCTTTCATCCAGGAGGAAACCACAGATGCACATTTTTGAACGGGATGATTAAAAATTTAATTTCTAGATATGTCACAAAGAAATTCATGGAACAAGTGCAAGTCTGCTTGTTGATAACAGAAAGATTTTCTGTTGGTAGGAAGTTCTTGGCTAGATGGGAGGGATAAGATGTTTACAGACACTACAGCATGATCAGAGTTGCCAAGTGGGCAGAGCTGTGTAGTACGACAAGAGTCAGAGATAAAGTTAAAAAAAAAAAAGAAATCAAAAAGAGAAATGTGTATCATGGTTACTGAGGAAACAGGTAGAGAAGTCAACCACTTGCGTGAGAGATTGAAAAGTTAAAGGTTTGGATGCCAGCAAGGTCAGTGACTGAGTTTTTAAGCCACCTGGTATGGCGGGCATTAAAGTCACTGAACACGAATAGGTTTGCAAACAAGTGTAGGGAGATGGCCTTGTCTATATTATCAGAAATACTATCTAGCACACAACTATCTTGAGAGAAGGGGAATGGTAGAAAAAAAAAAGGAAAAAAAAAAAAAAAAAAAAAAGAGATATCTGACTGAATTAAGTAGATAAAGAAAGATGGAGATATTCAAACTCCCAGGCCATACATGTGGACATTAGAGTCTTTCCTAAAGAGAGAAATGTAGCCAGGAATGAAGAAATCAGAGGTGATCAAAGATTAGTTTTGCAGAGAACTAGGAAGTACAAAGACTTTCAGAAGAGCAACAATTAAACATTGCAAAAATTGGTACGAATACCACAAAGGTTTGAGAAAGAAAGGTTAAGATGTTTAGGTGATTTTTGTTGAGCTGGTTTAGGTTTATATCATTGCCTGTTTTTAATGATATGTTATATTGGTAAAGAAAGGCCTAGGGTAGTAGTAGCAGTCGATCATCTAATGTAACATGTGCAGGAAGGGAACTGGTACAGACTGCAATATAGTGTGGCCTCAGGGTTTTCCACCAGAGGTGCTTGCAGGTACACTATTCCATGAGCGACATGACACTGCAAAAATCCCAATATTATGCAACTGTTGATCAGAGCAGCCTCTCAAGATGATGTGCAAGAGTTTGGGTTTCTAACTACCAGTCAGGAACAAAAACCAGAAAATTATATATGAAGCCAACCCTTGACAACAGTAATTGATTTGTGAAAGATGACTCATAATACTGTGGAAGGAATAAATCTATAAATGAATGAATAATGTTAAGTGCTATGAAGTTATATATATATATATATATATATATATATATATATATATATATATATATATATATCTTAGTGCAGAGTGATCGTTATGGAAAAGCTAAAGAGTTGTGTTTCTTTTGTTAAATGTATAAGACAGAATGTATTGTTGTTAGCAAAAAGGAGCAGGCCAACATACAAATTACAAATTGGAGATACTAAAATCAAGGAAGTACAACAATTTAAATATCTGGGATAACTATGGAAAGTGTGATACTGAAATCCAAAAGGACATTACCCTTCCAGAACTTAAGCAAAGTATTAAGAAATGGGAAAATTTCATTAGAAACAAAGAAAAAGTACTAAATTGTTACATAATATCCATCCTATGTAACAATGACTGCTGGACAATCTCAACAAACATGTGGTTCTACAGAAGGATGTTGAGAATACCATGGACTAAATATGTGAGCAACAGTGAAGTTTTGAAGAAAATGGAAACAAAAAAGACACTTATATTTAACATCAGGAAAGGAGAATTGAAATTTCTAAGGTACATAATGAGGAAAGATGGCTTGGAAAAGTTGATACTCACAGGACAGATTGAAGGCAATAGGAATAGAGGAAAGCAATGCATAACTTACCTAACAAGGTTTAAGAGAGGTAACAAAAAGAAAAAAATTTACCAAGAGCTACAAAGTATAGGAAATTATGATGGGCCATGATTCTGAACATGGTATATGGAAGAAGATTAAAATTTGTTTTTCTTTTCCATAAATCATGAACTGGTATTACAAAAGAGACAAATCAGAAAAACAAGTAAAAGCTAATATTGGACAAAAACTCACCGACAACATTTAGACTCCACCAAAAGTAAACTCAGTTACCCAAAATGACTGTTTTATACAATGAACTGGTTTTCAGCCAATTACAAATGTTTAGTATTTTGTTCAAAATTACTTGAGGTCTATTTTTTTTTTTTTTTGCAAGTCAAAGATTACATTTTTATTTTTCACTGTAGAGATATTGAACAAGAGAATTTAAAAAGCTATTTATATGAGAAATGAAAACAAACCAATCCTCTTATTTTGATTTTTTTTTTTTTTCAGTTACAACAATATTTTTAAAAATCATTTTATGTCAAAAATTTATGTTTAAAAAAAAAAAAAAAAAAAAAAAAATTTTATATATATATATATATATATATATATATATATATATATATATATATATATATATTTGCAAGTTTCATTAAAAATGGGTGAAAAGTAAGCCGGAAGAGAGTTCTACAAGCAAAAAGTGTGAGAAAAGAAACTGCTAACATAGAACTTACAGTTACATGTAGCAAATTCAACTGCAAAATGATGAAATCTCATTGCCAATCTAGTAATGTGCTTAAATTCATAAAGTCTAGAGGGGGGTCATAGAGGAAAGCTCATCAGAACAAGTACAGGAAAGTATTTATATAAAAGGTACAGGAAAGTATTTATATAAAAGGTACAGGGAAATGGTGGGAATATGACTGAAGCTGAGATGATAGGTCAGGACCAATAAAATTGTAGATTCTGCTTTGAATTTTATATATATATAGCATGAGCACCAGACCATATGTGGCAGCAATATTCAAAGCATGGATGAATAGTAAACATAAACATGCAAGATAGAAAAGAAAAATTGTCTAGCACAACACAGTGAAACAACTTTCCTAGCAATGGATCTAGCAATTGATTCAATATAATTTTTCCACTTTATATCACCAAAGAACATTAGTCCAAGAAGGTGTAACAATCATTCTTCTAGATGTTAGCATGATGGAAGGCTAAAATGGGTCCCTCGGATGATTAATAAAGAGCAGTTTTATTTTTGAGGTGTTACAATTAACAAGCCATTCCTTGCCACAGTTAACAGCAGATTTTTCCAGATCTGCAACAAATTTGACCTTAACAAACTGACCAGACTTACTATTTTGGGTACCAAAAAAGTGGTGTTCAGAAAACTCGGAAAATTTAATAAATTGGGGGTTTCAATAAATAGAGCAGTTTGGAAATAGAAACAAATCATTCAATCTATAAGAAAGACTTCAAAGAAATGAAACTAAAAGAAAATATTAATCAATGTCTTAAAATATCAAATGCTTTAACAAACTAAAGATTTCCGAATATATCTACTTGCAATTGTTACAATATAAATAAATGTTCATAAAAAAAGAAAAAGAAAAAAGTAATAAAATACTAATAGCCATGGGGGTACTAATAAGTTCTAAGGTGAGAGAATTCACTCTGCCCTTAACAAATGGAGGGAACATCTATTTGGTAACCAAGAGTACATGATTGCTTTGTTATTATTAACAAAGTTTTTCCTCCAACATATTTCACCTGTTTATCAATAGATATGTGAAATGTTTTAGGCAAGAGTCACAGAAAAAGAAAAAAAAAATAGTCGATAGTAACATGAGCTGCGAGTTAATGCAGGCATAAAAAATTATATCAAATTAAACATTGTAATCAATTATGATTTTCCTCGTTATATAATGCACACCTCAATAAAGAAAAAAAAAAGGAGAAAAGAAAAAAAAAGGAGAAAAGAAAAAAAAAGGAGAAAAGAAAAAAAAAGGAGAAAAGAAAAAAAAAGGAGAAAAGAAAAAGAAAGAAAAAGAAAGAAAAGAGAAAGAAAAGAGAAAGAAAAGAGAAAGAAAAGAGAAAGAAAAGAGAAAGAAAAGAGAAAGAAAAGAGAAAGAAAAGAGAAAGAAAAGAGAAAGAAAAGAGAAAGAAAAGAGAAAGAAAAGAGAAAGAAAAGAGAAAGAAAAGAGAAAGAAAAGAGAAGAGAAAAAGAGAAGAGAAAAAGAGAAGAGAAAAAGAGAAGAGAAAAGAGAAAAAGAGAAGAGAGAATAAGAGAAGAGAGAATAAGAGAAGAGAAAAGAGAATAAGAGAAGAGAAAAGAGAATAAGAGAAGAGAAAAGAGAAATAAAAAAGAGAAGAGAAATAAAAAAGAGAAGAGAAAAAAAAGAGAAGAGAAAAAAAAGAGAAGAGAAAAAAAAGAGAAGAGAAAAAAGAGAAAAAAAAGAGAAGAGAAAAAAGAGAAAAAAAAGAGAAGAGAAAAAAGAGAAAAAAAAGAGAAGAGAAAAAAGAGAAAAAAAAGAGAAGAGAAAAAAGAGAAAAAAAAGAGAAGAGAAAAAAGAGAAAAAAAAGAGAAGAGAAAAAAAAGAGAAGAGAAAAAAAAGAGAAGAGAAAAAAAAGAGAAGAGAAAAAAAAGAGAAGAGAAAAAAAAGAGAAGAGAAAAAAAAGAGAAGAGAAAAAAAAGAGAAGAGAAAAAAAAGAGAAGAGAAAAAAAAGAGAAGAGAAAAAAAAGAGAAGAGAAAAAAAAGAGAAGAGAAAAAAAAGAGAAGAGAAAAAAAAGAGAAGAGAAAAAAAAGAGAAAGAAAAAAAAGAGAAAGAAAAAAAAGAGAAAGAAAAAAAAGAGAAAGAAAAAAAAAGAGAAAGAAAAAAAAGAGAAAGAAAAAAAAAGAGAAAGAAAAAAAAGAGAAAGAAAAAAAAGAGAAAGAAAAAAAAGAGAAAGAAAAAAAAGAGAAAGAAAAAAAAGAGAAAGAAAAAAAAGAGAAAGAAAAAAAAGAGAAAGAAAAAAAAGAGAAAGAAAAAAAAGAGAAAGAAAAAAAAGAGAAAGAAAAAAAAGAGAAAGAAAAATTTAAAAAAAAAGTAAAAAAAATAATAATCTTCATCAACACTACACAATATACCAAAAGGTAGAAGATAAATTCATAAATCTTGAAACTTATTCTTAGTATTATTTTTTTACCTAAATAGACATTAATCCAAACAACAGGATAATTAGTACATTATACACAAGCTGTTACCCAAAGCTTATTATCAAGGGAAGAACACAAATGAAAAGAAAATTAATTAATATTTTTTCCAAAATATTTCTTGCCAAATGTTATGTGCTGTTGGACATTATTTTTTTGTTTTTCAAAAGCTCATTTATTAAAAAGCTAACAAACTTTAGATTCCAACCTGAATAAAAATAATTAAGTGCAATTGAAAGAACTAGCTTGGGTCATTTAAATGTTTATTACAAAACCAATATGATAAAAATCAATTATTCAACCTAATTTCTATAACAAAGTATTTATTTGGTGCAAAGGATTAAATTATTCAACTTTTAGAGTGTAATGTCAAATCTTTTGTACTTACTTTCACTTTCTTATGTCATGAAATATTAATCTAGTCAAACAGATGTTCTCCTCTTGGGTGTCACAATTATAACATTTCTGCTGCTGTAACATTTGACCTTGTTGATGAGACAAGCTGTATTCAGTAAACATTTGGTGATATCAAGCCAAACATTTTTGTTAACCTACTGTGGTAAATATTTCACATCCTACTGTCTATACTAGAAAATATCTCTTACTAGTTGAATTTTCTAAGTTACTTTGTTCTTGTAATGCTATTTATGCATTTTTCCCCTCCACTTTTGTTAACAAATATGACAGTCATCTGAAGACAGAGAACTAAAACATTATGACTAACAATCAAGATGAGGACAACTGATTTATGCATGATTATAGAAGAAACTGCCTCTACAGAGAAAATATTCTGTTTAAATGTAGGGATATAAAGGGCATTCTTCAAAATACAATTTTGCATATTTTCTTCTATGCCTGTTAAAATAACTTGAGAAAGACCTTTTTATTGCAATATTATTTGATCCAGTGTCATCTGCCAGTTCAATATGGTGATTTTCTGGGTTAAAATCATTGTCAAAACTAATAAATTTGGATTTTTCAGTAACAATGTGAGTCATGGCTCCAGTCAACAGGTAAGCTATTTATATTAGTAACTGTGTTGTAGGGGGGCTGTACCCCTATTATTTATTTTGTGAAGAATAAAAATTCCTGATGTCGGACAAGAGAGGAATTAAAAATAAGATGAACATGTATTCAATCTGTGACATGAATCAATTAAATTAAATTATATCAAATTATATTCACAAAAATTTACATTTAGGTTTGTAAGAATGAGTGAGTTGGGCAAAGGTAAGTTTGTGAACATTCATGTCCTGTTTCTTAATGTATGTGGCCGCAACTGACTGCTTCCTCATGGAAAAAAGTTTTTATAGGGTTTTGAACAACCCCATGATTTGGCGGTAAAAAAGGTTACACTAACCGCTGCCCTGATTGGCTGAATCTATCCAATCAGCGGACATTTAACATATGTGAGCGTATGTGTGTGTGTGGACGTACAGTTCCGCAGTGTCAAATCCAACAGAAAATAAATACGAATTTTCATTTCTTTGAAAAATGTTCAACATTTTATACAAAATAGACTTTCCTTTTGTTTTTATGCTCATATTTGCCGCATGTGACAATATAGTTAACTGGAATTTTATTGTTTTGTGGAATAATTATTGATTGCAAAATTCCAGTTTTTATTTTGGCAATTTGTACTTTTGAGATCTGGTTTACATTATTACTGCTACTGTCTTTGCTTTGCATTAAATTTTGTCTCGTATTATTTTCCCCTTTTCTACTTCTTGTTATTGAGAATTATGTCAGTTTTGCTTAACCATAATTAACTAGAATGATAACAAGAAGTTTTATTCAAACCAAAATTATTCATGTCAATGACATCATTTTATAAATTTAATTTAGTTTTTACAAAAAGAAACTGAAACAAATAAATTAGAAATGATGAAAAGAATTAATCGAAAAGTTTATAGAAAAGTGGGTTTCCAACTTAAATTACATTTTCTCACAACAACTGAACTGAACTAAGTGAATAAAAATGTTCTTACATTAAACAGCGGAAAAATATTACAGAACACACAAGGTAAAAATTTAGTAAAAAAAAGCTGTAAATAAAAAAAAGCTGTAAATTAAACAAACTAACAAAATTTTTTCAAAATTGTTAGTCAAATGTTGATGATCTAAAATTGTGTAAGTAATTTTGTAAATATTTCCATCATCTTACAGTAATTAACCAAATCTGATTTTTTCCATTTATCTCAACTCAAGGATAGCTGAAGCAAATTTACTGTAGTTACTAACAGGACTCCAGAATACTTTTTAGCATATTAATTTTTAGTGAAGGTTTCAATATACATAAGTATAATGTTAAACCAAACCCTTAATTCATAGTCATTCAGTTAGTTAGTTAAACTGAATCTTTATCCTTTGTTTAACTATATAAAGTAGAGTTAAAAATAAAGTTAGAAAGTTAATTTTTTCAGTTACCAGAAAATATAAAATATTAAGAAATATATATTACATTTATAACATAAGCAATTGTCAGAAAGAAAACCATAAACTTCAACAAAGTTTATTTTAAGTTGTCAAAAAAATAGTTTGGTATCATGCTTGCATTTATTGTGGCAAAGATCCAGAAAAAAAAATTTCTATTTTAAAAAGAAAAAAAACAAAAACATTGGAGTACTTAAAATCTTTTGTAAAATACCTCTATTCATGATGATTTTCAAATTAGGCAGGATTCTTTTTTTTTTTTTAATGTCATGTCCCTTCAGGATAGAGATAATCTATACAAATTCTTTTTCTTTATTATCTGTGCATTGTCAGATCTTAAGAAGAGTGGAGTAGTTTCCTGTTGTCTCAACAGTTTGGAATTCAGAATTTTTCTTTTTCAGAGACTAGTTGCCACCAAAGGTTAGAGAGTTCAATCTACTTTGCTATTTAATCAATAGCTAGGGATCTGTGGTGAAAAGATGAATTTGTGCCTTTTCCAAGTGTGAAAGTGAATGCAAAAGCCTAAATTGGAAATTGAAGTCCCAATTTCACTTTTTGTGCTGAAAACCCTTATTCTAACTGTCCATCCTACAGGATTCAAATCCATGACCTTTTAGTGGGGTCAAAGGAATCATTTAGGCCTTTTGCAGAAATTGATTTAAAATCCCATTCATAGTGGGATTTTCAGAATGGTAAAAAGAAATAAAAATTGTTGATAAAAATCTTTTGTTAACCAAATCTAATTTATCATCAAGCACAATTTTGTAATAACTTTCATCCTTTACGACTTAAAACTGTCAGAAAGAAAAGGCTACTCATCCTAATAATTGCTTGTGCAAGAAAAATAAATGAAGCATTTGTGACAATTAAATTTAAAAGGAAGAAGCAAGAAAGATTAAATATGAAACATTGAGATTATTTAATCTGGAAAACTAAAGGAGGTAAATTTCTGCAGAATAAAATTCTGATCTCTAAATAAACAATAAGAAAGAAAAGTAAAGATTTCACTTACTTACCTTCATTTGTTGCTATGAAATATTTTAACTGATATAATTCAAAGAATAGAAGACTTACCTACAAAAAAAAGAAAAGAAAATAGAATAAAAATATATAATTTCACAAATAATATGCTGTAAATGTTAATTCCACTCAATAAATTCTATTTCCAGAAATAATTTTTTTAAACTCTAAAATTAAAAATATCTAAAATTAAAAATATCAGAAAAGCAACACCATCAAAGACTTTAACTGAATGTTCTTGGTCTTAAAGACAACAATCCTTTATCAGATTTTATAGACTGGTACTACAAAATCACAAAGACAATTTTTAAATAACAAAACCTACATGACCTGAAAACTTCCAATAGCAGCAACAACTACAATGGATAGAACATGTAACAAGAAGGGGAAATGATATAATAAAAATTTTGACTTTCCTTAAACTACCTTAAACAAAAGGTTAGGAAGGAAACATTATCAGTACTAAAAAGAGCAATAACAGTGAACTTGAGAAACCCCACTAATAAGGGACTATCTGTTTACTGTACCCGTCTACCTTTCATGTAAATTAAACCTATATCTACCTATTTATCAAAATAACAAAATTCAGTATTAGATAACCTGGAAAATGATTGAAATAGCATAAACCAAGCCAAATATCAATAGAGAGATAGAGAATTTACTTATCTCTACCATGGATTATTTCTGATGATATAGAAAATACACACACAGAAAGTTTTATATTTGTGGATTATATAAATAATTAAATCAGTAGCAAGGTGCGGGAACAAAATTCTAATTTTTTTTTTTCAACTATAAAAATGTTTTCTGGGTTAACATCTTAGATATTAGCATAAAAAAATATCCATATGTATAAACAGTTGACAATTTCAACTTGACAAATGCCAGTCTGATCAGAAGCGAAAATGATTCACTAAGAAAATACATTGCAAGTGTGCTAATCTCGCAATTCTATGACAAACCTCAGACCAGGCTCATACATAAATATCACTGACCATCACAAATAAAGATTAAAAAAAAAAAAAAAAAAAAAAAGATTTACTCAGAGTGGATTAATTTAAAATCTGTCAACAGTTAAAAAACACATACACTTTTTGGCTGTCAGATTTGATAAGAAAAAATTATTACCCCTTTCCTTAAAAAAAAAAAAAAAAAAAAAAAAAAAAAAAAAAAATCAATGCTTATACAGTTTTGTCTCCCATTCCAACCTGAAGATTCCTACCTAGTCCTCGTAGGTAAAACACATTGTTTGTAAAAGTTTTACACTGTCTCATGATCTCTACTTTTATTTGAATACAGTTCTGCATTCTACTAACATGCATATGCATTAGTATAAAAAGTGTTAACTGCTATAGATTGCATGTAAATTGAATTTAAATATGCATTATCTCAAAGTTAATAGAATTTAGAAATAAATTCTGTCTGGAAAGGGCTGAAATAATTATTAACAAACCAAATATGAACTTATTGGTCTACAAGAGAAATTCAGAGCAGCAACACTAAATCATCCTTTATAGATTATTTTTCTTACTCATAAACAAAGTTTGTCTTTGACGTAGATCTTTTTTTATTTCCAGTGATACAGTAAAGATCATCAAATGTCAAATTCAAATCAGGCATTAAACTAGTCAGCCATTGACATTTCTTTGATAGAAACTGTAAACAAGATTTTTTTTCTTCTTTTCTTTCTTGATCTAGTTGGGCACAAGACCAAAGATATGGCTAGGGCTGGGGTGAAAAAAAAAAAAAAATAAAAAAAAAAATAAAGAGGATTGTAGCACATAGGTAACTGGAGTCCTCATAAAATGCCTTCTGGTCTGTTTTCATAAGAGAAACACAGGCTAAAGGATAAATCTCCAGGGTTAAGGAAAAAACAAACGCCAAGATATTTTGAAATACAATATCTTTGTTGTTATCACAATGTTTCATCTGTTGTGCCTTCCAGCCTTCATCAGACATATATAGATCCAGGTAACCTACAGGGAATTCTGAACTGGACCCTTCATTTAACCTTAAGGCTTCAGGTTTGCCACAGAAAATTGTCCAGACAATACCATAGTGGATTAAAGTGTTGGTTCATGAATTTGGTGACATAGTAATTGTGAGTTCAATCTCTGGCCCAGGCAGTATGTACTTGAACTCTGTTGAAACAGGGTGATCAATAACTGAACAGTACTAAAAATAAGAACTAGACAATATATCCCTAGACATGGGCAGTGGAACAAGAACAGTCTACACCTGTGAATTAAAAGAAAGATTCAAGTTCAGATTCCCTGTAGGTTACCCAGATCAATATTCACCTGATAAAAGCCAGAAGATATGACCGAAAGATTGTGATAACAAAGACAGTAGTACATATGTAAATAATGATAACTCCTTATCCCAGAAATTCAACCAGATATAAAAAAAAAAAAAAAAAAAAAAAAAAAATCATGCCATTTCAGAAGACATAACTAAATTCAAAAAAGGAAATTCCTTAAAAATGATACAAAAATGGGATTGGTCTAATTGACTGATTTTTTTTTTTTTTTTTTTTTTTTTTTACAGCTTATCAACCCTTTGCAGGGTATTTAAAGCCAGAAATTTTTTTAGATTCTAAGAATTTCTTTTTGTGAGATAATGATTTACTGATACAAGTTCTACTAATTAACCCATAGGTAAGGGGGAGATGATGTGGATCCAAGGTTATTTGTATATAAGTGAATATAACAAACACAACTGGAATTGGAACTTGGCTCTTCCATTTCTAATTTCAAGATTTTATCTATTACAACACCCATACATCCAAGCTTACAGTACCTGGTATACCCAAGCATCACTCATCTAGTTACTGACCAGGCTTGATGTTGCTTAACTTTGATGATCATATGAGAATTGGTGTTTCAATGTGATATGGCTGTAAGCCTGAATTGAAACGAAAACAGCATAGATCAATAAAGGAATAGGAACAAGAACAGCATAGATCAATAAATAGGCCTTTGAGGAAAGGACAATGTTTGACACATAAGTGATAAAGACAAAAAAATAAGACATGGAAAAATTTGACAAAAAGAATGTATAATGGTAAAATGCACCAGCCAAAAAAATCCATCCAAAAACTTTATACATTTTTAAATTCTTGTTTTTATTTTTAACAATCCAAAGGAAAATCATTTAGAAAAAAAATTCAATTTAAAAATGAAGAGATTAGAGAAAATTAATTATGAAAAATAAAGTAGTCAGAATAGTTATAATCTTTGAGATGTACATTTAAATAATTTATTCATTTTTAAATAATTTATATCTGGGAGAAAAATAATCCTCAGCTGATAATTTTCAACTGAAAGATTACTTTAAATGCATTTCATTTAGCAAATTTTCAATGATTGAAAATGTAGAAGCCAAAAAGTATCATGTTTCAACCAAAATAATCAATTATTGATAAATATCTAAGTTACATATTCAAAATATTGTTTTTTTAATTATTTGTATTTTTCCAGGCATAAAACAGCAATTTGCCTGGGTAATGACCACCACAGGTGTTACAGATAATAAAAATAATCTTTATTTGCTACTCATAATAACAAGAGAGAAAAATGGCACAGGTCACTTCATTTAAAATTAATCCAATATATTAATGACCTTTATACTCAGGAAAGATTAAGTCAAATCAAAAGAAAAATCAAATCTTAGTATTTCATATTAGATACAATTTATTTTAATCCAGATAATTGTTGCAGTAAATTTTTAGCAATTCTAAAATTAAATACTTTTCAGTATTATGAATATTATTCTTTTTTTAAATATTTATATTACAAATAATTAAATTTAATAAATTATAATTTTTAAGTTTAAATAATTTTGCATCAGAATCAAATCTAAGATTCTTATCTAGACAATTAAATAGTTGCAAATAAGAAAGAAATTACTCAAATCGTTAAAATATCTAAAGAAAGGTAGCATAAACCAAAGTAAATAAAAAGCAATGTATTAGCAGCCTGGTATCCCCTACTTGTTAATGAGATTGAGTTATATTAATACAGTGCATTTTTGCTTATCAGTAATGCATAATATCTTCTGTTAACCACAAAACAAAATATTTTGTAATCTCAAGTAAGAGAGATATCGATGCTTGAAGAATAAATATATAAAGTGTTTTTACATAAAGAATAAATTGGTTTTAATAAGGTTTTGTTTCAAGTAATTTCTCTGCACTTTTGTCTGGCAAAGTAATTAGTACTCAGGCAGGGGCCACAACAATTCAATATAGTCTGGCAAAAGGGGTTTCTGCGATACTGCTTATGATGATTGCTTTAAATGACTGGCCCTGAATAAATAGGGATTCTACCAAATTCCTCCCCAAGCCATAATTCAGCCCAACTGCTCAAATCTGATCATGTCATACTTCAGAGGTAATCTTCAACTGATTAGTACCAATCATGTGTTCTCCCCAGAGACAATCCAACTTCACACTTGGGACCTCCCAATTTTTACACACATGCAGTTTGGGGATTCTCTACTTTCTTGCACACACACATTTACCATGTATTGACTGTAGTTCTAGTGATGTCAGTTTTGATCATTCTAAATTTTTGACCCTGTCAGCCAACTAGTCAAAATAATTATTATTTTGAATCTCAGTTATTGCCTCAGACTCGCAGCTGTGAGTTGATACACTTCCTCTAGGCCATGGGAATTGATATTTTGCTTGTAACCCTTTCAAACCACAATATTCTGAGATCCCATATTATTACATAACAGTTTAATAAAAAGTATGATCCTGAAAAATAGATTTGTTAGGTCCATAAACCAGAAGTCTTTGAGATCAAATTCTGAACATGCATGGAATTTCAGAAGGTAATTACTTTGTATTAACAATCTCTTCTTCAAGTACCATTTGACAGATAGACCAGAGTTACATGGCACCGAAAGTGGGGAAGGATTCTTCACCTAAGTTCTTTTTCAACATGTGTGGCATACCAGTGACTAGATATTTTTGTCAAGCTATCTGATGATGAAACAGAGTGCAGATAGGAAAAGCATGAGTGCATTTTTCTAAGTGAGGCAATCATAAAAGTGAATATCAATTGCCTCAAAACTTGCTTCACAAAAACCATTAAATCGAATTTAACTTAACCTCATCCAATGGTTCATTTCCCCGCAAAAAATCAAAAGTTAGAAAATCCAAAATGTGATAACATTCCTTAATATTTTGGTTTTATTCTAAGCATATTAAAAAAAAAAAAAAAAAGATCCATTTAAATATTTGTTCAATCCAAAATACATGCATAAATATTTTAAAAAGTCATCTATATTAATTCATATTGATCTTCCACTCACTACGATATACAAAATTAGATATTACATAGATGTCCAGCAATCTTTCCTTCATTTCCAATAATTTCCTATGTCTTAATACTTTGCTCAATTTCTGAAAAACATCTTTCAATATTCCTTTGAATTTGTGTTACAATAATTTAGCTATATAGCAAGTATAGTGTATCTGCTTGATTTTAACATTGCCAATATGTAGCTCATATCTTTAGTTGCCTCTTTTACTGATAACCATGCATTCATTCTTTTTACAGTTAATAGTTCATCCTTTCTTATTTCTCCCCATTACTAACTTGCCTAAGAGTTTTTTTTCATTTTTTTCTTTTCTGTGTATCACCAACAGTGTCATTTGCATACCTTATTTTGTTAATGATCAAATTAATTTTGAAATTCTTTTTTAAATGAACAAATTCAATAATGGCTTGATATTTTCATTTCCTCATCTCCTTTAAATAAATAAAAAAAAAAGAAAAATCAAGTCAGGTAAAATTGATAAATGTGAATTTCAAAAAGATAATTGAAAAAACAAAAATTAATATTCCCTCAAACTCATTAATCATAATGAGGATACTGAAAAGACACTGAGCACATGGCAATTATCAGATTATATTTTAAGAATAAAGCAACAAATATGTCCTAATTCTACATAATCCTAAAAGCCAAAAGAAATTTATAAAGTACCTGTTACAATCACCACAGTTAATACCTGGAGTTGAAAAGATCTAAATAAATTAGCAAATACCATTTTGTACTAAGAAGATTTTTTTCTGGATTAGAACTTGCTGCTGCACAAGTTGGACTCAGTATAAATTAAATTAAAAAAGAATTCATGTATTTCAAAAAAAAAAAAAAAAAAAAAAAAAAAAATCAGAAAGAAATCTTATAATATTCAAAAGGAAGACAATACAAGGATATTTTTTTATATCATTGTTGAACTCCACATAGAGAAAAAATGTTAAAACTGCAATAACATAACCAGCACTATCAAAAATAAATATCAGATAGAAGTCAAAAAATGAAAAATGTTTGAAAGTAGAACTCTTTAGGTCAACAGTAGAAAGTCAAGCATTTGGACAATAAAGTCACTAACAAAAAATCTAGATGATACATGCACTTGACGATTGAGAGAACAATTTAACATGTCAAAAAAAAAAAAAAAAAAAAAAAAAAAAGAAAGAACAATATAGGAGTGTACCAAATATTATTCGCACAATTTGTGAAAGGCAAGTGTGGTTTAGTAGATATTGTTGAAGTAAGCAAGAAGTTGTGCATCAGTTTATAGTATAGAATCAAAAGGCAGACCAGCAAGAATCTTCACCAAACAACTTGTAGAGGCATTCAGAATAATAAAAGGAAGAACTGAGTAGAGCCATAAATTATAGAAATGGTTGGTTTTGTTTTGTTTTACAGCATATTAAAATGGGTCTTTTAATGTCGACAATTTTTTTTCCTGGTAATATTTTTGTTTTGTCAAAAATCTATTTCTGTTAATATTTTTTCCACAAAAATGTATAGCTGGTAATATTTTTTCAAAAACGTATTGCTGGTAATATTATTTTTTCAAAAACGTATAGCTGTTAATATTTTTCAAAAACATTACTGGTGATATTTTTTTTTCTTCAAAAATTTATTTCTGGTAATAATTTTTTTACAAAGTATTTCTGGTACTAAAACCTATTTTTACACTTTTATAATGCTTTTTACCTCAGTTTCAGGCTTAACTATTTGCCCATAGCTGGGGCCCTAACAGGTGCTACCACCTCGGGTCAGGGTGGACCTGGGAACACCAGCAATTAAGAGGAGGATCCATGCTCCTCAAAGCCTCCTTGGATGTAGTTTATCGTCATACCCAGGATGCTGATAGAAATGGTTGGAAATTAGTGATCAGATGTGTTTACAATCAGATCTTTTTGAGTAGCACTGTAACATCAAACATTTCAGATTTTCTGAGGTCTAAATATCTAAAGAAACACAAAGGCAATGCATTATACAAATTGCTTGAGATGATGGACAGAACAAGTATTGCGCTACTTAAAAAAAAAAAATTTTTTTTTTTTTTGCTTTTTATCAAAATGCATTCCAATCAAAATATTCCTTGTCCATAAAACTGGGTGATTTTTTTTTTTTTTTGTAAATTCCTGAAATTCATCTTAAGAGACAAAGAACAAAGGAATGAAAACAAAAAGTCAGAAAATAGAATTACCAGCAACAAAATTAAATTTAAACAACTTCTGTTTTCCCAGTCATGTCACTAATTTTTGTTAAGGATGATTAAGGGTGTAACTGCTTCTTCTGCTGGGTCATGTAAGGTACTTATGGTAGAGTAGTTAGCCCAAGTACTCACACACGCACACGCTTCTCCATTAACCATTGGTGTATGCCAGTGAACATGCATTAACTAGTGATGGAATAATATATTGGAATGTGAATTGAAAATTTTCTCAATAGATTTATTAAGTGATCATAAAAAAGCTTCAATGTGCACACATCTACAGAAGCATACAGGTGTATGTCCCACTAGAGTTTATATATATATATATATATATATATATAGTCATTTTATTTCCTATTTATCTTTACTTTTGTATTTTATTTTGTGTTTTTGTCTTTCAATAGGAGCAGATAAGTTTGCCTCTGATCGGGTTCACATGACTCACCAGTCCTTTTGAACAGAAGCCATCTTAAATTCAAAAACAAGGTCTATCAGCTTAATTCTTATTGGATTTTTTAAATTTTCAAATAAAATTTTATACATCAGAATCAAATTTGTGGATAAAGTGTTCAATGTTAATGCTTTATTTGGTTCTCTTAAGGTATTTTCAACAATCATAGTCATTATCAAGAACTGGATGTTGTCAGTACAAATGGACAAGATTTTGTTGGCTATATCCAGACATTTTTGAACACTACAATTCAAATTTAATCCAAATATATGAGTATCAGATAAGTGTAAAATTGTTTAACAGAGTTCAACTGCACTAGAATAGAATGCATCAAATATTTTATATATATTTCTTTTAGTTTTCTAAAGTAAATCTAATCTACAGGTTTTAATCTTTTTTACAATTTCCTTTAAATTTAAATGTTTCCCAAATGCTTGATTTATTTATTTGAGTACTAAAATATCTTTGAGAAAAGCCATCTTCGAAATAGCTAACCAACTACAAACTGAAAAGTATAGAATAACCTAACCGAGATATATATATATATATATATTATATATAGATATATATACACACACACACACAAAAAAAACAAACTTCCTTCCAAGAATTCGGTGATTCCAGACAATGTTAGCAAATTAGTTTATCACTGACCATACATTTAGACTTAAAAAGGACAATCATCAAACAGAAAATAGAAAAGCTTTACAAAAACAATTCTCTCATTTTGAAGATAAGTTTGTCATTATCTCTTATGAAGTAATTCTATTTTGCACACTTGCTAATATCACTTGATGAGAAAACCAGAGAGTTGAGAATGTATTTATTGAATTAAGTGATGCCTTGCTCACTAATGCTTCCAAGATAATTTTCCTTATCAACTTTCTATTTTTTTTTTTTTTTGCTTTTTCTTTGTTTTACACAATATTCTAGCAATTTGCAGAAAAAAAAACAAACAAATAAATCCAGAAAGGAGGAAAAAAAAAAAAAAAAAAAAAAAAAAAAAAAAATGAACAGTCATCTCTCACAATGATTTTATAAAAGCTGAAAGTTGCAATCAGTTGCAATTTATGTACCGATTCTCAATGATACACATAATATCCTTATTCTGTCAATAATGCTTGCAATAATTCCTAACTGCTGACAATCCCTTTTTTCCCCCCCTGACTTTCAATGTTATAGTAAAACACTGCTACAAAATAATTATACATATAATAGCCCCCTATTCTTTTAGTAATGGCTTGCCTTCATTCCTAACCACTGACAATCCCTTTCTTCCTGATTTTCAATGCATTTACATCATACATAAATATAAATTCATACAATGACTGCTGCACCAACAGTGTTGCCACCAAGAAGGCTCTCATTTTAGATGACTACCCTATTTTGATTGACTGATTCAATTTCTACAGTTTATTAAAACTATTATTTAAAGCCAGAAAATATATTTAGATTGTAAGAATCTTTTTTTATTTTTGAAATAATAATTTATTGATATAAGTCTTACTAATTAACCCATAGCTTGGGGGGAGATGAGGTGGATTTATACTTTCTCAAAGGTATTTGCACATAAATGAATGTAACAAACCCAACTGGAATTCAAACTAAGCTCACCAATTTCTCATTCTGAACCATTATACATTACACAACCTGCAAATCTTAGAACCGAGGTACCAAGGCTGATTCAAACCAAACTTGATGAGTGACTAATGCTGATTTGTACAACAGGAGATAAGCCTTAATACCAAAAGTAAATAAAAATTAAACATTACTGACTATATAAGAAATAAAGTATTTATTTATTCAGTTATTTCCTGTTGTCATCAAAATTTTCCTTCAACATAATTATATAGAATATTAATATACTGTTAATAAAATAGTTACAGTATCAACTGTCTATTAGTAGACAAAAATTGTTTTTTTTTTTTTGTCCCCTCTCCCAAAGGAATCTTAGGATCTCATAAATTGAGAAAATTTAGCTTTCAAATAGAATAATCTGGATTCTAAACACTTAAAATAAGAAAATGAATCTAACAAAAACAACTTGTTCTTCACTTGATACCTTTTTTGGATATTTATTAGTGAGATATTTCAATGTCTATTGGAACTCAAGTTCACCCAGACCTCAAGAAGAACCCGTATATACAATCCATCACAAAAGATGCTGGAAAAGTGATTGGGCCTCTTGTAGCACTTCAGAAAGTATCCAGCTCTTTCTACCATGCTTTATTTTTTTAAGAGTCAGATTATATTATAAAAAAAAAAAAAAAAAAAAAAAAAAAAATGTAGTATTGCTGCTATATTTGAGCAGCAGCTGCCAAATTTTATTTTCCAGTCTTGATAGGATACAAAATTATTTATACAGCCTAGTAGGGAGGGAGAGTGACGTTTTACACCCTACAACCCCTTTCCCCACAGACACAACATTGCAAGCCTATGACTTCTTCCATGGCAAATGTTCAGACATGCTCCATTCTTTCAAGCCACCAATTCAGATCTTTACTGCCAAGAGCCACCTTTCTATGTCCATCAAGTTGACTCTTTTCTTATACATTTCATTGACAAGAAGGATGTTCCACTCAGACAGCTTATTCCAAACAACCACTATTTTGAGGAACAGACTCCTGAGAGAATGCTTCCCCAACCATTATAATCTTAGTCTCTTCAAGTTTAGGGTCAGTCATTATCTATCTCCATATCCTCATAATATTCACTTCTTACCTCCTCATATTAATATCATGCATCTCATTTAGTAACCTCTATCTTAAGTGGCTCTTGGGCTTCATATTGGGTGCACATTAACAAAAAAAAAAAAAAAAAAAAACATCAGCTTTCAAAGTATTTCATCTAACCATATCCAGATACTATTATTATTCCAGTTTATTAATAAAAAGCATAATTCACTCAAGAATTATGAGAGATTTTATTTCCTTTCATCACATCATTTTGGCAATCATCTCTCAATTCAGATCAAGAACTAATATTTTATATGATTACTCCGATTCACAAATGAACATACACCAATTATACTAACAGGATCCATGTAATTTCCACAGTAATTATTTCCAACTTAAAGAGATTACAAATTAATATAATGAAAAAACATATTTAGAGACTTAAGCCATTGAACCTGTAGCACAAATTTACTGATACAACCATCCAACATCTACTCATGGAAAACAATTTCATAACCTAACATGCAAGTAGAATAAGATTGTTTATATGAGCAACTTTGCTATCTTCATGGCTGATTTCTTCTGTTTATACCCAAGTGAAACTTACTCTCAAATGTCCTGGGATAGAATATTGGCAAATATGCTTCAGGTTTCAAGAGGTTAAATAAGGATTTATCTATTTAAAAAGATATTCAATGGAACGTAGAATGAGCTGAATAATTCAAACAACTCTTTGAATGTCTAGTTTAAATGAGTCTCTATTACTACGACATTACTTGCACAAATCAAGATACCACTGGTTCAATTTACCATTCTTGCTTTCTGAACACTTTACAATGTAAATCTGATTTTTGTTCTCTCATTTTCACTGCTTCAGCCCTCTTTTATCAGGCCAACACAGCGGTCGACCAACCAATCAGCGTTCTTCACTTTTATTCTCAGTTACCCAGGCAAACAGCCTCCTCTAGTTCGACCAATCAGCACACAACTTACTATTGGTGGAAACATGCCAAACTGTACAAAAACCCTCATGGTAACATACTGCTGGAATTGCTAGACAGGAGAGTAATGCCATTTTCATGGAGAAAACTTGCCAGTGTCACATGCCACACATTAAAGTAAGATCCTTGTTTTCCTATGCACCAGATGCAAGCCACTCTGGCTCACTTGCTTCTACAGGGCTGTTCACCACAGAATGATAGTAACTTTTCTTAAAAATTATAATCAATAGATACTGGTTTATCCATTCACAAACTGATATGATCAGGAAATTTCTTTTTTATTGCAAAGATTATATTCTCTCGGACTTCTTGACTATTAATACACTTAACATTTTGATATCTCTTAGCTGCAGAAAAATAAAATGTAGTATAATGTTGTCTGTAGTTAAATATATTTTGTGTATTACATTCTGAATTGGTCAGGACTATTTTAGACTATATAATAACACGTTTAACATTGAACAAAATAGTACATGAACATATTTAAAATCAATCGACAACTATATACAGATTATTACATTTATCATGTTTAGCTGAATATGATAAGACAAAGTAGAGATAAGAAGAAAGAACGGGATGAGTGCTGAAATGTTTACAAGACAGAGAATGGATTTTGCACACCAAATTTAAATTCCATGTAAAAATTAATTCCTATACTCCACAAGGACTACACTCAGGTCTTGAATAAAAGAGGGAGTTGGAATAAGTGTAGGGAGGTTGGAAAATCTTTTTCAAGAAAGAATAAGCAGGTGTGAGAAAGATCTGAGAAGCGAGTATAATTAGACTAAAATTTAAATGAAGGAATGTATTTTTAATCATTACACCCCAAATAAAGCAATAAAGCCACTAAAATGCAAGGGGTTACCGAGTATAAGAATATGACGAAAATAAATCCACGTTATTATGGAGAAAGAACAATAAATGAAGAGGAGTTAAGATAGATAACAATTGACATTGCATTTAAATATTTGAAGATCAAAGTTGACTGGGAAGCAAGAAACCAGAAGAGAATTCCACATGTAAGAAATACAAGAGAAGAGACTTAACGTAAAATTTAGTTACTTTTAGTCATTTCAAATGTAAAATGATGAGACCTTGCTACCAATATAGTACTGCACTTAATTCATAAACTCAATGGTACCAAAGAGGAAAGTTTTTCAGAACAATTAGCATGAAAGTATTTATAGAAAAAGCACAGGGAAGCTATATGTTATGGTGATGGGAAAGTGGCTGAAGTCGAGATGCCAGGTCAGGACCAATACAACAAGTTAATTATTTAATGAGAATTAAAAGAATATTCTTCTGTATCAAAATCTTTACAAATAAATATAAACCTTAGAGTGATTGATTGCTTGATTTGTTTTTTTTGTGGTGTATCAACCTTTTGCAGGTTATTTTAAAACCTGAAAATATTTTTTAGATTCTAAGATTTTTTTTGGCAAATAATAATTTACTGAGACAAGTCTTATAAATTAATCCATAGCTGGAGAGAAAGAAGTGGATTTAAGGTATTTACATGTAATTGAATATAACAAACCCGACTGGAATTGGAAATTGGCAGTCTGATTTCCAATTTTGAGCCATTATCCATTATACCACCCAGACATTCTTACAGCATCCAATATTCCCAATCAGTCACCTATCTAGGTGACTGACCAGGCTCAACGTTTGCTTCATATGAGAAATGGTGTTTCAACATGATATGGGTATAAGTCTTAAAAATAAGTGGTTAGGGATCATGTTGGAATAAGTACAGAGAGTGGGGTGGAACTTTTTTTTTTTTAACATTAACAAGTAAAAGGGATTTACAATTATAACAGACATGAGAATAGAGATGAAAAGAGAGAGGTAAAAAGATAACAATCTTCTAAGTAGGGAGATTTTGCCTCAAAACTCAAGATTAAAAAATCTTTGCTTTTCCCTGGACTTGAACACTTGTGGTACAGAGACAGGCTAGTATTTCAGGCATGAGATGAGCCAGGTTTTACACTTGCCTTATATTGAGCCTGAAATGAACCCAAATTGGGAACCCAAGGAGTAGAAATCCTTTTTTTTTTTTTTTTTTTTTTTTAAAAAAAAAAAAAAAAAAAAAAAAAAAAAAAGGAACTAGCTAAGCTTTACTCACTCGACAATATTCTGGCATGAAATAAAAATTTTAAAACATGTTTTGAAGCAGGTGTGAAATTCTTGAAGTTCTGTCCTGACAAGTTTTTGCGGTTTATGTTTAAAAACAACATTGGAGACTTACAGTTTTGCAATGTCTCTTCTCACGTACATCTGAGATGAGACAACACTTCACCTTGAGAAAGACAGGATTTTATTATCCTTTAAGAAAATAAATTTAATATACTGGCAATAATGTAAGGCTTTATGTTCAACTTTCAAAGGTGAATTGCTCATAAAACATGTTAAGTATATTTTGACATAACATTAAATTATCAAAGTTTACATTTGATCTTGAATGCTGTCTAAAGGTATTGGAAAACTAATTTACAAAAGACATTTTTTATTTTTAAATCTTTACATTTCTTTGTTTCATTTTGGTTTGAACTTTATAGATTTTTTTGTTGGTAGGTGGTCCGTTTTCATAGTCTGTTGCCAATTTGCATTAGATTAAAAGTTAGGACTTAAATTCCATCTGCTTCAAGTGGGTCAGCTAAAACAGTTATTCTGAGTTTGTCTTTAGCTAGCCTTTGGAGCATTTAAGTTTAAACCAACTTCAAAAAGAGTGAGGATTACTGCCACATCACATTGAAATACCAGTTCTCATACAATCACTGAAGTTAAGCAACATCGAGCTTGGTCAGTACCTAGATAGGTGACCACTTGGGAATTGCAGGTACTGTAAAATTGGATGTGTGGGTGGTGTAATGGATAATGGCTTGGAATTGAAAATCATAAGACAGAGTTCAGATTCTAAGTGGGTTCATTATATTCACATGCGCAAATATCCTTGGGAAAGGTATGAATCAACCTCTTCTCCCTCCGGCTATGGATTAATTAGTATAACTTATAACAGTAAAAATTATTATCTCCAAAACTTCTTACAAACTAAAATTATATTCTGGTTTTAAATAACCTGCAAAAAGGTTGATAAGCCATAAAAAACGAATCAATCAAAAAAGTATTTTTGATTGTATTGTAATTAATATATCAGCATGCACTTTTTAAATGTTGTAATTTTTATTTATTTATCCTAACAGTAAAACAAACATTTTCAGCATCACATGCTAATTTTAAGAAAATTGTAACAAATAAAAAAAAAATGTTACACAGAAATCTGAATGCTCATTGAAACAGTGTAACTCCCACTGTCATTAATCCTAATCAGCAGTAACCAATAATGTCATGCCACTTGTCAGCCCTCAAGTTCCTTCAGACCAATATGGTTACCATTTAGCCGATTCTTAGCGTGTGACTCATTTTGCCACTGTTATCATGATGGTAGCATGGTTCCACTCAACTTAGCTGGCGTTTGTCTGTTCACAACCATTCACTCCTCTGCCACATTCTGTTTTTGATCTCAGAGGGTGAGAAGATCACTGATGAAGCAAACTTGGAGTGCGGATGGTTTGACCATTTAGAAGCTAAACAAAAAACAAGAATCCTTTGGAATAAAGAATTAACTCAGGTTAAAAATGTAACAACAATTTGGTTTATAAATGATTTGTTCACAGCAATTTTAACCCTTTCCACTTGTTGTTATAATCAAAAGATTATGGGATCCCCTTCAGACTTTGCAGCTTATTTTAGTTTTAACTTAAATTTCTGGTCTTCAGGGCTAGCACAATGTCAGGAGGTCTCTGTGAATTATGTGGATTCCAGTAGCAGTAGTGTGGAGACTCTTTCCCTCCATGTGTGTCCCAGTGGTCCAAAATCTCCAATCTATTAGATCCTGCATCCAGCAGTGATGCAATTGATTAGGGTCTGGGTTTGGTTGTCGTCTACCCTAAGTATCAACCTTTTCTAAATTTCCATATATAACAATACATTTACTCAAATTGGGGTTATCAAGCCTTCCCTTAACTTCAACTCTCTTTACACCTCACACCATAGCTCCATATAGGTGTGTGTATGTGTATGACAAATCCAACTTCCAGATGGTGCAACAAAAACAAAAGGGATTTTCAGTTATTAATCTTTCTCTATCACCTTTGCCCCATGCTGGATCTCTTGTTCAATCAGACCACTCAAAAATTAGTAAAAGGAAAAAAGATTATTTTCACTATCCTTAAAACAAAAGTTTCTTTTTTCCATTTGGTCATAGAAAAATGCATAGACATGCTACACAGCTTTTTTATCCATGGTTACTTCAAAATAATAATTAATTTTCCCTTATCATTTGTATCCAAAGGAATTCAAATTAATGTTTAGATATAAAATTTTCTCTGGATGAATGTCACAGAAATTATGATGAACGTATCCAGTCATTCTATCTCTGTGGGGATACTTTTTCTCCAGGGTGACTGATTCAGCATAGATGTTTTTTTCCTGCCCCACTTTTTTTGTCCAGAGGAATCATGAACGCTATTAATTTCAGAAAGCACTCTGGACTCTCTATTGAGAGCAGATGTTTTTATTTTATCTGACATCTTTGTGGATACCTTAATGGTTTCTTTCTTTATCAACAGAAAGTGGAGACGGACAGATAGTCTTGGTTTTGCTCAAGGTTACTGAATTCTGTCTACTTAAATTTGGGTTTGATTCTTCTTGGAATTATTTCAAAACATGATTTTTTCAACGCATTTCATTTTCTTCAACTTAACTTTTCAATCCATCTTCCTATGAATTTCAATAATTACCATCCAGTTAGTAGACTCCCCCCCATTTTTTTTTTGTTGTTGTATCAAACTCCGGAAATCTCAGTGTCACAATAGTAAAGGATGCTTTACAAAGAAAGTATTAAGTCAGGAAAATTTCAGTAGAAACAAAGAGTGATGAACTGTTGTGATATTAATCTGGCAGTGAATTCTGAAACAATTTCCTCACAGATGAAGAAAAGGTTTGGAGGTGACAGATATGGTTCTACAGAAAGATGACAAGAATTTCATAGACTGAACATATGAGTAATAAGGTTGGTTGGGTTTTATGGCATATCAACCACTGTGGGTCATTTAATACCATTTAATGTCATTTAATATATACATATACCTATACATACATTAAATATACAGTACTATTAAACATATAGCTGGCAACATTATTTTTTCAAAAGCGTATAGATGGCAACATTATTTTTTTCAAAAACATATAGCTGGCAACATTATTTTTACCAAAAAATGTATAGCTGGCAACATTATTGTTTCAAAAACGTATAGCTGGCAACATTATTGTTTCAAAAACGTATAGCTGGCAACATTATTGTTTCAAAAACGTATAGCTGGCAACATTATTGTTTCAAAAACGTATCTGGCAACATTATTTAAAAAAAAAAAAAAAAAACAAAAAAAACCTATAGCTGGCAACATTATTTTTCCGAAAACATTATCTGAGGCCTTGTTGTTGGACGTAGTTTATCGTCATACCCAGGACGTAAGAGTAATAAGGAAGTTTTAAGGAAAACTTAATATGGACATTTGTACTTACAATCAGACAGTTGAGATCTCTAAAAAAACAATGATGAAACAGGGTTTGGAGAATTTTACACACAGAGGACAAGAGGAGAGAGAGGGGAAACATTGAGCAACATACTTAGCTTGTATAAATGGATGGCAGAACAAGGCCTGGGATAGATAGTAAGGAGACAAACATTGCTTACAGCAAGAAACTTCTGGAGAGACATGGTATATAAAAAAATGAAGAAACATACAAAAGGTAGATTTGTGCATTTAATGGAAATGGTGTAAAGAATGACTATCAAAAATTGTAGGTGAAATTTCATGCAGAAATTTCCTTGTTTGAATTTCTGTGACGAGGTGTTATCCTTATTTACATTTGTATTAATCATTTGTTATCATAATTTTTCAGCCATGTGCCATCTGACCTTCAATAGGTGTTTGTTGTTCTGGGTAACCTTCAAATAATTTTAAAGCGAGCCCTTTGTTTCACTGTATCACTAAATTTACAATTCCACTAGGCTATTGTCGATGAGACAATTGTCCATAATAATCTAGAGGATTAATAAGTAATTGCGAGTTCAATCTCTGTGTCAGCAGCATGTACTTAGATTCAGGGAAAATGAGTTAAGTAATAATTGAGCAGTACTAAATAAGAACTAGATGTGATGTCACTAGACATTGTCAGTAGAACGAGAACCATCTACACCCTCAAAAGTTCCTCATTACTCGCATGTACAACAAATAGTATTTTTAGCATCCTTCTATAGCACCATCTATTATC
This sequence comes from Acanthosepion lycidas, assembly GCA_963932145.1. Lineage (NCBI taxonomy): Eukaryota > Metazoa > Mollusca > Cephalopoda > Sepiida > Sepiidae > Acanthosepion > Acanthosepion lycidas. The sequence continues at coordinate 12,853,274 of OZ010585.1, forward strand.
CTCATGTTTGTTATTGTTTATCAATGTTTCAGTGACATTCATTGTGAGTTCAATCTCTGGTCCAGGTAGACTTGTGAACTATCCCTAGACATGGGGAAGTGGAACAAAAACAATCTACCTTCATAAATTAAATAAAAGGTTAAGTTTGAAATTCCTTTAAAGTTACCCAAATTGATAAGCATGTGATGAAAAGTAGAGAGCCCAAAACTATTGCAGAAATTTCTCCGTGGACAATACTCCCATCGGGTAAAGTTGTTGAAGTTGAGAGAAATGAAATGGAAGACATTACTTAAGAATGATGCTATACAACATAGGAGATTGCCAACAAACTCAAAATATCTAAATCGGGTCTCAAAAGAACCATTCTTGTACAAGTTTTGGTACAAAAATCACTTTGATGTTTGGCTTCCACGTAAGTGAAAAAGAAAAAAGAAAAAAAAAAAGAACTTATTGAACTTATATCAAAAAAACATTTTATTTTTACTGAATATATTTTTCATTACCTATCCTACACATAAGTGTCTGTTATGTAGTCTTAAAACCTTTACAGTTCTTTCAGTTTACTAACCTATTGAACTATTGTCTCATAAAAAAAGAAACAAATAAAAATAAAAACTACCTTCAATATGTTTTTTTTCTAAAATCTGCTTTGCTTTCACTTAGTTACCCACACCCCAGCCTAATCTTATAAATATCCACTTAAACAAGTTCTTACTTGTGATTGATATTCAGTGACCCTTTTGTCTATTAAAAGTAGACCTAATAATGAAAAAAGTTGTTTTTATCACATCTGATCCTTCTTTTGTTTACAGCTGGTGTGTCAAAACACCTTATACATATAAGTTATTATTGTAGAGGTTTCTTTTTTTTTCTTTTTTCTTTTCATTTCAGGTAAACTAGTCTGATATTTTTTTTTTTTTTACACTCACCTGAAACTGTTTTTCTGAAAAGAGCATTTAATGTCTGGTTTGTAATTTCAGACCAGGGATTAGCTTGGCATCTTTTGAGTATCACACAGAATGGATTAATATTTTAAAAAATAGTTTTTTTTTTTCTAGTAATAGAATCTATTAATGGTTCTTACAACAAATAAATATTCTACATACATTGACCTACTCTATGGCAAAGAGAGTTGTAGATTTCCAACAGACACCAATGTTACAAATTTAAGACTTCAAATGCAGATTTTCAAGGTAGGTAAAAAATTGGCCAAATACACAACAGATTTTCATGTCACCAATAGTTAAAGCACCAAACACAGATTGCCAAGATAAATAGGCCTTTCCTATTTGGAAAATTAGCAGAACACAATATTTTAAACTCATATTCCATGCTATCTGGCCTTATACTAGACTAAAATTATATTTTTAAAATTTTTTTTGATATAGAATATCAAATAACTAGTTTTGTTTTTGTGTTAAGTCTCAAGTAAGAATTTACTTTCAGGATTTTACTGAATATTAATTAATTTAATAAAATATTCATGCTACACATGAGAAACCATAGCATATATTGAAAATAAATTAACTACTCACAAACCAGAATATGAACAAAATGTCTTAAATATATTAATTTTGGTAGGTTAGGTGCTTCTCTCCAACCTCAACATGCTATTGCCTTACATTAATAGGAATATTAATAAAGTCCAAGGTAGATTCAATATACTATCAAAGTTTTTCTTCTTAATTTTCCTGTAAAAATGGAGGTGGGGTATTCCCTCAAATCTGGTAAATGCTGAATACATAACTTACTTTTAAGCTAGCTCCTGCAGAGGGCTAACTAAAAAAACCTCTGGTCCAGCTTAGAAAATAGCAATGATAATTTTGAAGAATTAACTGAATTCCTCTATTCATTCTATGGAACCTCAAAACTCACTTTATCTATGATTGTGGCCATAAGTCCAATTCCAGCTGAAAATTGAGTCCTTCAAATCAAACTCTGCGGAATTTAAAAACCTCATATCATGAAACCTCTCACTTTAACTCCGACTCCTTGATATTTTGAAGAAATAAAACTGATTTCCTCAATTCAAACTTTTGGAAATATTTTCAACTAAATTTAAAATGAAAACTTTTAAATTCACAAAGTTTGTGTTACTTTAAACTCAATATGAATTAAAAACTTAAAATCACTAATTTTTTTATGTTATTTTAAAATTTGAATTTTTAACTGTTCCCTCCTCATCTGGGCACTTATCCCAATGATGGATATTCAAGCATCAAACGAATGGCAGATTTTCAATCCCAGGATCATCTAGATTCCCAAAATGGAATAATATGTCTATGCAGAGCAAGTGTGGCCAGAGTTAGAGGGGTTTCAGGCACATGGATGGACAGGCAGAATTTGCTATTTATTTATTTAGAAGAACTTCTCTAAGACATCAGCTTTCTATTATTTCCCTGGTTTTTTATTTTTAGGTTTAGTTTTTCTGACTGTTGTTCTTAAGTCTTCAAATTATATTAAAGGACTTCAAAATAAACACACAGGTCATAACTTTCACTGCCAAAACAGAGTAAGCATTGCTACAGAATATCACATGTTCCGAGGATGTAAGTTAGAGTTTCATCAGAAGGAACTTCTATATTCAAATTCCTCACAATTGAATTCAGATTGGCCAAAAACATTGCAACACAAAGATACAAAGAAAAAGGTTGTATAATAATGAAAATTAAAAAAAAATACTTATTATTTTCAGGTTATTTTTGTTTTAAGACAGGACATACATTCCACTTTCATATATATCATGTCCAATGGGGATTATGTGTGTTTTGGGATTATCTCTGCTTGACCTCAACACTGAACTTGTCACCTTTCATTGAACTTTGTATCCCATCTCCATCTCTTGAGTCATAGTAATAGGACTAAATTTATCACTTATTCTTTTCTGATTAATTCAACAAGTTACTAATTTCTCTGCTTGGCCTGCTGATTAAGTTATCTCAGCAAAGTATTTATAGAGATTTTTATGATATTCCTTTACATTGTCCCATAATTTATAAGATTTGTGCAAGTAATTTTAGTCTATGTCCAGTGTTATTAAGGTCAGAAGTAACATTTAACATCATAGAGTTTGATTATCAAATTGCAGAAGCTATTTAAAATAGCATGATCTCTGGAAATTATATGGTGCATCTTTACAATTTAAAAATAAAATTCAAGTTTTTAATATATTTTTATAACAGAAAAAAATAATCATATTTTAAATTGTATCTCATCCAATTACAAATTTATAGTCATGATTAAAAAGAATTATCCTTAAATTCAAGGACTTATATAAATAATAGTGTAGATATATAAATAAATATATCCTGTGCATTTACAAAACCAGATGAAAATAAAAATAAACATTTTATTTTTTCTCTCCACACCCACTCTCCTTCAGTAAATCTTCTGGTTAAAAAGGAATTACGAGATGCTAGAATACTAAATTTACTCCACTACCCGATGACACCTAATGGTAAAAACCTTGGTCATGATTAAGCATGTACATTTTCACATTTTATAATTTTAATCTGCTCTACATATTCTATTTTCAGAATAGTGTATTGAGCACTTTACGTATATGTCCACGTTTGGCTTGGGGTTACCCCAGTCAACAGTTAATTATATATAAAATTTATTCTACACCTGTAATCTCATTATTCACTGCTTGACTTTAACATTTACTTCTGGCTTGAGAAAAAGCAACAAAGTCATAGTAACTAAATACTTGTGGTAAATTATCAGTCCAATCCACTTTTAAAAATCTTACCAAATGACTAAGATCTTTGAAATCCCTTCTTGGTCAACCTATTTACTTTTATCCATCTTCTCAGATTATAAATTTGGAGGGAGGGTATTGTTTTCATTACATAAAACAGAGATGTTCCAACTAGATAGAATCATTAATAAATCCGTGGGTAGTAAAATCACTGGCAATAAAATTAACACACACACATATATAGATATATATATATATATATATATGCCACATAATGACAATAAAATAAACAATGGCAAAATTAATATATGATGATCTGATTTTTGTTGGGATATTGATTATCATGGACAATGGTAAAATCAATAAAAGATTGATATCATCATCAATATATATTTTATAAATGTACTGAAAAGTTCTTCAGATTATTGATATTGTTTTTGTCACTTTTGTTGGTATCCCAACATTTCAGTCAATATATTCTACAGCCTTCCATGGGCAAATGATACTGAAAGAAGTTGTGGACATAAGCCTTACTAAAAAAAATGTTTAAATTTGGCAGGAACTGGATTCTTGGTCATAAAAGCTAAACAAATACTTGTTTAAAAAAAAAAAAGAACACCATTTACTTTCTTTTTGTGGGTGGGGTGGGCAGGGGGGACAAACATAATTTCTAAGAAAAACAAAAGTACATTTTTATTATGTGTTTTATGAATGAAAGGTTACCAGAGATTCCATAAGAATACCTGAACTGCACTTGAATGCTAAAGTTACATTAACAAAGATTCTTTGGCAATTATGTTAATATTTCAACAAACAATGTACAAAATTCTTAAAGGAATCAATTGTCATTATTCCACACATAAGACAAGTATCCTCATCTTTGTTGTTTTTATTTATTACCTGATGGCCTACATACATGCCAACCTTTTTCAAATGTACAATTTAGTTACATAACAATAAACCTAATATAAAAATACAATGTAGTTTAAGCACCTATGGCCAGTAGATTAAAAAAAATGCTTGGACCTTATGTTCCTTAAAAGTTATTTGGTCAATGGATTTCACACATGTTGGAAAAAATGAAGAGATGTTCTATTCTATACAAATGAATGGATTTATTCAATTTTTTTTTAAAAGAAGGCCAGTATGCCAAACCCTTTAGAGATGTCTAGAGCCACGGCTTAAGCTTCTCCATTATTGCTTAGTGCTTGGTATACAAATTCAGTTATGGCTGTGAGCACATCATTAGTAGATCGGGCAAAGCGGAAACTATATTGCTTGTCAGAGAGCAGATGTGAAGTAAGGTGCTTAACCACTTCGGCGTTGATTAAAGCCTCAAAGACTTTACCGAAGAGTGGTAGGAGACTGATAGGATGGTAGTTAGAAGAGTCAGAAGGGTCACCAGAGTTCTTAAAACATGCACAACAGATGAGGACTTTGAACAGGCTGGAAAGCAAGAGTTGGTGAGGCAAAAGTTTATAAAGTTTAGAGCAGACAGGAGCCAATTCAGAAGGACATTTCTTTAGGACAATGGCTAGTATCCCACTCACACCATTAGCCTTATAGGAGTCCAATTTAGAGATTATTTTTTTTCAATCTGAAAATATTCCTTATTATTTTAGTGGATATGTGTTTGAGTAGACATCCACCTTTATTTACAGACAGTAAAATTAACATCAACACAAAAAAAAATTAACATCAAAACATTAAACAAAAAATTAACATTAAAAAAAATTATCAACAAAAAAAAAAAAAAAAAAAAAAAAGCTAGTAGACATTAATTACTCTGCATGTAAATAAACAGATGTTTACTTAAACACATGATCCCACTAAAATAAAAAAAAATAGATATTTATTAGGTCTTTTATGCGTCATACAAATATTTGTAAGTAAAAGTGCATGTTATAGAGAATATATAGCGTAATGTGTTTTCAAACTACACACTTACATACTGCTAGTAAATAATGAAGAATGAATTGTCCATAGAATTTGCTTCATAAATCAATTAACCAAATTAAGCGTAGAATATTCCAATAAACTTCTGTAGCTTTAATGGCAAAAACACAAACAAAAAAAGGAATATGAAATCATTATTTTTAAATTAAATTTATGATAGATGAAAAATATACAAACAAGACTAAAAAAAAATATATTATATTAGATCAAATATATATAGATTAACAAGAAAAAATAAAATAAAATATATATAGATTAACATAAAAATAAAATAAAAGATTGAAATTAAATTAAGATTAAAAAGGCCAGAAAGAACAAGATTTAACAAGTTGATAAATTTGTTTACTTCTGGATTGTGACCTCAACTGGTTTTAATCTTGTAAAAATCTTACCGGTGGGCTTGTCAAGTTAAGAGAAGACATACTAGCAAGATAGAGATAAAAGAAAACTAGGTAACCTGTCAGTATAAAAACAATGATTACTATTTAAAATGACAATCTTATTCTGAGTTGAGATAAGATCTTTATATTCATTGGCTCATAACAATCTTTTTAAGCCATCAAAACAATGGTAAACTTTACTATAGTCGTCTTTAATACACAGTGTACTGTGTTGTCAATGAATGTGGATGCACTTCTGAAACTTCTGAAATTGAAGGCAAATATTCAGATAGGGTTGCAGTTGAGGCATAGAACACAACTTATTGAGATAGGAGATGATACTTTCCTGTCATTTGGCTTGCCTTAAAACAATGCAAACACCATTTAACTTAAAAGTTATTTGCAATCATGAAACAGAGGTTGCATCACTTACTTGAGTTGATAGCACTGAAGGTTGGGTTGGACTTTTTATTGTCTTTGTTCTTCTCCCTTTGTCAATACAGAGCATTACTTTTTGACACTATTTCTTTGTAGAACATCTTTCACAGTATTTATGGGAATTATATGGCCCACTTCATCTGATCCATTCTTTCAGAATCTTGACCTCAATGTACATGGAGTTGACTCTGTACAAGACAGTCAGGTTGAGTGATGCTGTTTTGCCAATAGATTAGAGAGTCATTATGAGATTGTTTGAGCTGTTTGATATGTATGCAATAGAACCACCAGGTTTCACAGCCATACAAAAAGTGAGACAATATATAATAGTATTGGAAATTTTGAGTCCCTTGAAAAAGTCTTTGTACCGTGAAATTTTGACGCAGAGTTTTCCAAGCACCAAGCTTGCTTTCTGGACTGTAAATGATATCATTTCTGGAAATGGTATCCCCCAAGTACTTGAAAAGCTGACAACTGTAAGGTTGTCTATAAACCTGTCTTCTTGAGGTTAACTGTCAAACCAAGCAACTTCAATGCATTAGAAAATGTTGACAAGTGTTTGTAAGGGGTTCTCTTGGTGCACAAAGACTGCATAGTTGTCCCCAAAGAACACTTAAAAGTTATGAATATCTTTGCATGCACTAACTAGGCAATGTAGGTCAAAGAGTGACCTCTCCAAACAGTATTTGATGTTGGTCTAGAGTTTTGACAGTGTACAGTAAAATTCAAGTGTATACTGTTTCTAAGTACAACATATAAATATGTAGACATAACTGCAAAATGCAATTCTGCTCTTTACTAAGCAATTATACATCACAAAACCACTTAAAATATTCCATTTGATATTATATGCGAGTGAAAAAAAAAAAAAAAAAAAGAAGAAAAAGAAAAAGGTCACCAAAATCAATTATTTTCTACTTTTCAAAAATGTTTTAAGAGATCACTTCACTTTGTAACAACAGAAATATATGAGCAAGTAATCTTGAAATGGAACCAGAATGCAATGAAGGAGAGGACTTATATTAAATTCATAACAGCACAATATTTAATAGGAAAAAAAACACAAACATCACTCAAAGTTCATGATACTTTTTAAAATAGACACTGACAAATTCCTAAACAACTAAAATTGTGCAATTTTAAATGAAAAGAATTTCTAATTTCTAAAATTAATAAAGTATTCATTTTAGAAATGATCTGTTCAATGCAGAAGATATCTTTCAAACTGGTGACACCAACAAATAGTTTACTGGACAGAATTTTCAAGCTAAAATATACATTATTCAATATAACAGAATTAAAAAAAAATATAAACAGGAATTAAAAAAAAATAAAAATTCTAGTTCAAGAAAACCAATTGTAATGAAGATATAAAATATTCTCTAGTAATTTTTATCTTTTAATATTAATAAAGAAACAGCTTTTATTCTTTGGTTTTAATTTGGATTAATATTTCTTTAAAATTATTATATATTTCTTGTTTGAATTGCAAACTAATTCACATCACTTTTCAGGAGATATATTGTTGAAAATGTAAAATAATATAATCCATAGTTATGCAGAAATTAAACACATATGGATGGAAATGAGTTTGAAAATGAACAGTTTAATTTTTGTATCTAGTCTGTAAGAATTTAAGCGACAAGTCATTAACCAATTTTACATTTTTAAAATATTGAAAGATAAATTAATACAAACATGCATGCATACAAAAGCGCAGCTTAACATATAACTGAAATTTTCATCAGTGCTTGATCCAAGTAATTAATATTCAGCACTAAATTAAGTGCATTTACAAAAATTATGTTGAAAATATATGTTTCATTTTTCTATGGTCTTATATGTGCACCTACAAATCCATGGAAAAAATTGTAAAAAGCAATAAAAAGTTGGGTATGAATTCATATTGAATTTATTGCTTTATCTATAGTTTTTACTTATATAGAAAGCATGGCCATATTTTCATTTAATGTACAACATTAGAAAACAAGTGAATGATTCTTTATTCAACTAAAATTTAAAATACAACATTGAAAAATCCAAGGTCAGTTAGAAATATTCCAACATCCTATCTCTTCCTTTATACCAACTGCAAAACTATTTCAAAGTATTTTAAAGGGGGTAATAAAAATTACAATAAACCAAAAAATAAAACAGAAACGGTACTCTCATAACAAATGTAAGTGCTGTCCATAATAGTTATATCCAGTGATAATTTTTAAATTTATAATTACGTCAGTTAAAAAAAAAAAAAAAAAAAAAAAAATTTCACTGGGAATTTTATGTACATTTAATAAATGAGAAATAAAATAAGTTTGTCATGGAGAAAATTGCATGAAAAATGACAAGCACGCCTTAGCAAATGATAGACCAAGAATGGAAACTACAGGGATTCGAAGATAAGGTAGTTAAAAAAAGAAAAGCAAAAGGAAAGGATGAAACACCAATTATAAGTAGACAAAATGTATGGTTGTCAACAAAAGTAACATCCCAAGATGCAAACTAAGAATTAGAGACACCAAAATCAAGCAAGCAGAAAAATTTAAATATCTAGGAGGCATTTTAATAGGGAATAGAAAAGTAACACCAAAATTCAAAGAGACATTGCAATAACAAAAAGATACCTTTCAAAAAACTAAGAAAAAGAAACATGAAAATTTTGTTAGAAACCAAGAAAAGAGTACTGAACAGTTCTGGAATATCGATTCTCCTATATTGCAGTGAATGCTGGACAATCTCCTTACAGATCAAGAGAATGTGATTCTACAGACTAATACCAAGAATATCATGGACTGAACATTTTAGGGAAAATAGAAACAAAAACAACACATATTTTGAATTAGAAAGAGTTGAAATTTCTAAGGCACATAGGGAAAGAAGACTTGGAGAATTTGACACTCACAGGACATTTTGAATGCAAGAAGGACAAAGTAAAACAGTATATAACCTAACAAGCTTGTGTAAATGGTTGGCAGAACAGGGAGTTTGAGAAATAGCAAAAAAAAACAAATATTACTAAGAGCTACAGGAAGTTGTGGAGAGCTATGATCTCCCACATCCTGAAGGGACCTCTTACATAGAAGACAAAAATGAATTACAATCTATTTAAACCCAGGAGTTATAAATAAAAACTACAGTCATTAGATAATTTTGTTGCAATTATGAATTTCTTCTGAAAAAACTCACCAGAAAAGCAATGTTTCACACAAAGAACCAAAAAGAATGCCATTGTTGTATAATGTAGTATTTTTTTTTTTTTTACTTCAAACACTGAAGAGTTATAACAATATACCACTATTATACATGCAAAAATTTTGACAAAGTAATATGGCCTTCATAAAGATAGAAGAATCCAATGCAAAGCAAACATCACAAAACATTTTCTTCTCACAAAAGAATTAGACAGCAAAAGTTCACATTTTATCATGTGACAATTCTTTGTGAATTGTTTATAAAACTCAGGGCCATTTTATATATATATATATATATATATATATATATATATATCTCTTGCTCCACTGAATTATTGTTATATATATATATATATATATATATATTCAATACCGAGACTTTTCCTTGTTTTCAGCATGTCACGATTTTTTTTTTTTCTCTCTCTCTCTCTCTCATATATATTTATATATGTGTGTGTGTCTCAAACAAAAAATATTCAGACTAATCTACTTAGAATTTTACAGAACTGATTATCCATTCATAAGGAGGTTTACATAATAACCAATAGTGACCTGTTGACCATTTATTTTTATTTTTTTTGCAAAATATCGTTTTTGTTAATGGAACATTATTTCCTTCTACTCTGAACATTATTTTTGGTGGATACCCATATGTTCCAGAAGACATCCTGGGTTTTTTTTTTTGTGTTAATTAATTCTACTGGTAGGCTCTATCAAGAGACTTAATGAAGAAAATATGACCTCCAGCAGGGTTTGAATCTGTATCCTCCTTTACAAGGGAAACCCCCATCTGATCTTGTATGCTTTAGACCACTATCATAGTGGTTTCCACTACAAAGAACACTACTGAAAAGGACATCTTTATTAAATCTCTGTATAGGCAGGTAGACATAATTCAGACTGTTTTAAAAAAAAAATAAAAAAATAATGAAAGCACCACATTTACATGGGTATCCACTAAAAGTAAGATTTAGAGTAATAATTTGTGTTATATATATATATATATATATATATATATATTAGGAAATGGATTAAATCCAACATTTTTAGTTTATTTGTTCAAACATTTTTTTTAAATGTGTACTCATATTTGAGCAGATGGTCTGCTTTTATTTAGTTATTAAAGCAGTATATTTATTTATATCTACCAGCCTGAAATATTCAGGCCAGTTGATAATATACTCATTAATAAATAAAAAACAAAAAAAATATGAATATATATATATATATATATATATATATATATATATATATATGAGTATCCATTTAAAATGTTTAAACAATATATATATTACATGAATGAACTGGGATCAAATATGGATCAGAATCCAACAGAATTATAGGATAAGGAACAAATAGGAAACGATTATAAATTTAATGTTTCGCTTCTATTAAAAGGTTAATCAGAGAATAATATATGGAGAAAAAAAACTCTAGTATTTTTAATCTTTCATTGGTTAAGCAGACTTTATATACCTTTTGTCTTGTCAAGCAGCATTTGTGTGTAAATTCATGTAAGCAAATGTATCATGAATTTAGTTTGTCTATGTGGGATTCAGATGATAGTGTGTGTACATGTGCATGTGTGTATGTTTGGTAGGTGTTTTTATTTATGTATGGTTGTAGTCTACATGTTCATTTGGGAAGGTTTTTATGTAACACCTTTTGTCATGGTGGTAATAGTAGTAGAAAAACTTATTTTAGATTCTTTATAGATTTTATAAAAGTTGGTGATGTCAGGTAGTGTGTTTGACATGTGTTTATAGATGGTAAGAGATTTAGCAGAATCTCCAGAAAGTATATAAGTAAATAAACAAATGTGAAAACATGCATGAAGTTAATTAATATTTGATTAACAAATTTAAAAAAAATAGTTGTCTGGTTATTTGGTTAGAATTGAGCATTTTGAGGAAGTGGGTTAGGTGAAGAACTTTTAAGTATCACCTTGTATATCTCACTTAACAGAGTCATATGTTTTTAATTTTAAACAGTCACACACTGAAGGTGACAAAAATTAATTCGATGCAAGTTCTACTCTCATGTTTCTGATATAAGAGTGGATCTTCATTCCTAACAGTGGGTTGAAAAAACAAAAAACAATTGAAACAATTAATGAACAAGGCATGGTGGTTGCAGGAGTAATACATGTTTTCATTCTTTTTAATTCAAGAAACTGTCTTGATATGGAAAGCAAGCAGGTGCAAAACAGCTTGTGTCTCTTATATCACAATAAGTCAGACTAGTAAATGATTTATTGAATATTCTTAATACAAAGAACAGAAGAAAAACCTATAATATATATAATGTCTAACTTTGTTGAAGAGAGTTCAAGAAGAAAGAGTAGCTGAGGTATGAAATAAGTCTTTATACAATCTTATTGGTTTTATTTTGATCTTCTATAAAACAATAAAAAGAAAAAATGAATAATAGATAGAAAAAAATGACTGTTACCAAAAACATGCACAAAGCAAATAGTAGCTATATTCGCATACATGCCACAACTTAGATTCATGGACATAGGAGCATGACTTTTGCAGACTATCATTTGAAGCTGCTGGCCACAGAGTTGCATATTCAACTCTCAGCCTGTAATTGCCTTAATCCTTGGGGAGGGGCTAAAGAAAACACTTGTGAGAATTTTTTTTGTTCCAAAGTGACTGAAAAGATATCTCTAAAAATTTAGATTATATCTTAAGTCTGGAAGTGAATTGGATAGTGATTCAAGACAGCTACCAGTTATCAGTGAAAATAACGAGACTTGGAGCAGGGGAAGAGAGCTTAGAGATTTTGATACTCACATGAATAACGAAGGCCAGAGAGACACATCAAGTAATGTACCAAATAAGTTTGCATAAATGGATAGCAGAAGAGGGACTGGAAGAATCATAAGGGTACAAAAATTGCTTCACGCTACAAAGGATAGGAAGTCGTGAAAAGCCATGACCACCTAAGTCATGAAGGGTCATGGATATATTTAATATGAAATCCTATTACCAAATAGTAACAAGGTCTTTATTTTTTTTTTTAACAAGTTTCAAGTAGAGTAGTTCTTGCATTCTGAAAAATATAGTACAGTATGCAATTTCTAGCAAAATGAAGCCTCAGAGGTAAATTGTCTGGATTAAAATAGCTTTTTTTACAGTAAAAAAAAAAAAAAAAAAAAAAAAAAAAAAAAAAGAGAGAAAAAGCATCAAATTGTGGAAATTAGCTCTATAAACAACATTCTTACTTCAAAGAATGGTGCAATGAAAAAAGTAAACATGACCGCAGAAACATTGAAAAGCCATAACATGGGGGGGGGGGGAATTATAAAAAAAAAAAAAAAAATCTGGCATGGCCAACCATATATGGAAAGAAAAGGGAGATCATCACCCTCAGTGGGATGAAGAGATAACATCACTGGAAAATACAGAAACTTATGGAATAAGTGTATATGCTAGGCCACAAAAATTTAAGCTAGCAAAGTATAGACATGAATACAATATGGGAATCAGTAATAGAGAGCTAAAGAAAAACAACAGAAATTGTAATATGAACTCTGGTAAAAAATTTTCCAGAGACATTAAGTTTATAAGTCCCTAAAATTCACTCACTCAAGGACACACAGTGGATAAAAGAATTTGTTGAAATAATCCAAAAAGTGACTTGACCTAAAGAGTTGTGAGCAAAAGGAACAAAAACTTGGGGAGTTGAATTACTAAAGGGAATTAACTGAAACTGAGATATCCAAATAAGGCATGGCATGTGGAATTAGAACAAACTACCCCTGTAGACTAAATAAAGGGTTTAATTTGAAATTCCAATATGTATCACCTGAAGAAGGCCAGAGTATACAACAGACGAAATGTTGTGAATATGGCAATAAAGATGAGGACAACAGTCCAAACAAAGTAAATAGTTACAATAATCTTATCTCAAAAATATAGACATGAAGTTATTAATAGATTCCTGAAGATGTTCAGCTATACAATGCAGCAGACATAATTCTAGAGACTTTGCAGTATATTCAGAACTCATTTGAATTGCAGGATGTTACTCTTTACAGGCTTCCATTAAAAGTTAGGATGCCATTCATACTCCAGAAATTTCAACCCCTCCAAAGTTGCACAATGCAACTTGTCAAGCTGTCCCACATGTCATTGAAGTAATTATCCTAAATGGTGTTGGCACAAAGAGGATATGTTAATTCACAAGATTCCCACATTTCTAACAGATATGCCCTTTGAACTTCAGTGACTTTAATTTACAGTGAAGGTTAGCTTTACCATGATTATGAACAAGGCACAAGGACAATAACTAAATGTCTGGCTTCAACCTGACTTCCCTATGCTTTTTCTATGGTCACATTTATATTAGTTGATCTCAGCATGTACTACCAAACAAGCTTTTCATATTGGTGCCAAATTAATAAATACTGTCAAACTAAAGGATACCATCTTATTTTATGCATTGCAATATTTTTTCAGGAACAGTTATGTTGTGTAAATAATCTTTTCCATGTTTATTTGAAGTTTTTTCCCTTGCCAATTAATGCTGGATATTCCTGCTGGTGTTATAATTGTTTTATTTTATTAGATAATCTTGTTAATCTCTTATTGCGACTAATTTATTAATTAAAATTAGTCATAGGTAGTAAGCATAAAAAAATAAAAATTGTGTGCATGCATATGTACATTATAAAACAGTTTTAAGGTATACTATGTTTATGGGATAAAAGTGTTTAATATCTTGTATGGAGCACGTGTAAATATAAGAAGTGTGGACACTGAGGTCAACACCAAGTTGTGACAGTGTTTCAAAGCTTGAATACCATCTTCCGAGCTGAAAACTATTCAACTATGAAATAGACTGTTACCATACAGTGTTGACCTCAGTGTCCACACTTCTTTATATTAGATACAGGGAAAGAAAGACAGCGAGTTCAATATTATCTGTTAGGCATCTTGGAATATATCTCCCATAGATAAGAGACAACTGCAATTTCATTAATTTATTTCTTTTACTCATATTTATCATTTTGCATGTTTTTTTCCCTTTTATTAAAACTTTTATAGTTGATATAAAATAAAAAGTTGATAGCTGATTAAGAATGAAATTTATTTTAATTCATTCATTAAAATTTCCTTTAAAAATAAAATGATTAGCCTACTCTACTTAAAATAAAAGACTTTTCCTTCTTGGGAAATTACTGCTTGTTTTGAACTTGGTTAACAAGTTCTATAACTGGCATTCCTGGGGGAATTGAAGAAGCTTTCTTAAAAAAGATGTTTTTATTTTCATTAGATAAATTACATTATTTTGGAGAGAGACTCGTTTATTTAAAAAAAAGAAAAAAAAAAAAATGGAGCGGCAATAAAAAAAATTTTTTATGAGGTGGTTATGTGTTTCATGTTTCCTTGCATTGGTCAGTAAAAGCAAAAGAAATTTTTACAGGCTCTAAAATAAGTTATTTCAAAACTTGCCTCTTCCATTTAATTAAGTCTATCAAATGTACATCAGCCATTCTTGTTCTTCTATGTGCTGTTTCCCTTCAGGTCATGGACAACTGTGACTCTCCACAACTTCCTGTCCTTTGTAGCTCTTAGTAAGTTTTGTCTTTTCACCATCTCTCCCATTCCCGGTTTCACCATTCATTTACGCAAGCTCCTTAGGTTACTTGCTATTTCTCATTATGGTATTCTCAGCATCCTACTGTAGAACCACATTTCTGTTGCCTCAAAATCTCATTCTTCATCTATGAGAAGATTGTTCAGCATTGTCATAAAGGAGCACCAATATTACATAAAAGTTTAATCTTTTCTTTGTTTCTAATGGAATTTTCCTGTTAATACTTTGCTTAGCTTTTTGGAGACATCTTACGCTATTCCAGTGCACCCACAAATTTGGGTGTCACACTTTTTGTTGACTGTTAAAACATGTGCCGGATATTTTGGCTCATTCCTACAGACTAGGGTTTCTATACAGAGTCTCTCTATTTTCTTAATTAGAAATGTGAAAGTTTTATTTTAATCTTTGTCTTAAGTAGAAATAACATTGATACTCTTGAGCTGGAAATCATTCAAGGGACTGAAAAAGAACCCACAAATGTGTGTTTGGCTCTATTGTGCAAGCCATTTGTGTAGTATGGCACAAGGTCAAATAGATGGGGTATTTAGATTGTATTATGTCCATCTTTTAAGTGAGGAGTGCCCATCTGCTTTCAAAATGAAACACTGGAAATAAAAGCTTTTAAATGGGCTCAAACAATGAATACTTGTAAATTCAGGAAATATGAAACTATTAAAAATAAAAAAACCTATTTCATATGCAAAGATTAATAAGCTATAAAAAAAACAAAACAAATCGATCATATGCAAGCAATTTAAGTTAATATTTATTTTTAATATCATGTTTTTCAGGATGTAGATGATTATGGCTCTCTACAGTTTCAATTCATTTATTATCTCTGAATTCCCATAATGTTTTATGGAAGATAGAATGGTTTCCCATGATCTCCACCATGGGTTTTGAATTCAGAACAGTCCTTCAAGATTGGCTAGAACCAAAGGCTAGAGAATCCAGTTTATTCTTCTAGAGAACCCATAGCTGGAGGGAGAAGAGATGGATATGTGCCTTTCCAAAATTTATTAATATGAAAGTGAAAGGAACAGAATAGGTGAGAATTTCAATTTGTCTTGGAGATTCCTTTTCCACATTGATAACCATCATGGTACCTATAACTTAGTTACTGGTTCTTTATTAGATGTAACCATTAGCTGTAAATATTTAATGTCACTTGTGAAAGCTGAGGGTTATGTTCTCAAATGTGAGTAAGCCAGTAATCCTTCTAAAATTACAGATGGTTCTCTGTATATTATATATTGAATGCAGACAACAGCTGTGCAAAAAAAAAAACACATCAGTTCTTGTTTATTAGAAGTAACAAAAAAAAAAAAAAAAAAAATGCTGATCTATCAGGACTTCCATAATTGAAAGCTACACACCCTTATCACAAAAATCAACAATTCAATATCTATATTTCTTCACTGTTTACCTTCCTTATACAATATAAGACTCCCATATTATTAATGGGTGGTTAAATGTGCCTTATTTATTAGAGAATCACTGACTAAGTGCAAGAAGTTATAATATACACTAGTTTATCTATACCATCAAGGGTACTGAAGAGTTCTTGACTTTAATCAAGAAAGCCTTAAATTAATAATAATAAAGCATCATGATTATGTGCATCTAAATTCTCACTGGTATCTCAGTATGAAATATGTTTTTCATGTGACTAAGAAGTGGTATTGCCACAAATCAAAGATGGTTATAGACAATAAACAAGCGAAACTCTTGTGGGACTTGCAAATCCAAAGCAAACATAAACTTGAATATATGAAGCCTGATATTACTGAAAAATGATGCTGCATACCCAGGAGAACTAAAATCAGCTAAGAAGCATCTGTCTATATTTCTGAGATGAGGTATTATGTACACTATTTACATTCAGACTATTGTCCTCATCTTTGTCACCATATTTATTATGTTTCAGCCGTTGTATGCTCTGGCCTTCTTCAGGTGGTTGGAATGTCAAACTGAACCCTTTAATTTGCTTGCTGGGGTAGACTGTTCTAGTTCCACATACCATGTTTTAATGGATGTCAGTTATCTCCTGTTAATTCCTCTCTCCAAGTTCTCCACTGCCTTAACCAGGTATTGAACGCACACTCTTAGTTAGATCCAGTGACAGGACCCAAAGAGTGAGTGAAATAAAGGGTTCAGTTCGACATTCCAACCACCTGAAGAAGACCAGAGCGTACAATGGCTGAAACGTAATAAATATGGCAAGATGAGGACAAAAGTCCAAATAATGTAAATAGCTAAGAAGCAGATTTCCATACTGATGTTGCATATTTGTGGGACATGAATATTGCCATAGTACTCATCATCATTGGTTCATTAGACTATTCCTAGAATTTTAAACAGTAACCTGGAATTGCTTGGAATCAAATTGCATATTTCAACCCTTTAGAAATCAGCATTACTAGAAACTGTCAACATTCTGAGAATGGAGGTTTGAGGTCAAAGCAACTTGATATAACCAATAATGTAAGATCTCAAATATAATTTAATACAGAAAAAGTCATTGTTAATGACCATTCCTCTGAAGTCCAGCAGATCAATGCATGAATCCCCAAGGCATGTTTCTGAGTTTTACCCTCTGCTTTACATTAATGATCTGCTTAAGAGTATACTCCAATCTTTAGTGAATGTTTATGCTGACAATAGTATATGGATGCACCTCCAAAAATCTAATGACCAAAGCCTGGTAGCTGACCTCTCCTCTGATCTAGCTCTAATGGTTCAATGGGAGGAAAAACAGGTTTGTCACATACAATACCTCAAAAACCAAACTAGTAATATTCCATCATCACTGAGTAGACCATGGATTGTGATGAACAAATGTCGAATGTTCTCTCAAATAGGCTCCTTGGACCAAACCTTGTAGAATTTGTATATATGTTCTATCACTAAAGATGCTGGAAAAATGGTTGATTACTGTGCTGCTCCAGTAAGTAACCAACTCCTCCTACTATATGCTACATTTATAGCAGCCATATCAGCCTGAAAACAGAGTATTACTGTCCAGTCTTCACTTTCTAGACTTGACAGAGTTCAAAAATGTCTGCCCAGCCTTGTGGGTGATTAATTATCATCTACCCTACAACCCTTTTCTTACAGATAAAATATTGCAAACCTCTTGCTACTTTATTAGTATTTCTATGGAAAAATGTTTAAATGAGCTACATTCCTTAGTTCTACCAACTAACCGCCCAGGCCACATACACATATTTCATTAGTAAAAAGGAAGTTCCACTGCAGCAGCTTCTTTTCATGGACTGCTACTTTGTGGAACACTTTCCTGACCACAATCTTAACCTGTTCAAGTCTAGGGTTGATGGCTATTTTTCCTCACATATCTCCAAAAAACTGCATCTCTTCTTACTCATACAACAACTTCCTTCAGTAAGCCTCTAACCTTGAGTGGCTCTTGACCTTGTATCGGGTAAAATTTAGTGGAAGAAATAATAAGATAATCTTATGTTTGGTCAGATTTGGGAAAGGAAGTTGAGAACTTTTCAGCAACCTTTTCTACCTTAACGGCCCAAGTACTGAAAGTAGAACAACCAAGTCTGAATAGCAAAGTATATAATAAATTATGACAGTTTAAGACAATACTAAAATTTACATCAAAATAGTCCAATATATATTTTTCTTTATATAATGGTCTCTTAATAATGCAGGAAAGAATGAAACTCCATGAACATATGAAATGACTTCTTTCAGTACAAATTAAGAAAACCTCTTTCAATTCCGGCAACACACTGCCAATTTCACTAATAAATACTGATGTTGCTAGCAATTTCAGTTTTGTGTGATTTCAAATAAACCCTAGCAAATGCATCTGAAAATCATGTAGGTATCAAATGCATTTATACTAGTCATTACAAATACAAGAAAAAAAACTGAACAGTCAAAATAGAACCATGGTGTCATCAAGTACAGAATTATTAATTACAAATAAGACAAAAAAAAAAAAAAAAAAAAAAAAATATATATATATATATATATATATATATATATATATATATATATATATATATAATGAATTTTATAGAAATGATCATTCCAAGAAACAGTATTAGAAAAAACTATGAAATAATGAAAATATTAAATATAATAAAATGAGAATAAAATGGCTGATGAAATTAACATTAATGAATTAAATAATTCCCACCATCAGGCAAAATCTTAATGCCATGAAGCTCTGGAAGAATGGGGCAGCTAAAGAACATATGGTTGAAAATAATGGATTTACAAGTATTGTTAACAGGGTCAAAAATAGATCCCATAACTCTTGTTTGTCATATAATCCAGTTCCCTTGGGACATAAACAAATTTACCTAGCAATATAAATTTGATATAGGTCTTATGAGAAAATCAATAAGTCAATATCTGCTTTTGTCTCATTGCCTATTTCATAATTTTTCTATGTTTGTCCATTTAATTTCCTCATCTTTGTTTATCATGTCTCAGCTGTTGTAGGTAACCGTCAAAGAGTGCAGTGGCTGAAATATGATAGGCAACAAAAAAGGAAATTGGTTCAAATGAGACGGTATAAACCGATAACACCACGTTGTGTCTGCAAAATTAATTCCAATTTATTTTGTAGTAGAACTTTATAGGAAAGATATAAAAGATATACTGATAACACATGATTATCGAGAACAGTTGTTCTTGATAAAAATGACAAGAATTTAAGAGTGTTCTACAGTCAGACAAGAGTAAGTAAGAACTTGTATAGAGGTAACTGTAAGATGATGAAGCCTTGCTGCCAATCTAATGCTACACTTAAATTCATAAAGTTTAGGTACCATAGAGGAGAGCTTGTGGTGATCATCAATGTCATCACACACACACACACACACACACACAGATCATACGACAACCATTCATTGGTTAATCTCCTCAAAACTCACTCTGATTAGTCAATTCTGACTAATCAGATCGCCTGCACGTGAGGAATAATATTTCCTGCACAGAGAGCTTGGAGCCTGCTTGGAGCGTGAGACACTGCCTATATAAACAAACATGAATAAGCCTCTCTCTTTTCTTCTCTCTTACTCAGCCAAGATATAGTCTTCAAGAGCTCTCATCTTGACCGTGTGGTCAGACGTTAAAGAACATTCCATACCAACATACACGTACATACAAACATTCACTACAAACACACATACAAATGTTCACACACACACACACAACCATAATGTTAATTGTCTATGTGTTTTGTAAATGTTTTGTTAATACATACATTTGTTTTTATATATATATATATATATGAGTCTTGTTTGTTCGTCTTATCTTCAATTGGACTTAAAGTCCGACATTCTATTGTAGCTGGACCTTCATTTAGCAGAAAATATAATACACACAGGTTTTCTTTACATCTACACCCCATGGTCTGCTACAAGCTCATCAGGATGATTAAGATGAATATATTTATAGAAAAGGCAGAGGGAAGTTATGTTATGGCTGTTGGAAAATGAATGAAGCAGAGATATCAGGACCCAATAACATTAGATTTTTTGAATTTTATCAAGTATCTCTAAATATCTATCAGAATCATCAGAATTCCGTTTTTCAATCTTGCAACAAAGTAAATTTCTTTGATTTCTTTTCTTTCTATATGCTGTGTTCTTTCAATCATGACTCTCCACCTCCCTCTATCCCTTGCTGCTCTTAACAAGTTCCTTCCCTCTGCCATCTCCCCCAGACCATGTTCTGTCATCCACTTGCTTCAGGCTGCCAGGTATGTCATGCATTGTTTTCCCTTCTTTCTTTACCTCTATTCAACCCATGAGTATCAGTTTTTCCAGGCCTTCCTTCCTCATTATGCGTCCCAGGAACTTCAGTTGCCTCTTCCTGATGTTAAGTATAAGCCTCCTCTTTGTTTGCATCCTCTCTAAGACCTCATCGTTGCTTACACGCTCGGTCCACGTCTTCCTTAGCATCCTTCTGTAGAACCCCCATCTCCGTTACCTTCAGTCATCTTTGAGGAAATTATCCAACATTCGCTGCTGTAAAGAAGGACAGATGTCACATAACAGATCAGTATTCTTTTCTTTGTTACCAAAGAAATCCTACTGTCTTGCATTACTTTGCCCAGCTTTTGGAATACATCTTTGGTCATCCCAATACGTCTATGGATATCAGTGTCACATTTACCATCCTCTGTCAGAACACTTCCCAGATATTTAAACTTATGAGTCTGCTTGATTTTAGAGTTCCTGACCTGCAAATTGTGTGACTTTTCTAAAGAGGGCAAAATATTAACTGAGCAAGTTTCTCCTGTTTGAAACATTTACTTTTTGTCTTCTGAAATTTATTATATATATATATATATATATATATATATATATATATATGGAGAGGTTGAAAAGTTCTCTACTCAAATCAGTTCACAAAAAAAATACTTTTCACCGAGTACATAGATACTGAAATTCTCAAATGTAGGATTAACATTATAATGCTTGACCAAGGGTACATATAACGCTCAACCTAAGTAGAAGTGACAATCTATACACAAGTCCATTTTTTAATGGTAATATGCTAGTCCTCAATAAAATGTCAACAGGAAACCTAAACACAAATCCCATCCACCAAAAAGATTAAAAGCAGATTTATGTTTTTTTTATTTTAGATATCATAAATCTATCAGAGTGATTATGTGAAAATCATGTTGTAGAGCAGACACCTAATAAAAAGGCAGATTAACACAATGGTCATCAATAATTCCCTTTTACATTTGCATAGACATGGAGGAACTAACAAGCCTTTGGGACCTGTCCTGACTTGTTAGATTACATTCTCTTATATGTAAACAAACGCGTTTGAAAGGTAGCTAGTCATTCAATATCTTCACTTTCAGTTTTCATGCTGTTATATAGCAGCAGTTTCAGATGTGTGTACTTGTAAATTTACTGTATATTTTCATTTCTTTTCAAGCTTACCTTTGTTGGTAAATGTCATATTTACACTGATGGAAAAGAAAATTCCACATTATGAATATTCATTTCAATCTACTTAAGATTAAATGTACAGGTAATATTGCTGGATATGATCACATATGCAGATTAATATATGTACAGGTTTAAAAAATAAATGGTGTATCAACAGTACTTATACTTTGTATGAATACACTGTATATCCTCTTTGGGCATTAACACAGGCCTGTACTCTCATGCATATCATAGTAAATATAATCCTAAAATACATTATTCTACTCATCTAGCATGCTGGCACAATACAGCAAGAGTTGCACATACACTAATTAAATGGACTCATCAAGTCCCATAAATGTTCCAATTGCGACAGATTTAGTGATTATATGAAAAAGTTTCCAGATATCTTGCAGATTATATCAAGTAGTTTGAGCATCATTTCACTAAGAATTATCTTGCTGAAACAAGAAGTTGAAATAGGTTTGTGGATAAACATTGTCTGTTTCAATGTTCTCTTTCCACAAATATAAGGTAGAATTAACTTCTAGCATCCCATACCATGATCACCTAGGTTGGGTTTATATATTCATTTGATCAATGTTATCAACATCAAAGTACTACGGAGGTGTTATGTCTAACATATGTGGTAATTCTCCAAAATGACCATTTAGCCTCTTGTAGGCTCAAAATCCACCCCACCTGTCTCAAACATCTCTAATTGAACAAAAAGATCCCATTGTACATCTATGTGGCATGATATCTGCTTGCAATGGATTCTTTCACCACACTGAAACTTATTGCAGTAAACATCACTGTCTAAAGCTCAGACTGTGTACTGGCATGAGTGTTACGATGTCACAAAATGGCTGAAAATTTCGAAAAAAGTTTTTTTCTCATATCTACTATTCCCCTAGTATTCACATTAGGTCAAAATTGGTAATGTCCTTCAGGGTGTTATGATTTTATTTTCCAATATTTTTCTCCTTTGGACATCAGGATGAAACCAATCTATTGATTGCAGCTCACCAATAGAGAAGTAAACTGACTCTTCCCTTCGCTAGTTTTTTTTTTTTTTTTTTTTGGGTGGGGGGAGACTTTGAGCAAGTTTTAGCAATCGCGAAGCTCCCATGCCAGAGATATGGTGATGCAGTAGCAGCAGGCTTAAGGATTGCAGTTGCTCAGCATTGATCCCTTCAGTGGGCAGAGGAGTTCTCCAGCAGAAACAACAATTTGTTGATACCTAGTACAGTTAGGATGCTACTGCGAGATATTTGACTAATGCCTCTTCACACAAATTTCTAAAAGACTAGGATGGGGTTTCAAGCCTTAAATAAACCGACTCCCTCCCTCCACTAGGTTGGGGTGAGACCTTGAGCGATACCTAAGCTCTCTGTAGCAAGGATATGGTGAAGCCAGAGGCAGAAGGCTGGTTGGTTGTAGTTGCTGAGCACTGTCTGCATTAGATTGTTTGGTCAACACTGCTTCCTCAGCATGCAGAAAAGTTTTCCAGCAGAACTAGTGGTTGGCAATACCTTGTACAGTTAGGATACTACCATGGGGCATTTGGCTAATGCCTCCATTGTACTGCTTTAGCTTTCCATAGGATCAGGTGTTAGTCAAACTAGAGAGTGCTGCTGTTGCTGTGCAATGACAATTTGGCACTATACTCTATCACAGAAAATGACTGTCTTTGACAGACAAGTCGATGACAGTTTTACTCAACAATACATCGTATCTTAACGTCAATAATACAATAAGAGATAAAACTGAATTCATTTTTTTTTTTAATAAAATTTCTCTACTACAGGTAAATTTATTTAAGGTAATCACAATTAAGGTAATACAAAATCACTACCTCAGTCTCACTATAACATACAATGTACATCATAGCACTTTAAAGAAGAGAATATAGAAAAATAAGTGTAAAGGTCATAAACTCATATCATATAAAGGTCATATTGAGAGTAATGTGTGTAAAGGTCATAAGCAAAATAAACAGAATAAGTGTAATAGTTGCTGAAAACTACAAAATCAAAATAATAAATTTTAATGATAGGCAGATTATAGACTTGATGTCTTCTGAACACTTTTGTATAAGTCCTTTATAAAAAACGTTTCATTACTTCCACAATTGCTTGTATCAAGGAAGATATGTTTCAGTTTTATTATAGATGGAAAGGGGTCTGCCTGTACATCTGTGTGCAAAGCACTCATTAGATATGATTCTGAAGGTTTTGATTGAAAAAGTAGAGAAAGATTGCTACCATCATAAAACTCCAACTAAACTGCAATTATTATTTTGATATGATCTCGACATGAACAATTACAGACACTCTGGAGACAGATTTCTTTTTATATGAACAGAGAAGATGGCGTTAAAGTAATTCATTGTTCTGTCATTTTGAAAGACATCAAATTGGGTCTATATCTTTTATTGGACTACTAGGTTACTTGTACTGTCAAAAAAAAAAAAAAAAAAAAAAAATATTGGTGACATATTTAAGTAATTTTGAAATTGCATTGTACTTATCTCAAGAGTTACATTGATCTACATTCTCTAGTTTACATTACACACCCTCTTGAGTATGAAACAAAAAGTAAAACTAAAAGATAACAATTGATTCTCTACCTTGCTCACTTACTTTATTTTTTTTACGTATTTTAGTTGCATATTTCATTACAGGATCTTTGGAAAACTCTTGTTCACACAATCCTTCCATCTTTTTCTATTCTTTCTACCATTGGTGTGATAAAAAATCTTTCTTAAATGCTTAAAGCACATAACTGGATTGGTTTCTTCAACCAACATGGCCAAACCAGTATAATTTTTTTTTTTTTACAAAGTCAATGATTTTTTTTAATTCTTTTCCCAGTGTTACAAATAAAAACTATTATAACAAATTAAGCATATTTTTGAGCATTATTTTGAGTTATATTTCTTTCTCTATGATTTTCATTCAGTATCTATCTATATTTCCGAGATGAGGTATTATGTACATTATTCTGACTATTGTGATCTTTGTTGCCATGCTTATCACAATGTTTCAGCCGTTGTACACACCAGCCTTCTTCAGGTGGTTGGAATGTCAAACTGAGCCCTTTATTTTGCTCACTGGGGTAGTACTCAAGGACACATGGCACAGTGGATAAAGGTGTTAGTTAGATCCAGTGACAGGACCCAAAGAGTGTGAGTTCAATACCTGGTTAAGGCAGTGGAGAACTTGGAGAGATGAATTAACAGGAGATAACTGACATCCATTAGACATGGCATGTGGAACTAGAACAGTCTACTCCAGTGAGCGAAATAAAGGGTTCAGTTCAACATTCCAACCACCTGAAGAAGGCTGGAGCATACAATGGCCGAAACATTATGATAAACATGGTGACAAAGATGAGGACAATAGTCCGAATAATGTAAATAGGGATTTTCATTCACTTATCATTTTTCTTTGCTTTTGATCTTTAATCTTTTGTTTAAATCTTTTAAAAATAAGAAAACTCTTTCACACTGTGTGAAGTTATAAAGGACAAAGTTAAACTATTCTAGTTTAACTATGACAATGTGCAAAACATGATAAAACACTAAAACACAATGAGTCGACCTCTTAAAATAAGGTATTACCAATCATTTGAAATCAGGTATTTTGTTTTTAAGTTTTAAAAAATTCCAGTGATAATATTACTTATGATATTAATGATAAATGTGCCCCCGATTCCAAACCAGGAATCCAGATTTAATTATCAGAAATTTAAAAAACACACACAAAAAAAAAAAAAAATCATTTGGACTTCACCACAGAATTAAAAATATTATGGAACATAAAAATGTGAGAGTTATACTCATCATAATTAATACATTTCAGAAAATCTCAAGTAATTTTTTTTAAAAAGATATGAAGAACTTGTAAGTGAAGAAGAACTGAAACTCATGAAAAAAAAAAAAAAAAAAAAAAAATCTCTAAAATCAGTGAAAGAACTGAAACAAACACTAATGTATTAAAGAAACTTGCTGTCACTTGATCTTCAATAAAAGACATTAAGTTTTGTGGGTGTGAAAAGACATACAAAATAACAATTATATCTACATTGATGTCCTTGTTTGTATCAACCAATCTGTAGTATGAAAAGCAAAGAATGACACAGATGAAAAATCAAATATTTATTTTTTAATACTAAAGTTCCCTCAGTACAAGGCTCAAGAGTCACTCATGGTAGAGCTTTACTGAAGGAGGTGTTTAATATGAATGTAGGAGGAGATAGAAGGGAGTAGAAATTATGAGGATAGATTGACCCTTGATTTGAAAAGGTTAATATTGTAGTGTTCAGGAAAATATCCATACAAGATTTTCTTCTGCAATGTAGTAGTTCTGGGTAAAAATTTGTCAAGGTGTAACTTCTTTCTTACAAATGGAATATAGAGGAAATGTGGTGAATTTGAGCTAGTGATACTAATGAGTGGAATTCATCTGCCATGGAAAAATTTGTTTCAGATATGTTAGAGTAGCTGACTATATTTTACAATACTTGGTAAAGAAAGCATTAATTCTCAAAAGAAAACTCTAGACACGACTAATTGAGTTGTGTAGGCACATGAATAAAAAAGTGGACTAATGACAAAAAAAAAGATTTTATACAACAAATATTTTTTAATGCATACACCTTTGTCAATGCACTTAATCTAATAAGGAATTAAGATCACAAATTGAATGTTATAAAGAATTCAACACAAAATTCAACTAATAACTATATATCAGGCTGCAGACTTATTGATGCTTTGTAAGTAATATTTGGTAGAATCAATTCAAAAGAAAAAAAAACAAAAAAAAAAAACTGACATTTGTTTTATGCAGTGTACGTCAGAGACACCATTATTTTAATGGGTCAGCAAACATCTTGTGGTCAGTGATACTTTAACACACATTTTTTTTTTCTGAAAAGTAAATGAAGAACAAACAAAAGAAAAAAATGTGGTAGAACTAAAAAAACAAAAATGAAACAATCAGAGCTATAAAATATTGGTTTTCCAATCACTACTATTGGAAATGCATTTTTGCCAGTAATGGCCACACTGCTACTCAGCACCTGTTAAAAGGCAAAACATTATGAGTTACTGGCAGAATGGTTCAACCTCTACTGCCATATTACCATATTATTAATATCTCCCCCAACACTGTAGAACAATATCATAAAATAGAAGGCAGTATCTTTCAGAGTAACTTATCCATGGTAAAAAAAAAAAAAAAAAAAAAAAAATTAGATCGAGCTGATTATTTCTTTTAAAGTTAAAAGCATTTGTACAGCGTTGCAAGTGATGAATTATTTTCCAGCCTACTACCCCTTTCCCCACAGATGAAATATTGCTAGCCACTTGCTACTCTATTTTCATGGCAGAATATATGGGTGAGCGGCAAGCTCTGGTGCCACCAGTTCAGACCTTCACACACTAGGACACGCCATGTCACATACAATATCAACTCATCCTCATTCCCTTCATATCCCAATAGTCAGGAGTAATCTCTACTCAGACAGCTTCTTCCCCAGGACTGTTTGTATTATGATACTGAACTTCAAAAGAATGCTTGTTGAATAACTAAAATCTTAGCCTCTTCAAGGATCAACCATTGTCTATCCTTCATATCCTTATAATATGCACATCTTGCTCCCTCCCTGTATGCCCTTACAACAATCTCATTTTGTAATCCTCTATCTTGTGTAACTCTTGTGCCTTGTACTGAGTGAACAATAGTAAACATACACACACATACATATATATATATATATATATATATATATATATATATATATATATATATATATATGAGAGAGAGACTGGTTTCATTGAATAATGAGAAACTGTGTACTTATTTTCACGGAGAAGCTTTTTGGTCTTATTAAAGGAAGAGAGAGAATTTACTGTGTTGATATATATATATTATCAACATGGTGATTTTTCTCTCGTCCTTCAATAACGACACCAAAAATCTTGTCTGTGAATAAGAATGCCAATGAAAATAAGTAGACAAAACTAAAATTATTCAATGAAACATGTCTCCATTAAAACATGCTGACAAAATATACACATTTGAAATAAAAATATACGTTTTTTTTGGGGTTTTTTTCTCACTGGTAGCATAACAGTTTCATGCACAATGCAATCTTCAGGTGCTGAGTAGAGGAAAAAAACATTAATATATACTTAATAGCACTGTTATATTACATAGAGTACTATTTTATTATCATCAGCACAATGTGCAAAATATATATATATATATATATATATATATATACACACCTCCAAGAGATTTATTTTTACAATGGAGTCAAGGTAAAAGATAGTGAATCTTATTGGAAATTATGTACAGTCAATTACAGTGTGCAGATGTGCTTGACAAAGGACTGTATTAGTAAACACATTACAGAATTCAATGTCTCAGGGCCTGTGTTTAGTAGAGCAAAATAAAAAAGCCATTAAGGCCTTCCATAGCCAAGAAACAATATCAGTGTTTCATACAAGAACTTAGACAACTGGAGGATGTGTTGCTTTCTTCAGAGATTTTCAGACTGACAACTAGCTTATACTGATATCAGATGAAGCATGCAAAAACAAAAAAAATATAAAATAAAAAATAAGAAACCTTGCCACTGAAGTGAAAATTTTGATGTTTTTGCCAACTACCTATATTAAAAGAAATATTACATTTTGTATTACCATTGTGACAAAATTAATACTCTGGATCAGTTATTACATTATGCCATAACATACTTTCCCTCTGGCTCTATCTATAAATATCTTCTTGGTAATTGTTCTAATGAGCTTTCCTAATTGGTACATCAACAAATTTTAAGCAAAGTCAAAGATGAATTCCCAAAGCTAAAATTTTTTTTTTTTTGTCATTTCAATTCTCCTTTTAATTTCAGAGATTCATTGATAAATAATCATGTATAGTGATTGATTATAACATTCAAACAAAATGGCTATCTGAATTCTATAAAAGAAAATTAAGAGAAAAAAATTGAAATTTACTGATACTAAATAGCTTGGTTTTAGCTACCATTACAAATTATGAATAGTTTCTAAATATGGTTGTAATTAAAATTAATAAATATTTGCTTATTGTTAATATAAATGTATTCCTAGCTAAATTTCATGTTATGTGAAATTCATTTTACTAGAGAGATATTAGTTTTTTTTTTGAAGATCAGGAATCCAAAAATCTAATAAAAGTTATAAAGCTAGAATTTTTATTAAGACACTGAACTCTGATACAGTGTGGATTGTCTAACGAAAAGAGAGTCTCGTGAAGAATTGGTTCCAAAACAACGGATGTTACTCATCAATATCAAGAGAACATATTTGTTATATAAGGAAGAATAGTAAACATGACAATGTATAATTCTTAAAAAAAAAAAAAAAAAAAAAAAAAAAAAGTTACACACAGGGGAGATAAACAATAACATGCTAGTAAGATTGTAAGTCTTAGAAAGTAAAACAAAATCTAATTACTAAAACATGAATCAAACCTTGTAAAACATTGTTAGGAAATTAAAGTGAATGCTAAAAAGATATGTAGCTACAAGTATAAAAACATGATGACTAACAAAAGAATCAAAAAATAAAAAATAGAACAGTTTGTACTTTCTTCTAGAGTTTTATAAAAATGAGAAGCAGAAATTTTCTATTGACAATTTGATTGAAACAATGTATAAATTCAGGTTTGTTTTTTTTAAGACTGTATCTTTCAGTACGAGAAACACCAAAAATAAAATAAATTTTATATATATATATGTATGTGTGTGTGTGTGCATGCACGTGTCATCCCCATACAAGCCTGTTTCACTGTATCACACATCAGTGTGGCTAGACAACCAATTGCTTCAAGCCGGGATTGAAATTCAACAGATTTGGCATCAATTAAAGATTCTACCCCTAATCTATCAGCACATAGTAAGAGAACGGGAAATTTTTAATGTATTATATACTTGATGTATACAAACACTAGTAGCGAGGAGCACTCAATTCATAAATGAAGAGCAATGCATTAATAGCAGGAGTATCCAATGTTTTTAAAATGACCCATTCTCTATAGTGGTCAATTGACAAACAATAGCACACACACACACACATATATATATATATATATATATATATATATATATATATATACATACACACGTCATCTTTGGAAAATATCTGAAAACCATACCACAGGTTAACTCAAGACTTGTGAGTGAAATTTGGTAAACATAATTGTTCAGAGGCCATCAATAGTTGTAATAATATCAACTCATAATTATTAGTGGTGAAAAAAAAAAACCAACTCATGATAAACAATAAGGGCCTTCAACTAAGATAAAAGTTAATGTTTATGAACTTAAAGTAGTGAGACAATTCAAATATCTTGGCTGAAAAAAGAAATAATTTCAAAAGCATGAACCATCTGTAAAAACAAGAATATATGTCCAAAATCAAAGATCCTACTGTTGCATACACTGTCCTTGGACATTAACAGCAGAATTCCAGTAAAAAATCCAAACATTAAAAATGAGATGCTACAGAACCATCCTAGGCATCCCCTATGTAAACCGAATCACAAATGACATAAGTCATTATCAAACAAGGAAAAGGTCTATCACAAAATCTCATAACTTATCTTCAAGAAGACAAAGTTCAAATTGTATGGGCACATCATAAGAGCCAACAATCTTTCCATTGCAACCTGACAAGGTTCCATTTTAGACAAGAGAAGGAAAAAATCAGACAGAGGGGAAAAAATGAGCTGAGTGGACTGGATGGGGGGAGAGAGAGAGAGAGAGAGAGAGACTCAGATATTGACATGTAACAGAGATATACGGAGGGAGGTGCTCATCTGTGCAGCAACTCTACAACCACACCCACATGGGACTGGAGATGATAATGAGCTTGATTACATTTTAGTATACACTTGACAATCTTCCAATAAAAGTAAAAGAAAAATCATGTAATTAGAGATGTGTGAAACTGTCTGCAGTTGTACACAAAAGAATAATTGACTTATTTTCATTAAACAGGCAGAAGGTGAAAAAGGTAACAATTTAATTTTGGCAAAGAAACTAAAAGATATTTTTTAATAAATGTTCAAAACTTTCAATAAAGTTACAGAGGATTACAGCTCAAGCTTTATTAAAAGAATAAAGTTAAATTATTAAACTCCAATCACAATACAAGATTTCTAAAAAATAAAAAAAAATAAAATAAATAAAAAATAAAAACTCAAAATTTATCAAATTAAATATACAATTTTACAAGCAAGAAAAGTAATTTTAAATGGCTAACAGATATTATTTATTTTTAGGCACATGCTGTGTAATTATTCTGGCTAAACAGTTAATCAACTTTTATAAAGTAAATTGTCAATAAAAACCTTATGATAAAAAATTATTTTAAAATATATTGAAAAGAAATTAAAGTAATCCTCTGATATCAGAGTGAGAAAAAATAAATTTACAAAATTTTTACTTGAAGTTTTAAACAAAATAATTCAAATTAAAAAGGAAAATTTAATTTTTATGTTTAGCACAAATGCATGCTTTACACAGAATGAGAAATATAAAATTGCAACGAAGAGAAAATTTCTGTTGCCTTTATTGTCCGTTATCAAATGTGGTTGGTAACATTGTTTATTGGCATGTGGATCTTGACAGCATGACGCACGAGGTTGAATGACACAGAAGAATTATGTCTGCCTTTGATGAAAATAATAGCCATTTACAGAATTATACAATGAATTTAGTGCTTTAAGTTACAAATCTAAATATAAAATGGGAATGATTTCCTTTTTATATTTAATAATCAACCTTTATAATTTTATAGCCAGGGTAGGCATTGACTAAACTGACAATGCCCACATAACGGAAAGGCCCATTTAATAAACATTTACCGATGTCTACATTGAATTTAATGCATCAAGTTACAAATCTACTATAAAATTGGAAATGTTTTCCTTTTCACATTTTATAACCTTTAAAACTTTAATTATTGTATGTCTATTATTTATGTCTATTCCTACCTACATACTTTTGGTGGGATTCAGGATTTTAATACGATCATAAATCATATTAAATGTTTGTTTATTTCATTATAAAACTATATTTTAATGTACCATAAATATATAAACACAATTGGCCACTTCTGGATGTCTGTACTGTAAACATCCACATTTGGTCAGCTGTTGGATGTTGATAATACTTTTATCAATTTAACTACATGTTTTATGAATTCTGATCTTCACAAATCAAGTTTTTTTTAACACTTCTCTACAAAAAACATTGATTCTTCTCACAATGCACTTTTCCAATTCAATGATACTTTTCATTTTAGAATGGAAAATTATATATACAGTGACATTATTCACTGGTATATAAAGCCCAAGCCAAAATTTGAACCTGTTAGTATTACTTTTATGCTTTTCCCAAATCCAGGACATTACAAAATATACAAGTAAAAGTAACTGAATTCTCTCCAGAGTAATGACCAAACAGAAGAGAAGAAATAACTTTTTAAAAAAATATTTTGTGAAGTTGGTAAAAATTCATGTATTCCTTTCACTATAAATCCACATCAAAAACTTATCGTTTAAAACTTTTTTTTATTGTATCATTAAAATAAATGAACTTTAGTTTATCTCCTTCATTACAAATACATGAGATTTGTGCATGTCCCTAATAGTAATAATAATACAAAAATGGAAAAATACAATGGAAAACAGTACTTAATAAATACTCATTTGACATAAATGAAGTCAGTATTCCTAATGCAAAACGTGAAAAATTATAGAAAAAATACTTCACTGAATATAATTGCTAATAGTTATTCTATAAAGGAGAAGTGTTTTATATTGCTGAAATTGAATCTATCGAACAACAGATCTTTGAAGCATGAAACATCTACACATACACTTTGGTATAAGGCATGCTACATCAGTAAACTCTTTCAATTGATGAATACTTGTAACAGTCAATCAGCTTATGAGCTTATGATTGATACTTTTTACCAATTATAGTAGTGAATTGGTAAGATATGCAAAATCATTTTTATCAGGTATACATAGAGCATGAAATCCTGGAGAGAAAAAAAAAAAAAAAAAACTGACCTAAACTTTGATTACGACGAGCCAGTGTTAATAATATTCATGAAAGTTTAAAATTTGATATTCTAGTAATCTGTTCCACCATTTTGTCTTTTTCATCAAAGGAAATTGAACAAATCCCTTGCATCAAAATCCAAGTAAAAACAACAATCAACTTAGAGAAGTGACTTAGAAAAGCAAAGTTTATAATAAAAAATTTTATAAAATTGAGAATTCTGATATTACAAGAAGCAAAACATTTAATGTATAAAGGGAGAAAGGAAAAAATCAACCTCTCTAGAATAGTGTTATGGGAAATATAAGATATAAAGATTTATATATATGGGTGATATATGATATATAAAGATTTATATACATCAGAACAATGTTAGGTAAATTAATGACAAAGTGGTAAAAATTCTGTGTAATACATTTTGCCCTTTAGGATTTCAGACTATAAGTAATGTTTTTCTTGACAGAATTATATAGAGGTGACATACCTGGTGAGCTTGAGCAGAAGGAAGCAAAGGGAAGAAACTTGTTGAGAGCTGCAAGGGATAAAAGGGAGGTGGAGAGCCATGATCACCTACATCCTGAAAGGACATGGCACATAAAAAGAAAGAAAGGATTTGTTTTCTTATATTCCCCCTCCCTTACTTACACATACAATTCTATCAACAAAAAGCATCAACTTTAGGGTGATGAAGTCTTAAAAGGACTAAAATATGTCAATTTTTTTTTTTCCATTTTGTCATTAAGGGAAAATAGTGCAATTACAAAAGTAACACATCCAAAGATCCATTGAGCAAACATAACCTCAATATAAAAACGTCCAATTCAGAAAGAAAAATCCTTGGGTTTAATACTCAAGATGCACACTGCCTCATTGTCCTAGTTCGTATTTAGGAAGTAGCAACTTTAATCTGACTCAACAAGTGCAGAAACAGAAAATTGTCAGATGAAAATTTTAAGTAAATATCTGAAAACTAAAAAGAAAAAAAATCTATAACAAGGTTAGCAGAAACAAGTAAATCTCTTAAAAGATTGAAAACAAACATTATAAAGACAACCAAAATGAGGATGCAAATTTGAAAGAATCATAACACTACATTTTTATTACCCTTTTCTTGATTCATTTTCTATTAGATATATAAAAAAACACACACACTGTCTTTCAAATGAAATGTCTATAGACAAGTCTTAAATAATAGAGTAAAAAATAAAGAAATCCTAAAGAACTTATTAAATTTTGTACACCTCGAATGCTTGCTCATGCTTGTATAAAAAAAACATTAGCTGTAAATTACACTTTCAATGTAGGACATTACTCAAAGTATCTTCTCCATCAAAAGCAAAGATTGTTTTTAAATTAATTTATTACTCGGAAATGAAAGTTTAAATCAAGTGAAGAAATGTTTCATCATATTTAAACCATCATGTTTATTCTATTTTTACTGATAAACATGTTTTTTTTAGCCTTTGAAATAAAAAAATCTGTCCAACTTAAAGAAAAAGTAGAACAAATCACATTGAAATTATCCAGCCATTTTGAATATCTTAAGAATAGTTACACAGTTCTGATGCTATTTTGCAACCAATCAAAGGATACCTTTGTATATGTATGTGAATGGACACTCTCCAAGGGATCATTTGATTTGATAGCAAGACACCATTGAGTGAGATTGTGTATTTTGGGACTAATATATCAATGATAATGTGCCTGCCCATTCTTCAGGTCTTTTGCAATTTTTCTTTTTTGGTTAAGCATCACCCACATTTGTAACCACAAAACTTTATAGTCTAGATTTGGCTCCCTGTAACTTCTGAATTTTATTTCATTATTTTAAAGCCAGAAGAAAAAAAATTTCTATCAAGAAAGAGAATTCAATCCATAGGCAATGTTTAGATTGTGACTAGGCAACTGATGGTAATTGCAAAAGAGGACTGAAAACTTGTCAGAATTGAAAAGAATAAAATAAAACCAAGATTATCTCCTCTTGCCAGTAATAGGCTTAGACTGAACACACTTTTTGATAGGAATTTTCCAAAATAAAAAACCCTGGTACCAGAAAAGAGAAGTACAGAGTTTTTCTCAATATTTATATTTGTACAGAAAATACAACAATATAGCATAAATTGAGAATTGGGGGAGTAATTTTTCGATATCCTGTCGTTAATTAAACTGCATTTATTGATTCAACCATTCTTTATAGTTCCTTGAACCATAACATTGCATTTATTTTATTATCTTTCATACTACAATCACCAAAAGTCATTCTTCATGAAATAATGAGGAAAAAAAAAGAAAGAATAAAAAGGAGAAAAATGGAAAAAAAATGGAAAAAAAAAAAGAAAAAAAGAAAAAAGAATCTATCAATTCATTTTTAATGACTTAACTTTTTTTTTTAAAAAAAAATGTGTTCCCCTCCTCCAAATTTGATATGGCATAAAAAATAAGTTAACCTGTCAAAATATGTGGGAAAAAATGCTGGAAAGAAGGATAAAACAAAATATTTCCATAATGCTAGGGAACCTTCTGTCTTCTCTTAGGGAGATAAGTGGGTAAGCAAGAAATAAAAAATATAGGGAAACTAAAAGTAAAATGGTCCAGTAAGCATACATTCCCAAGATAAGTTAAATTTACTTAACAAAAGATAACAAAACTATTATACTTTAACTTGGGTTGGGCTGACAAGTAATTCTCAAAAAACACAAAATCCTTTTCCTAAACAGTTACTCATGAGATGATACCCCAACTTGCATGACACAGTTATGCAACATTCATCCCCCTTTTTTCTTTTTTTATCTTTTTATACATATCTTCTGAGCATGGTCTCTCTAATTCCATCAGTTATTAAAGCTAATGCTTAAAGAAGGTGATCAGATATAGTGAAGAGAAAAAGAGAAATTGCTATGAACTTCTTCAGTCATGTTGTCCATACTACAATTTGCAACAATCCAAGTAAACACAGAAACAGTGTTTCTTCTCAAGAAATGAGATCATTTTTCAAGAAGTTTACACAATAGCTATACAACTGCTCAGTGACAGATAATGCACTCAATAGACTTCCTCATATCATTCCAATGCATGCTTTAATTTTGCTAATCCAGAGCTCATCTCAAATCATCAGCAAAGTGTAAGAGGCCATAGGAAGCAATACTAGTCCTAGTTATGATGTGCACCTTAATCACTACTATTAATAATAACAATAAAAATACTGATATAATGCTATTTTCAACAATGGCCAAGTTTCAAAGAAACCAGCTTCCCTCACCCCAAAAAAGACTCCTGTTGGTATTCACAATAGAATAAACACTTATTTCAAGGTAAATCATGGACTTATCCATCCTCAAAATGAAAGCCAGAAAGATTTTCTTAATATCTTCTTTCTAAAAGATGGCATTATCATTTTGTTCATACATTCAGCTTAAGTAATGTCAACTGATCTTGAAGTTCAGCATCCCGAGAACAACCTGAAAAGGATGAAGGAAACAAATCTTGTTGAGTCCTGTGAGACCAAAGGAGTTCAAATAGGACCTTCCTTAGCACAGTTAATATGGTAGATGGGAGTGGAAATACTGAATGCTGATTAAAGTTAAAGTGGATAAGTCTGTGAAGTACACACATTGACAGTCTCCTTATAGACCACAAATTAGCTGCAATTTCAACAGTTTCCAATATTGCAGCTTGAGGTTGGAAACAAATCAGATGTTGAATATCTTACACAGCCTGTTTGTTCAACTTAATTTGCTGGCAAAGGATAACATCTACACAAATTTAACTGTAAGCCAACAGACATCATTGTTAATCTTGTCCGTCTTATAAAATCTAATTTTTTAGCTGACCTCTTGGTATGGTTTCTTACAAGTGTGGTCAGGTCATCAATATGGCTACAGTAGCTGGTTAAGGTAGTAGCACCAGGTAACAATTCCACACAGAAACAGGTTTACCATCAACTTATGCAGAAAAGGTTCCAATGCAAAGGAAAAATTGGAAACATTCCTGAACTGATCTGGATAACAAAAGCCTTTGCTCCTGCTGTTTACCTCCAGTGCTTCAGGCAAGGCCAGTGCATATTACCTCTGAACCCTCCAGTAAGGGAGAGAAATCCTGATTGGGAAGCCCCCAGGCTGTGCTTTGTGACCACAACTATCTTATCAACATTTGCTTTTTTTTTTTTCAACATACATTTATGTAGGTTACAAATTAAACTAGGCACAACTAACTATTAAAGGATAAACAACTTTTGGATTTTGTAGTTATTCTGTGTTTTTTGATTTTTTTGTCCAAATCCATGAATGACTTTTTCTCATGCTAAGTCTCAAAAAAAAAAAAAAAAAACAAAAAAAACACAAACACTAAAATTCATTATTTTTCATCGATAATGTTGAATATGTTAGAATTAATCAAACTTTTAACAAGAAATATCTCAAGTTGATGCTACAAAATTGCCGCAAAACATTGACTTATTTAAAATAGAATGATCTATTATGATATGTGTCTAATTTGTATTTAGATACATTATACTTATTTTCAATTATTCTAATTGTTTACCTAAATTGCAAATGATCCATTATGGTACATAATTAGGTTACAATAAAATTTGTATTTTATATGAATACTACCTTATGAAAATTGAGATGTAGTAGGCCCTATATCAGGTTTGTTGGGGGCCCACAAGACCCATGCACTGGCCTTGGCTCCAGAAATAACATTTAGCATGCATATTTAGAAGTAAAATGAGTTTTCTTCTCATGTCTCTCTATTGTTATAGTAGTAATTTTCCAAGTGTAGCTTAGACGTGGCACAAGACCGAAAGTAGGAGGTACCCAGTGAGGATCAAACTCACTACTCAGTCACAATTGTTCTAGCAAGACAAGCTTGCTAGCCATTACACTGCCCTAAGGTGCCCACGTCTTTCAATTGTTATATCTGCAACAAAGAGTTAACCTTCAATACCTAGACTGTTTTGAAAAAGAAGAAAGATTTCAGTTTATGTATTGGAAATACCAAGAAGTATACTTTGAAGAAGAAAAAAGGTGCAATTGCCCAGGGTAGATTATCTTTTCATTAATATTAAATGTCTGGATACTTTCCAGACAGACTTCATCTAAAATATAACATCAGATTAACAAAAGGGAAAAGTGCTAAATTGGTAAGGATCATTAACAATTTCCTCCTTGAACCAGGTTAGTGCAGCCATGTAACTAATATGTGAACTTTAAAGAGTTTCAGAAAAATTTATTATAATTATTTTTGTAAGCTACTTTTATTACTGGATTTAGTGTTATTGTTACAACTATTATTTTTATTTCTAATAATTTAAATCCCCTTGAAAAATAGAAACATAATTTCATAATAGACTTTATATTAATGCAGTTAGAATGTTAAACAAAAAAAAACAAAAAAAAAAAAACAAGACTTCAGTCTTTATAAATCTAGCATAAAAATTATGGCTTTTTTGCATCAACTAGAAACAAAGTATTGTGTTTTGGAAATTGTGTTTACATTTAATTTTTTTTTTTTATCTATCATTATGCCCTGATAGATATGTCAACAGTTAAATTTAGTTCTGGCCGTATCTTAGTAAACCTTTTTTTTTTCTGATTTTCTTTGCATTTTCTAGCCTGTGTATATCAGTGATTTTCCATAGTTGACTGAAAAATTCAGAAGAAAAATATTCTCAATGATTGATGGCAAACTCATAATCAAATCTAGCAAAGTTAAATGCGCAAAAGTCAAGGCTCAACCATATATATATATATATATATATATATATATGTGTGTATGTGTGGAAAATAAATATCTCTACATTGCAGGGAGCTTGACAAAAAGAAAAGAGGGGGTAGTTGAAAATGGACCGAATCTGTGTGCCTTAATGTAGGGCTTCACATTCAATTGTTCATTAAATAAATACAATAAGGAAAAAGGAGAATAAAGGTTAACAATTCAGATTAAGTTTAGTGTAGGTACGGCCACAAATTCAGTATACGTAAGGTTTAAAATGAATTTTTAGAAATGAAAAAAGCTTTCATTTTATTTTTAATTGATAAAAGGATTTAAAATTTACTATTTTCAGTAAGCAAAATACTCTGTGCTGTATTTCAAACAGAAATTATATTGATTGGAATTGATTTTTTTTTCAGTAAAA
Organism: Acanthosepion lycidas; assembly: GCA_963932145.1. NCBI lineage: Eukaryota > Metazoa > Mollusca > Cephalopoda > Sepiida > Sepiidae > Acanthosepion > Acanthosepion lycidas. Next base: position 12,892,741 of record OZ010585.1, read on the forward strand.
TCTATAAAAAAATAGGCATTTTTGAAAATTATAAACAAAAGTTAATTCTTGGTTTTAAAAATCTTGCAAAAATAAAATATTTCTGAAACATTATTTGAGAAAGATTAGCAAATTCAAAGTTAAAATAATCTAATTGGAAACAAATATTACTTATAGTATAAAATGTTGTATACAAACATTTAACTACAGAGTCTTGTTTTTCTGATGTGTTAATTTATTGACAGTTGAACATGTTCATAGTTAAGTATGGTGGAGCAGACAATAAAGTTTATAAGGAGGGACAACCCTTAAAATACATGACCTTTTAATGATAGATTTATCGATTTGTACATCCATATTTCAAATAATCACTAGAAAATAAAGAGACTAGTTTGCTTTCTTTGTTTTGTGTTAATTTTTGATACATTCATTTTTAAAGATTCAAAAAGATTTTAAAGATTTGTTTAGGATTATCATTTCTCAAAAGGAAGTTGTAGACAACAAATGCAAATTTAAATTACTTAACATTAAATTTGACAACAGAATTAGCAGTTATATAATAATTCATATAAATGTATAAAAATGCAGTTTTTGTGTATGTTTTTCACACATTTTGTGCCTGTTAAACAGTGATTTGCAATCTTCTTAAGTGTGCCATGAAATATTGTCATGGCATACACGTGTGTGGGTGTGTAAATAGTAATGGTAGAGCATTAGTATTTCACACTAAATAAGCTGTACAAATAGCTGAATAGAAGCATTGAAATAAAGTAAGTTCATATTTGTGTGTATTTGTTTTTAAATCTATGGGTTTTATTTGATAACATTAAATGTATACCCATTAAAAATTTTGCAATGGGTGCCCTGATATTTTCATTTACCCCTAGGTGTGCTGTTGCTTAAAAAAGCTGAGAAACACTGCTCTAACACTTTTCTACATGAAAAAAAAAATTATCATTCCTATTCTTCTAATGAAAATAAAAAATCTTATTCAACAGTGATAAACATGTTATTTGTTGTATATAATATTCAAGAAATATTGGAGATAACCAAAAAAATGAAAGCAAAGTTTTTGAATAATGTAGGTACAATGCAATTACTTAAATATTGCTGCCATGGATAAATATGTTATGCAATATTTTCTCATGTTGAAATAATAACCCCCAAATATTATTTAATTTAAAATCATTATGGACAGAAAGTGATTAAAAACAAATTAATCAGCTTACACATTTTAATTCAAGTGTTTGAAGACAAACACTGAAGCAAATTTTAATTCCCTTCAACTTCTAAGTTTGTTTCAGATGAGTACAAGGGTTAAAATAAATAAAGTGTTCCTGGCATAATTCTAAAAATTAGGATTAATTAATCTGAAGAGTATAAAATATGGTCGATAGTGGGATGAAAGAAAGTCTTGTGTGTGGTTTTAACTGAAAAGAAAATTCTAAACTGTGAGAACCAAATTTCTCTCTGCATTTTAATTGAGATTCACCATTTCAAAGTTTCCCATTCAGCAGTTTTTGTTCAAATTGCTGCAATTAATTGCACAATTATGTATGCTAGGTTACATGCAACTGAAAGTTTACCTGTGTGGGTGAAAGTATTTAGCAGAATTCTATTTCTATTAAAATTTAAATTTCTTATGCTTAATGCCTCTCGGCCTTCATTGTGATGGTGTGGGGGAGGCATCAACAAATGAACAATTTCCCATAACAGTTCAACAGCATTTGAAATGTTAACCTCAGGCACCTCCATTTATGTCAGACACAATATATATATATATATATATATATATATATACATACACACATATATATATATATATATATATATACATACACACATCCCTGCAAGTGTAAGGTGGGTTCCAATGGAGTATAGTTCCAATGCCCAAATATATTTTAAAAAGTGCTCAATACTGGATAGAGCTTAATATATTTTATTAACAATTAAAACAGAAACATGTTATAAAAATCACTACATAAATGCAATCATGTTTCAGCACCATCGGTGCTTCTTCACTACCTGAAAAAGTACCAATAGTGCTGAAACATGATTGCAGCGGTTTATAACATTCTTATTATAAGTGTTATATATCAGGTCATCCCATAAGTTCTGTCCAAATTTTAGCTTTTTGTTAACATGAAATTTAAAGAGTATTTTATAATGTCTAATGGAGCTGAACATTATTTTTATGTTTAGATGCATTTAAAATGATCAAATTTTATTTCAGAGAACAATAAAATTAAATTTTGTTTGATTAAAACCCTGCTAACATGGAAGTACCCAAGAATCATTTGAGGCACATAATGCCTTTATGAGTTCAAGAAGTAACAACTCCAAGGACACATGGCCCAGTGTTGGTTGAAGTAATTCAAAAAGTGACTTGACCCTAAGAGTTACAAGTTCAATACCTGACCACAGCAAAAGAAACAAAAACTTGGAGAGTTGAGTTAACTGAAAACGAGATAAATGGCATGGCTGATGGAATAAAAACAATCTACCGATGTGAACTAAATAAAGGGTTCAGTTTGAAATTCCAACATATATCCCCTGAATAAAGTCCAAGCACACACTAGCCGAAGTGTCATGAATATAGCAATAAAGATGAGGACGACAGTCCAAATGATGTCAATAGTATAAATAATTTTTCTCCATTTCTCACTCCCTGATGAAACTTTAATAAAAGTGAAACATTAGATTGATAAACATTTCTGATTTGTTCTTTATCATTATAATCATACTAATAATGGGTAATAAAAGATAAAATGAAAAAATACTTAAGTGATGTTTCATCAGAGTATGTCTATATTTCTGAGATGAGGTATTATGTACAGTATTTACATTATGCGGACCATTGTCCTCATCTTTGTCGCCATATTTGTCACAACATTTTGGCCGTTGTACGCTCCGGCCTTCTTCAGGTATCCACTGTGCCATGTGTCCTCAAGGACACATGGCACAGTGGATAAAGGCGTTGGTTAGATCCAGTGACAAACCCAAAGAGTGTGAGTTCAATACCCGGTTAAGGCAGTGGATAACTTGAAGAGGGAAAATTAGCAGGAGATAACTGATAACTGACATCCATCAAACATGGCACGTGGAACTAGAACAGTCTACCCCAGGGATCGTAATAAAGGGTTCAGTTCGAAATTCCAACCACCTGAAGAAGGCCGGAGCGTACAACGGACGAAACGTTGTGACAAATATGGCGACAAAGATGAGGACAATGGTCCGCATAATGTAAATACTGATGTTTCATCATAAGAAAAAAAAATTTTCAGACTAATAACAGTTTTATTGATTGAATCAGTTTTACAAATAAAAAGTCAAGGAAAGTTGGGGAAGAAATATAAAAATGATGATTACAGTTTACATTGAAATATTAAATTATGGTGACCAATGTATCTAGAAGTTTAACTGAGCATATCTTGTTCAGCTTTTTATTGCTTTTGTTTTTATATTTATTGACTATTGTCATCAATTATCACATGTTGTATTAGCAGTGAAGAAAAAAGTTATGTTGTATATCATCAATGTAAATTTATATATAGGATTCTAAAATTAATGTACTACTATTTCACAGGAATAGTATAGGGCAGTCACACAGTTGTACAGTAGGAACTCGGCATACTTTGTTCTCTTCCCTACTACTTTGACAATAGAATGCTCCTACTTATAAATATGGCAAGTAGCCACATTAGAGTAGGATTTGAGGAGTAGTTGATTTTCTCAAGTTTTTCCAATCTATGTACGATCATTTAATGAGCCTCTTTGTTTTCTTTACCTAGTCTTCTGTTCATTCAATACTCTTTAACTACAGCTTTCCTAATTCTCAGAAAAGAATTTTGAACAAAGATAACATTACAACACTATCCAAAAGATCTACAAGTATAATAAAGTACTTAATACAATTGTAATCAAATTATCGGGCATGTATAAAGCATTGAGATTCAACAATTTGGTTTACACAGCTAAAAGTGTTCAAAAAAGTAAAACTTTAGTTACATGTGAACTTGATCATTTTTTTTTTTTTTTTTAAATCACTTATTCATAAACATGTCTTCACACGTACACATTTTATATATAATATTACACACACATGAAGCAAGAATTAATTGAAATAAGTTTCATTTCAAGAAGGTACATCTATTTAAGTTATATATTTTTCCAGCTTTCACATCTGGTTCAAATTTACTGAGAAATTGTTCAAAGTTGATAATTTTTTGTTTTTCCATCATCTATAGTCAGAATTGTTAATGCTATAAACATCATAGAGAAAATTATTATCTTCATCCTAGTATTTTTAGGAATATTTCTTATTTAATTATATGTATATCATATACAATGTCATGTGTAGAATGTTTTGTAATGATACGTAAAAGGGTTGAATTTTAATCTTTATTCATTAGGAGTCAGGAAAGTTGACATCACTTGTGGAAAAGCATGTTTTTTTTTTGTTTTTTTTTTAAATTGACTTCATGAAGTTTGACATAAGCCTGGACCGTCAATGCTGCGTATACAGTGGCAAACCATCCATATTCCTTTTGTGCTCCTTTGATATGGACCAAGTTCCACTCAGACAGCTTCTTCCCCAGAACTGTTACTTTGTGGAACAAACTCCCAAGAACTACAATTTTGGTCTCTTCGAGTCCAGGGTCAACCAATATTTACACTACTTATCCTCATAGTACTCTCTTACTTCTATCTTCCTTACAATCTCACTCTACCTTGAGCAATCCTTGACCTTGTATTAGGTGAACTATCAGTTAAAAAATTTAAATTTTACAAATAGCAACTGATTTAATAATACATCATACACTAAGTTCACACTTGAGAGTTTCAGAGTAAGGGTGAGGGAGTCTTGGATTTTCATTAACAGTTCTATTAATTACAACTGTCATTTGTGATGCTAATGGATACCTGCATGAAGATAAGAAACTATTTTCAGACATTGTTTCTTATCTTGAACTTGACAATTGTCTTCAGGTCACATTTCCCAAGTTAACTGCTGAATATTCAATTTCTGATTATTCTTCAAAAACACGTGAGGTGGACAACTCATTCTACTGACAGTCACCTGCTGCTGTAAAATGAGATATCCGTCACTTTCCAAGAAGTGTTTAACTATTAACAATTTACACTGGAATACGATCTTTAAGTAACTTTGGAGATCAGAACATGTATTTAGATTTTCTTTAAAAATCACAACTACACCATATCTTATAAATTGAAAGGCAACTTATAAATCTAGCTTTGTATTCAGGTTAATTCATTATAACAAATGATATGAAAATAGAAAAATATTGTTCTGTCCATGAGGATATTACACTATTTACATTATTCAGACTATTGTCATCATCTTTGTCGCTATATTTATTACAACAAAGATAAGAACAATAATCTGAATAATGTAAATTGTGTACACAATACCTCATCTCAGAAATATAGACAGATACTGGGGGATATTACAATTGAGAAAAGCTTAAGTCAAAGAAGAGAGAGTTTAGGCTAAATAGTAGCATATTTACCATTGGGTGCCAGTGGCTGGTATTTAATCATAGGCAAATAAAATGGGATTTTAAAATGATGATTTTTAGTTCCTACCAATTTGGAATATAGGCACATGACAATCTTATATCACCTGCATGTGATAAACAACCTTATCATAAGAGCACCCCCACATTTTTTTTAGCAGATATTTACAGTTTGGCAAAGGTGTCATTTTTTCCTGTCTGAATTTCTGGGATGAGCAGTTACTATTTACAGTCAGACTAATATCTTAATCTTTGTTATTATCCCATTGGTGTATTCCATTATGTCTGTACTGACTTAATAATTTCCATCTGAATTTCCGGGATGAGCAATTATCATTAACTACAGTTGGATTAAGGTCCTCATTTTTGTTATTATCACAACGTTTCAGCCATTGTACCCTTGAACTTTCTTCAGGTATGTGTCAATCTAGGTAAGCTTCAGGGAATTTCAAACTGAACTCTGGACCATGTTGTACAGGTTCAGTCTGTGGAAGCAGGGCAAGCAATAACTGAGAAGTACTTAAAAGAGAACATGATATCACTAGACATGGACTGCAGAATGAAAATCTAATACAGAATGAAAAAAAATGTTCAGTTTCAAATTCCAAGAAGGTTATCTACATTGGCAAACACTTGAAAAAGGCTGGAGAGCACAACTGCAAAAATATTGTGATAAAAAAAGATGAAGACATTAGTCCAAATGTTAATAATATTATAACAAATGTCATCTTGTTAAGTGAATAACTTCCCTACTCTGAAGATTTACTTAATAATGGTAAAGACTAATCACAACTGGTAATGAAGGTATAATCCATCTCAAGTGAAGGATGAGAAGGAAAAAAAAAGAACAAATGTTTTTTTTGTTTTTTTAAAGATGTTGCATGAGTCAAGACACATTCTTACCATCTTCAGGATCAATTGCCAGGATAAGATTTAGCATAGTTAGTGGCAGATCAATTGCAATAAATTCCCAGGAGTGCCCTTCTCATGTGTTTCACTACTTGTACACCCAACTGATTTGAATTCAGTTTCCCTTCTCTTAGATTGGCAGCTACTCAACACTAGATAATCCAGACTGCTCTACTATTTAACCCATAGCTGGGGGATGCAAAATACTACATGCTAAGTGCATTTTTGCAAAGCAAATGCAACAATTTTGACTTGAATTCAAACTTGATCCCAGTCACTATTATACTCTCTGCACATCCACAATAATGTTACATGTACTTGTAAAATCTGTAATAATTTAGTGCTTTCATATGTATCATTTGGAGTGCAGTGGTTAGCATACTTGTCTTAGAAGTCATTGCTTGTGAGTTCATTCTTCATTCAGCCCTCAAGTTGCATTATATCAGAATTTTGAAAATGCTGAATTATGGCTTACTATCCAGACTAGGAGGCATGGTAGATTAACAGATAGCGACTGGGATTGAGGAATCGGAGAGACAAGTGTGAATTCCAGTTGAATCCATTACATTCACTTATGTGCTAATACCCTTGGGAAAGGTATGAATCCTCTTCTCTTCCCCCAGCTAAGGGTAAATAGTAGGACAGATTGGGTTCTAAAGCCTTGGATGGCAACTGGTCTACTGCAGAAAGAAATGGCAACCTACTACAGGAAAAAATCTGCCTCATCAGTCATGTATCAAAAGATACATGATCACCTAAGTGGGTATCACATATGGCACATAACTGACTGATCCAGACTAGTTTACTCAGAGTTTTGATTGATATCCCCTAAGAATGGAAAGTGGAATGGGAACAATCTACCCCAAGGAGTCAAAGGTTTTTTTTTTGTTTTTTTTTAATCATTTCACCCCAAGCAAGGCGGGAAGCCACTAGCACACAAGGTGTTACAGAGGATTTGGAGAGAGAGCAGATAGGAGTGATAGAGGAAAGGATGGGGAGAAGGATAGTGGATAGATCAAGGAAACTGCAGATGTTGATTGACATTACATTTGAATAGTTGGAGATTATAGCTATCAGGGAAACAGGAAAAGGGAAGGGAGTTCCACAGGCAAGAGGTGCAAGACATGAGGCTATTGGAGCAGAAGAGATGGCTACATTTAACAGTTTCAACAGTGAAAGGGTGAGAGTGGGATGCTAGCCTCATAGGACGCTAGAATTCATGGAGTCTGGGAACCAGAGAAAGCAGCTCATCGGAGCAATTACCATGAAAGTATTTGTAAAAAAGACAGAGAGAGACAACAACACGTCTGTGAGATAGCAACTGCAGACGAGATGCTAGATCAGGGCCAATTACATTGCATATCCGTCTCTGGATCTTATCAAGAACCCCCGAGGCAAATTTTGGGTTAAAAATTTTTCGATTATCAAGTACAACAAACCTAAAGAAAGCCAGAGTATAGAATGATTGAAACATCATGAGTATAACAACCAACTGTATGCTAGTCTGAATATAAACTCATATAGTGAAGTTACAGAAGTTAAAGATATTTATCCTACAAAGATTTTTCATTTGATGAGCTCATCTGAACAATACCTGTTAGGCTCACTGTGCATTTGAACAGTGAGCAAAACAGACATGGCTAAAGACAGAATGCAAATTGCATTCTAAAAGATAAAACAACCAAAGCATTGTGATAACAACAACAAAGATGAGGAGAATAGTCTGAATGTAAATAGTGTAAATAATGAACTTGTCATCCCAGAAATTCAGACATAAAAGAGAAACTTAATTTTTATCCCATGATTAAGAATAACAAAGAAATATTTGAGACAATAATGACAAACTTCTTTTAAGACTTAGTTACTACTGGGTTTGTTTGCGTACACCGTTACATTACTATATGTGTGTATGTGAATTTGCATGTATAAACATATGTACATGTGTGTATAACAACAATTGTCAAATTGGGGGGGGGGCATGAAGCAAAGGAATTGGTAGAGATTTTAAAAGAAAGAAAGAACTCCCAAATAGGAAAGAATGTACACTTAGTTTGTATTCTTAAATCATGAGGACACAACTTTCTATCAAGTCACTTACTAAGTCTGCTGCTAGAAAGGTTGGCCGTGTCATGCAGGACAATTTTTCTAACTCAAGTCCATCTTGCAGTTTTATAAGTCTACCATTCATGCATTGAATATCATTACCAAATCTGGTCTGGTGCTTCTGGAGATTTTTGACAAAATCTAAAGAATCTGCAATGTTATCAGTCCTGACATATCAGCTTCAATCACTTTCCATATAGTATGATGAAGGTTAACTACAATCATCAAAAATTTAAATGCAACATCAATCATCATCTCCTGTCTTCTCAAATCCTGTTTCTTTCTCCTTGGTAACATTTTCTCAGGTTCCATCACTATCAGTAACAACTTGCATCTTAGTGGCTTTATTGCCTTGCTTGTAGTGAAATGATTAAAAAAAAAATAAATAAATAAAACACTGGTCAGGCTTGGTCAGTTTTCCTAAAACTAAATGAAAAATTCCAACAAAATTTATAAAATCTGAAACATTCTAAGAGAACTCAGTGATTGCTTTTGACAATGTAATAAAATGTCTACATATCTACTTGTAAGAGTAAACACTATAGAAAATTACTTTAAATGTTTATATTTCAAAAAGTCAGTGTGTTTGAATATTTCAGGAGGATTCAAACTAACTTGGTCATCTTGATAATCAAAAAGACTAGCTTCAAAATGCCATTTCTTTGTTGAAAAATAACTAATTTTAATGGCCTCACTATAAATATATAGATGCCATAAAAATCTTGGATCAATAAATTATCATAAATTCAACTAATTCCTGAGTCATGGAGATTTATATCAATAAGCTTTACAATGAAATTAAATCTGTATTAGTCATTTTTTAATAACTATTTTGTTAAGATTTAGAAAAGAGAAGAATATAGTATATATAGAAAAAGATTAGTATAATTTTTTTTTTTTTTTTTTTTTTTTTTTTTTTTTTTTTTTTTTACAAAATTTCGATCAATACACATTTTGACCTTTAGTCTACAGTCAAGAATTTTGGTTATTATTGACACATTGAAATAATTATTTCGAGGATTCATGATCTGCTTTCAGGAAACAATTTTATACATTTTATTTATCAAAGATTTTGCAATTATTATTATTATAAAAACAGTTTAACCATGTCTTTAAAAAAAATTATATAAATATCAAATAACTCTTCAAATGCACTGTACTTACAAAATATCAAAAGCTTTTCTTGCATTTTCATGTTTATGTTCAATACTTCCTGAATATCCAACTAAATAAATAACATTCTATTCAACTTTCAATTATTATGATTTCTATGTCAATTCATATTTGCCTCATTTCCTGTTGAGAAGTGATTATAAAAAAATTTCTGCTTTTTAAATTATTAAATGAAAAAAATATTAAAATAAAATTAACAATACAAATTAAATAAAAAGCAATTTATTAATGACCTTGTCTTAATTCTAAATGAGAGATTGCATTATAAGGTTTACATTCTCAGAGCAACAATTAAAAATGGCTTCGAGTGAATAAAGCATGCCAGCCTTAGTGAGAATCATCCTTCTGTCAGGTTATTTTCTCCTAATTTTCAAAACCGTTACTAGGGGACGCTCTACAGTACCATAAATACTCTGCGATAATTTTTTTTATTGCTCTCGTCTTACTTTTCCACTTGTACAGCAATAAGGTAAATCTCTCGTAGAAGATCGCGTTTTTCCCTTTTTGGGAAATGCATAAACAACACACACATGTACATATGCACATTCACATACTCTGGACTACAAAGTTTCCACATTCATTTGTTACACACATTGTCTTTGTGACTTGTAACCCTTTTTGTTGTTAACGCATTATTATTTGTTTATATATATATATATATATATATATATATATATATATATATATCAGTCCTTGTTCTTTCTTTACATTTCTTTGAAATTATGATAAAAATACTTGTAATAATTTCATACAAGAAAATTTATTATACAATTATTCTTTCCAACTAGGTTCCTCATTGATAAAGAAATGAGAAAATTGGTTCAAAAGAATCACTGAATAAAAGTAACACCTTATCACAGTAATACAGATGAGAAAATTTATCTTGTAGTAAAAGTGTTGCCATAATTAATGTAATAACTTTTGAAAAAAAAAAAATCTAAAAATTCAAACAAAAGCAAAACAGAAACCCCAAATTTTTGCAAAATAGTGAGAATAGCAGTAAAGACAATAAAACAATAACAATTTCTTTTAACATTCCTGAACATCTTAAAAATTATGGTGCTCTACAAATATTTTCATGGTGACCAAATACAAAATGACTGAAGTCTTGAAGGAATGTGTCAATAAGAGGAAAAAAAAAAAAAAAAAAAAAAAAAAAAAAGAATCAAGGATTATAACCAAAGGAACAATTTTAATATTTTTTTTTTTATTTATATTATTAATTGTATGAAAAACTTAATTTAAACTGTATATCATTATTTTTTCTAAGTTGCATGTGATATCCATTTTAGCTGTTACAGTTGAAAGTCTTGATATGGTTTCTGTTATTTGGTACAATTTAAATTAATTTCATATAATTAATTTTAAACAACTTAATAACTTGATCATACTACCTTTTGGTAAATTCAATCTTTAAGGTGATCAACAATTTGTATTTTACTCATACAAAAAGAGAAAATAAAGAGTAATAAAAAGAAAAAAAAAATGTTTAAAAAGCTAGACAGTAATCCAAAGAGAAGAAACAGTTTTAACTATAACTGAACATGATAATGGAATTTTTAAATTCTCATGCACAGTAAAGCATGAAATTTTAACACATTCCTAATTTTGAATATTTAAAAAAAAAAAAAAAAAAAAAAAAAATTAAATAACTAATTATGTACAGAGTGAACTATTATTCAGCTACCTTTTAGACACAAAGACTACCATTCACATATATAATTATTTGTTCAGACAGCAATTTTTTTTTTTTTTTTTTTTTCCACAGGCATGAAGGTTAAAGATTGCCAAATTTTTTTTTCAAAAATATCTTATTAGACACTTGCATGTGGTCAAAAAACTGGCAGATAGTAATTCAAAATGAACAAATTGGAGCTAAGATTAAGGATTAAAAAAAATATGTCTAACCACAAGAGTTTCATTTACCAAAATGGTTATGTCGCATGGTTGTGTAGGTGATGGAATGGATACAGGCTTGGAATGAGAAATCTCAGAGCAGAGTTCAAATTTCAGTTAGGTTTGTTACTTACACTTATACATAAATGCCCTTGAGAAAGGAACAAATCCATCTCCTTGCCTCCCACCCGACAGATAAAGGTTAAATAGAGCTGACTGGGCTCTTTAGCCATGGTTGGTAACCAGTCTAGGAGAAGGCCATCTGAATTCAAAACCAGTTCAAGAGGGGGCTAACAACAATGTCATGAAAATCTGTTACTCATTACAGAAAGCAGAGCAGCAATGCCTAGTATGGTGAAAGATGCAGCCCCATACACCTGCAGGACTTAAGTGAATTGCTACATGATATAGCAAGCTCCTACAGTACAGGATGCAAGCTAGAGTTTCATTCAGAGCAACACGTCTTTTCTAATGTTTGAAGTTTAATTTGTTGACTGAAAATATACTGCCCCCCCCAAAAAAATCACTGATTAAAATTTGATAAAAAATATATGAAACTACTAATGGTGTTGTTTCAGGAATAATAATTATTGTCTTCAAACAGTTGCATGCTTTTTCCTTGAAATTCTCAGACTAAGTATTTCCATTATTCTATATATGCATATTTTTTTAAATTGGTAACTTCACTTTGTTGCAATCCCAACAGCACTTTGACTATTAATGTACCTACTGATTGTAATACTTTTTCTTAAATTCAGTCACGACTTTAGCTATGTCGTAATAGTATTTACTGGTACATTGAGGTTTTAAAAGTATTTTTGATTATTTACCCCATAATAAATTAGTTAAATCAAAAGATTTAAAAAAAAAAAAAAAAAAAAAAAAAGCAAGAATAAACCATATTTTTTCTTTTTCATGAAAAAAGAAAAAAAATTTATTTTCCCAAGACAATGAACACTAAACATTTTACCATCAAAGTTAAACTTGAAAATATAAGGAATTATTTCTGACAGGACTACTATAAAATAACTTATAAGAATTAAACTTTCTTGGTGTAAGTTTTAGTATGCAAAGGGCATATCTTTTATAAAAGATAAAAAAGCTTACAGCAATAATGGTAAAGAAAACTTAAGGAAATATTCACAATCTAAAACTGAAAAGAAATCTAAAAATGCCACTGTTGAAATCAGAGACAGAAATTTATGATATAACTTAATAAAAACAGCACTGATTGCTTGTGGTATTATGAATGTAGCAAAAAACAAAAACAAAAAACTACTCAATTCTTTTATTAAAAATGTATACTGATAAAACATCTATTCTATAAATACTATACTACTTTATGTATTTATCAATATCATGTGCTTATCTGGTTTTGAAATAATGAGATATTCCATTATCATGGTTCCAGAGGCATTTTTTTGATACCAATAAGTGAACATGCCTCATATAAACATTTCAAAATATATTAGTAAATAGGGAAGAACAGGCTGCTAACACAGTGCTTTTTATTGCTTTTGTTGTGTTCTTCTATGTACCATATTCCTTCAGGACATTGGCAATCATGGCTCTCCACAACTTCTTATGCTCAGTAAATTTTGTCGTTTTGCCAGCTCTCTTAAACCCTGTTCTACTATTCATTTACACAAGCTTGTTAGGTAGGTTATGCACCGTTTTCCTCTTGCTATCAATATATCCTGTGAGTGTCATATTTTCTAAGCCCTCTTTTCTCACTATGTGCCTCAGAAATTTCAACTCTATCCTTCTGATGTTAAGTATAAGTGGCCATTTTATTTGCATTTTCTCTAAAACCTTGTGTTCTTTAATTTTACTGATGTAAAAAACAACCTTTTCTTAGCCATGACAATAAAATTACACAGAAAATATAAATTAAAATTGTGAAGTTACTTAAATATGCCATCATTTTTTGATGATGGCACATCTTGTATTTTGTATCAAGATTTACATTCCATGTATTATTTAACCTAATAATTCTATGTTTGTTATCTTAAGTCTTATGTTTCAGTCAGTGAATTCTATGGCCTTCTTCAGGTGATTATTGCATATGTCAAGATTTTAAAAGAATTTTATCTTCCAATAAGAAAAAAAATACAAATTAGATCGCTACGACATTAAGTAATGCTAATGTACTAGAATACTATACACATAACACAAGTAAACATTATTAGTTTGGTGCAAAAATAATGTCGTTTTCTCACATAGTAACATGTGTGAGAAAACGACATTATTTTTGCACCAACCTAATATTACAAACACTATCATTAAAAGCATTATTATTAATTACTAGCAGTAGAGCCCAGCGTTGCCCGGAGATGCAACAATAAGAGATAGATCAAGTATCAACCATCATAAAGACTGAAAAATAAAATTGACAAAGATTGTTTAAGGTTGACGGACACGCATGTCTTAATTAGTTTTTTTTTTTTTTTTTTACGAATTGGTCAAACCCAAACTCTAACACTGAATAGAATTTTATTATAAACAATAAATGGAAATTTGTAAATGGAATTTTTAAAGCATTCTGAATGTAAAAAATAAAGAAAAAAAGTGAAGTTTTGTTGAAATCGGTTGAAAAATGCAGGAAATCCGATCCCATATATAGACGAACACACAAACAAACAACCAACCTGGGTTTTATAATAAGTATAACTCGATATTACTAAGTATAACTCGATATCAGTTGTCCCCCTTTCATTAATGCCTCTTAATCGTGTTTTCAAATTGATTTCGTGCAAAAACAATTGTGTTTTTCCAATTTTTGGCACTGTCAGAACCACCGCAAGGTAATTTTACGTAGTCCTGTGAAGTTTTGTTGAAATCCAATCCAATATATAAAACATACAGACACACACAATCTGCGTTTTATAATAAGTAAGATTAAAATTGTTATTACTATAAAAATATAATGTTGATATTTTAAATATGAGTTTGAGAAGAGCCATCAATATTGTCCAGATAATAGAATCCTTAAGCAAAATATTAAGACATGGAGAAGATGCAATATGAAAAGACAGTGGCAGATGGTGGCAATGTGTGAAGACATTAAATATCTCATCATTGACATGCCACAATGGCTAACAAAGACAGTAAATTAACATGTATTTGGTCAAACTATTCCAGACAGAGTTTATCCCAATTTTTTTTTTCTACAAGGGGATGTTGAAAACATTTAGGGCTCAGTCCATTTCCCCATAATACTACAGCCACAGAGTTGAATCACCTACATTTCTTTTGCATTCCATTTCTAAGAAGAAAATTCTACTTAAATTTTTCCCAGATAACTGGTACATTGTGGAGAAAACTCACACATGGCTGCTTCAGTGAACACTAAAATCTTAACCTTTTCAAGTCAAGGGTCAATCGCTATCTACCTGCCTTATCCTTATAATCTCCACTTCTTTCTATCTATCTTCTTACATTCATATCACATACCTCATTCAGTAAGATGAAAAAACATTCTATGTAGTAATGTTTCAGCCTCTAAAATAACTTCATCAAAGGACTGAGGAAGGGGGAGGGAGATTCTTAATCGAGTAAAGAACTTTTCAACAGCACATTGTATAAACGATCAGAACAAAAACAAATCTAAAATTTGAAACAAAAATATGTATATTTTTAGTCTGTGTGTATGCCTGATAGACATTCCCAACACATAAGAAAGTATTCTACTTTATAAATCACCTGTTCATTTTAACCATAACTCATACTGTGAGTAGGTCTTAATTTTAGCAACATGAGCACTATTGTATTTGCAAAAATTTAAGTAAAATGTATGAAACTAGAAAAAAAAAAAAAAAAAGGAAAGAAAAAGCATCATTTCCAATATTCTCGACAGAATGATTGACAGCAACATGACCTAACACACTTTCCTTAAGCAAAGTCTATTTAAATCACGTTATTGACCAAGTCTTGTAACAAGAGATTTTTTCCGCAAAACTTATTTACAAGATATATATATATATATATATATATATATATATATATAGAGAGAGAGAGAGAGAGAGAGAGAGAGAGAGAGAGAGAGAGAGATGTGTGTGTGTGTGTGTGTGTAAAAATTTGACAGAACATATTTTAATCTTAATACCACCTTCCCTGGTTCTTGCAAGTTAGTAATACTCAATCTGGTGACTGGGGAGCAATCTCTATACATCACCTACATTTAAACACTAAGATGCACCCAGTAAAGCCCTAAGTTCGTAACCCAGATATATTTTGCTAATTACTTACATAGAAAACAAATGACCTTCTGAATAGACAAGATAAATATTTGATTCAGCAACATAATAATTTAATCACTGAAATTGGAAGTTTTTCAAAATAGTGGTAAAGGTTCAAGTCCAGTTAAAAGCAAGAGTTTCAAATACTGATTTTCAAGAGTTAGTTTTATTATTTGGGAGATTAAGTGCTACACCCCACCATCTCATTTAGCTTTTTGCCATACAAAACTAAGCTTATTAATGATAAAAAAAAAAGTTTTTATTGCTCTTAAATTCTCCAGATTCTTTATAAAAAAAGTGAAAGGAGGAAAGAAAAGTAGGATACTTAAAAATGGAATTAGCAAATTAACAAGGTACTAATGACATAGATTTGTTTTGTTTTTTTTTTTGTAATCATGTTACTGCCACGATCAATAATTAATAAAATACTATCAAAACTTTGGGATGCAGAAAAAGTTACTCAAGAAGCAGACATTCATATTGTTTTATTGATTTTTTGTTTTGTTTTTTACGACTTGTCAACCCTTTGTGGGTTAAAGCCGTAACATATTTTGAATTATAAGAGTTCATTAAGAAATCTTTTTTTTTTTTTTTTTTTAGTAAATTACATTAAGTGAAAACCATATTTACTAATCAAAAGTTAAAAAGCTTAATACAAATTACTAAGTATTTTGCTCTAAGATTTTTAAAATAATTTTTTATTTTTTTATGTATGTAACGTGCCCCTGTTTGAAATACAAGACATTATCAGAAAATAAGAGCAATGACTATAGTAAATTTAAAGTCAACATTGCTAAAATTAGATTATGGAGAATATTTTCCAACATTTTACTACTGTGTACTTAAAAATTATATAAAATGTGCTCTCACCTGTTAGGACAAACGTGTGGACTCATTTTATCAGCACTTTTTACGTCACTGACGAGTGACAAGCACCGCTACTGTTTGTTTAAAAATCCATTTCTCTTAAAAAGTAAATTTTTTTTTTTTTTTTTTTCAAATCAGATTATATTAAATCAGCTAATATTCCTCAAATAAGTTTTTTTGGAAGATTTTTAAAACCGAGAATTAATTTTTGTTTACAAATGTGTCAAAAACGGCTGATTTTTAATGATTTTCTGAAAGCGACCAAAAAGTTGAGATTCTAATCAATATAGTTTCTATTTGAAATACAGTGTAACCCGGATATAAGAGAGTTGTCGGGACCGGGGAAGAAGTTTCTTATATCCGGGTTTGGTCTATTTTGTTTAAATAAGTATGGCTCTAATTTAGGACCAGAGAAAATCTCTCATATCCGGGTCTCTATGATTAAAGTATTTTGCTGGTTTGCTTATTAGAAATAGTAAATTTAATCATTTGTTTCAATTAAAGCTAAAAAGAAAGCTTCAAGAATGCTTTTTCATTTTTTAAACCTTAGGTATCGAAAATTTAGTGGAGGTGCTATATTTGTAGGAAATAAGATTTTTTTTCTTTCCTCATCATAAAGAACCGATTTCACTCACTCAAGATAGCCACTCTAATCGATCCACTAAATGCCAAATCGGGAGAATGGTTTAAAATTTTTCATTTTATGTCGTTAATTAAAGAAGAAAGAATCTCCTAAAAAAAACTATTTGGACATAAACAGGGTAAAAGGTGGGGGGATATAATTAAAAAACAAGAAGTTTTCATTTTTTAGAACTTTGCTTACTATTGGTCGATACATCATTTACAAAAGTAAAACTAACAATGAATGAAACCGTTTAAAAATAAATAATGAAATTAAAATAGAATAACAAGAAAAAGTGTGAAAAATAAATATATCGATTTTGTCATTAGCACCTGCCGCATTGTTTAAATATCCATTTTACAGGGAAGGGATTTTTAATTTAGGCAAACAATGCACAGGTTTTTTTGTCTTATTAAATAAATAAGTGCAAAGAGATTTTTCTTCTTACATGCGACTAAATTATTGATTTTGGCAAAATTCTCAATTCGATACACACACACACACACACAAAAGAAAAAACTTTTGAAGCAGAAAAATCGATTTCTTTGCAAATTTGTGAGGCTAAAAAAAAATCCTTCACGGTCCGTTTCAATATAAAGAAAAAAAATAGTTAGGTACCTTAGTTTTTTAAAGCAATTTAACAGTCCCTTTTATTTTGTACATCACTGATAACGGTTATATAACCTAAATGAGCTTCATAATCATCAAGTACCCAACATCAGTCTTTAGCCGGGACCAATTTTTAATAAACAAAACAAAAAAAACAAACTAAGCTTTGTTCGTGTAAGAAGACTAAAAAAGAAAAAAAATTAAAGACAAGTTCGGGCATATCGATATCTACGTGGGTCATATCACTTCATAAATTTACTTTTTTTATTGAAAACACACTATTTTTTTCTTGTAACAATATTGTGGCCTGACGATTGCATAGCATGAAACAGACTGTCGCCTCTAAGTGTTGACTTCTATGTTCACTTTTTGAAACTGGATATACAAACACTTCCCCAGTTAATGATGAAGATAGAGACCGCAGGATCGAGTCCACACGAAGGACGACTTTTGAAGAAAAACGCAACATTTTTTTTTTTTTTAATGAAGTAGAGTACAAACATTACTAACTCGAATGATAATGATGAAGCACTCAATTATTATTTTCTTTTTTTCTTTACTTTATCAAAAAAAAAGAAGTTGAAAAATTAGTTTAGTACACTGAGGCAGGAGATAGGAATTTGGAACTTTAAAAAGGCCAGAAAGGTCAATTATTGAATTTAATTGAAAAAACTTTTTAATATAAATTATAAAACAAAGTTTTCTTGTTTCAATGTCTTCTTTGGCAATGACATTCATTATTTCCTTATCGCTAAAGAAAGTATCTAAAAAACAAAGTTTTTAAGGTTAGTATGGTTGGTAAAAGGCCAATGAGAGAGAAGGATGTTGGGCCAAATAAACGAAAGACAGGTATATCCGAAATCCTGCAAGGTTCGAACTGCAGAGAGCCTTTGTGAGCAAGCTCTCTAATCAATTTCACATTTAGCAATGAATTTCAGCTTTTTTTTTTTCATTCATAAACGAAATGGAATGTAAATTAAAATAACCTACGTATGGTAATTAGTTAAATTAAAATAAAAATAAAACTGACAACGTACAGTTGTACAAATACCGATAATTTGAATTGAATTTTTAACTTTTTTTTTTATTTGTTAAAAACGAAGGGCGGGGGGTGCAAATAAAAAAAAAAAAAAAAAAAAAAAAAAAAAAACTTTCGTCTCATTTATTTACAAAAAAAGCGTCATATCAAGATTCATTTTCCAATTAGGTCTTATCGAAATTTCTATAAAGAAATTTTTATTTCATTTCAAACATTCATTGAAAATTAAAATGCCGTGATATCATTTTCCCGCTTTTCTTCAGTAAATTTTATGAAGTTATTTGATCACGTGATTAAATATTCATCATTAGTCTTCTTACTCTTCTTGTCATATGGTTTATGATTAGAACACTTAAAAATCTTTGCTGTCGTAAAATTTTGGTATCAACTTTTTTTTATTTTTTTTTTTATTGGAAACTTTTCAAAAATTAATGTTCGCCGTTACCAGTTGTAAAGTCGAAATAAATGACTATACTATTTTTTTAATTTTTGTTTAATCTGAAGTGAAATTATTAATTTTTTAGTTAGAGGATGTTCCAGTTCCAGTTCCAGATATTTTTTTTAAATTTAAGTTTTTTTACTCTCGTAAAAACCAATTCTTGTGGTGCACCCGATCAAGATCGAACTCATGAGAAATAAACTAATTTGCTAATCATTACTCGTGACAATTTTTTCTTTTAGTTAAAAAAAGATAGTCGTTTTCATTTTAAACTTAAACAGTTCTTATTTTATTTATTTTTTATTCAATCTCGAGATTATTTAGGGGTGTTGTAAAAAGCAAACACGTAAATAAAATTATTCTTTGTATGATATTAAAAAAAAAAAGTCTGGAGCAAAAAGTAAAATTATCAATTAAAAATGTGGGGAATTGTAAATTTCCCTATGAGTGTGTGTACTGCTTGTTTTGTTTTTTTTTGTTGTTGTTTTTTTAAAATCCGAAGTTTCCCTCTTAAAACAGATTATTTCGCATATTCATAAAGTAATTTTTTTTTTACGTAATTATCAAGTTAACATATCAAATTATTTATATTAGATATAAAATAAAAATGAGTTTCTTGGGTTTTAGTCCGAACAGTTAATAATAGACATTCATAGGTTTTTAAAATTTTCGGACAGAAGAAAAAAAGATGAGTAGAAAGGACGATGTATGATTAGCAAATCAACAAAAGAGAGAAACAGAAAAAAAAAAGACGCATAAAAAATGTAGACGGACGAAAAAGAAAAAAAAAAAACTGTAACTCACCATGGTCAAACCCTATGAACCACGTAGCATAATTTTTGGTTTCCTTTCTACCCCGAATCATATTCAGTATATGTTTGTAATAAAACCCGTACGATATGATCCAACAGGTGCTAACTCCATACTTTCAACTTCTAGTTAAGGTTGTTGTCTAGCCTATGTAGTGAATGTATAGTGAGGACATGACTCAAACGAAATTCAGGTAAAACTTCAAACTTCGTCTACACTACAATAGTAAAAGTGGTCCATCGCTTGCTGACTGATTGTAAATAATAATACCAACGGGTAGGTAGGTAGGCACGACGCTAAGTAGAAAAGAAGAATTTTAAAACTTTAGTTGTTGTGGCTGTATATTGTTATATTGTCGTCAGTCAATTTGTGTAGTAGTAAAACGCAACAATAACGCTGGAGACAGGTAAGATGATAGACTTGTTAGATGCGTGTGTTCTGCAGCAGCTGGGGAAGGAGGAACTGACTGGTAAGCTCAGGTAGCCAAAGTATGATAACAGTTGGCTGTGAGTTTATCAGGTGTGTAGCTGTCTGACTATGTGCGTGTGTACGTATGGCTGGACATAATCTTTATATTTAGTTAAACATTAAACAATGACACAGCCCAAGAAGTATTAGTAAAAAAGGGTTGGTTGGTTAGCAATTATTGGGTTTTCTGAACTGAGGAAAGATGCCGCTCACCACTCCAGCCAAGCTAGTTAAAGGCTGCAATTTTTTTTTTTTTATCTTATATTTTCCAATAACTGAAAGTAGCCCACCTGACTAGAACATTATTTGTCAATGAGTGTCTAAAAAAAAATCATTTATGGTTTAAAAAGACCAGATTTGGAGAAAATGGAAAAGAAAGACCGAGTTGCGCCAAGCCTCAAAGAAGAGACAAGCAGACTAGCTTTGAAAATTAGTTTTCTTTTCTCCAGAATCTTGTTTTCCGAACTGAACAATCGGCATTACAACTAGAATTTTTTTTTTTTTCATGTTACTACCGCTCCAGAACACGGGTGTGTCTAACACTGTAATATTAAAAATTAATTTAATTTTAATTATTAAAAATAAAAAAGTTTATAGGGGGTCTAGTTTTCTGTTATTGATCTGCTCAAGGAAGCCAAGACAAAAAAAAAAACAAACAAAAAAAAACAATCATATACTCACACGATATAATTTCTTAAAAGGAAAATAAATAAATAAAATAAAAATAACCTGAAAATCATAATCTGGAGTGTTTTTAATTGATATGAAAAAAGAACTCCAGATTACTGTATTACGAATTACATTTTTTGGGGGTAGGGGTCTTCTAGTAGTGGTGTATAACAAAAAAGAAAGATTTTTTTTTCTTAGTTTATGGACCTATAATCATTCTTTTAATTACCGTCTATTTTATTACTTACTTGTTCAGTACCTACACCTAATTAATTCTTAGTGGGTCTTATTAAAATTTTGCTGACAAGCCAACCTTGCAAAATAGACTTAGGCTTAGTTAGTACATAATGGATGATGATGTTGGGGTAATGAAGGTAACCCCCTTGTGAGAAAAGAAAAAAAAAAAAGAAAATGGTAAAATAAAAAAATCATCAGCAACTTAGAATCTTGCTCTTAAACCAATTGGTACGTTTTATCTGAAATGTCTATTTTGAACTCCCGCCCACCTCACAACTACATGAATCCACCTATTATCCCAATAGTAGAGATCATGGTCTTAAATGACACACTACCCTCAATCCACTCCTTATTCTCAATTCCCCGACTAATCCCAACTTAGCCTGAATGGGGTCTACAGCCTTATTCAGCAACTTTCCTAAAGTTGGCATCATGATAAAATCAGCCAGCCTCCTGTACTGTGATCAGATTAATAAGAGTAAACAGGCTCACCTATCATCCGGTTTGCACTCCTTCCACGTTTATTGAACAGGTGTAGAGAATCATCCCTTGTTGTTCCCTGTTTAGGATATGATTTACCAGTTCTCTTTTCCCTGGGCATAATGATTTAACTGTCTAAACTTTTTGATGATCAAATTAATCAGTAGCTGCAACTTTCCATTTCATGAGGGTACTGGGTTAGCAGTTCACTGGCTGCTGCATCCAATTGATAGTAAGGTGCACAAACTCTTTGGTAGCACTTAGGCTGCTCTGATCAACAGTTACATAATATCAGGGTATTTGCAATACCATGTCACGCATGGGTAGCTGTCCCTTCTTGTATTTCCGGTGGACAAGCCTGAGGCTGCATTATGATTTAGTCTCAGCCACATCCTGGCCAGTTTGTATTGCCATTGATGACAGAGAGTGATAATTATGTTGGTCTTTTTCCTTTTCTTTTTCTCCTTGAAACAAATCTCCTTATGACAAATACAATGAAAACAAATATGAGAAAACCGATAAACAAAAGACTGCCTACCCCCCCCCACACACACACACTGAACCTTTCTTTTTCTCATTCATTCATAGTATCCATTCATAGAATCTTTTCTCTTGGAACTGTTACCAGGTATCTTTGCACTTTGTGAGACCATTTTAAATTCTTCCATTTCTACCAATGAATTTTCAGTTCCAGGCTATCTTCCCTTTTGCCAAAAAGATTCTAGCATTCGCATGCATGGCCTTGGTGTTTGCATTCACATGCATGGTGTTGGTGTTTACATCCAGGATAATCTTCTAATGGCCAGGGAATTATCACTCGATCCCCTGATAACTCTTTCATGTGCTTTTGACTTTCTTTATTATCCTCTGCTAGCTATTTTTTTCTTTTATCGATCCCCATCTTCTCAGGGCTGCAGTATATTTCTGACAGCATAGAAATGGCACTCTCTCTTCATCTTCATGCAAATATCTTTGTGTTCAGTGATTTTAATGCATGTCACAACACATAGCTCAAACATTCTAATGTTACTCCTGTTGCCAGTATTCAGATTTTCAATTTTTACATTGCTCAGTCTATTACTCAAAACAATGGATTTCCTTATTCATTTCCCTAATAAATTTGAGCAAAATGATTATTTACTAGATTTATTTATTAACTCTTCTCCCAGCTCTTGCTGAGCATTGCAGCACTGTCCTCTTGGCAAATCAGATCACTCTTTCATTCCTTCTTGGAAATTTCAGGTAAAATCTCAATCTTCTTCATGGTTCACACCAGCATGTTCTGCTGCTATAACCCGCAGGAACCATTATTTCTGGTGATACCAGTGCAACAGTTCTGATCATAACAGAAGCTTATTCATACCATCTGTTATACCACAAAACCTCCATACATGTATATATATATATATATATATATATATATATATATATATATATATATAAAGATATATATATATAGATAGATAGATAGATAGATAATATCAAATCTATGTGGAAAGGATAATACAAGTA
>OZ010585.1:12921527-12949027 GCA_963932145.1 Acanthosepion lycidas
TTTTTTTCTATAAAAAAATTCAATTACTTGGGTATTTCATTTAAAATGTTTACCAATTAATTTCAGAAAGTATTGACCAATATTTATATTAGATAGTTAACAGAAAGGAGAGTTAAACCATATAACTTTTCTTTTTCTATGTGTGGTTCTATTTATTTTAGTATCTTTCAAAGATTCTGGGTAAAATAAATCTTTTTTTTAAAGCCACTTTTTTTCACCAGGTCATGGTACCCAATATATATATTATATTATATTATATTATATTATATTATATTATATATATGTATATATATTGGGTACCTCGACCTGGTGTAATGGTTAGCAAGCTTGTCTTACTAGAACAATTACGACTGAGTAGTGAGTTTGATTCTCACTGGCTGCTCCTTATTTCGGCCTTGTGCCACATCTAAGCTACACTTGGAAAATCACTATATATATATATATATATATATACATATATATATATATATATATGTTATTAAACAATACTGATGAGTTACTTCTGTTTAGTTTTATTATTATGTTTTTCTTGAATGTGCACAAGTGTTTTCATTTCTGAACTTAATGTAAAAATTGTCCAAAAGTTTATTGATTCCAAGTGCTTTTGGTTAAAAGCGTTAGCCATTTTCAATATTACCATAATAAATGGTGTGTAATTGCTATTGTAAGTGGTATAAGACTTGTTGAAATTAGATCTATTCTTAGTTTCCAGCAACTTTTATACCATCTACAATAGCAATTACATACCATATATAACAAACAAAATTCTGTAAAAGAAAAATACTTGTATGCATACAAGAAAAAAATTTAAAAAACTAAATAAAAATCCTTGTCAGTC
The DNA here is from genome assembly GCA_963932145.1 of Acanthosepion lycidas. Classification (NCBI taxonomy): domain Eukaryota; kingdom Metazoa; phylum Mollusca; class Cephalopoda; order Sepiida; family Sepiidae; genus Acanthosepion; species Acanthosepion lycidas. Next base: position 12,922,366 of record OZ010585.1, read on the forward strand.
TTAATCTTGTATTTAAAAAAGCTTGCTATATATATATATATATATAACAATACATTTAAACCATATCACCATATCACAAAGATAATGAAACTTCAATTTATATTAACGTTAACTCTAATCATCCCAATCCAATAATTAGACAAATTCCTACCACTGTAAATACTAGAATCAATTGATTATCTTCTAATAATAAAATTTTCAATGAAAATAAAAAAATCTTATTATGATGCCCTGATATATATATATTTATATATATATGATGGAATTTAGGCAAACCAGTTGGATGTTTAGAATTATTTCCACAAATTCTAGTTTCACAATATATATATATATATCACCATGTTTCTGACCAGATAGAAATCGTGTGTGCATTTTCTTCCTTTTTTTATGGAAGAGTGCACATTGCTGGTGAACTGGAAGTTATCTGAGAGTGGGCTATAAATTGCCAAGAGGAGTTGCAATGTGTAGTTATAAGGATGGAAAAAATTGTAGCTAACGGAAGGTACACAAATTGATACCTGATCAGTATCAGCTGAGTCACCATGGAGAGGAGGTGTGATGTTGAAAGACCTGAATCCCCTAATGAACCTTGGCTAGAAACATCACTGATGATATGCACCAAAGCATCCAATAGATGTATTTTACAAAATATATGTATACATATATATGTGTATAGGGAGAAAGAGAGAGAGACTAATGTAATCCTGAAGATGAACTTGAATTTCAACATAATATTCTTATTGCCCACTTACCCGTGCTGCTGGGCCATGTAGTAAAGATGCCTCATGAAAGCTTGAGGTTACAAGGCCCAAAACATTATTATGATAACAACAAGGATGAAGACATTAGATTGACAATAAATAATGCTAAACCTTCATGTCAAAAATCCAGACAGAAACACCACCCTACAAAAGAGTCACTTCAGCAATGCAGTTGGGGTGGTTTACCACACAAAACACATAGCCCTAAATTGGCTCCTTCATCTTATTATCTACTTGGTTCCCTAAAATGATATCTTGGAAGCAATTCCACGCAAATGATAAATGTTGATAGAGAGAAGTAAGGAGGATTCTACTTCTCTCCCTGACATGTTCTTCCAAGAGGGTATTTATATGTTTGTACTGTAATGAGACAAACAGATCAATCTCAATGTCAACCACATGGAAAAGTATGATAGATGTTCTGATAACATATGCACAATGTTTTATTTGTATAGTAAGAAATATATTTGATTATTAAATGTTTCCTATATTTTATATTCTCTACTTTATGTAAAATAAGACAAGATATTCTTTCAAATGTGGGCACTTCCAAAAATAGGTCAAATGTCAGGAAGTTCCATGTCCTTTAACCTTAAAATCTACACAAACTTCTGGTATAAAGGAAGTTACACTCTGGTTGGGTGAAATGCAACAAAACTCAGATTCAGTACATGTACAAAAGATGCTTCATGAGATACAGGTTAGATGGGTAATACAAGGTAATCTTTACTATTCCAACAATCTAACTTATAATCTATTTGCTTGTAATGCATGAGGGCAGTGGCATAGCTAGACTGTGTACTGGCTGGGGTAACCCTTGAGTTTGCTCACCGCTCCCCTCCCTGAAAAAGTACATATTGCAAAGTGACCTGCTCTTAAAGTTAAAAAAGCTAGTTTGTGTACCATTATAATATTATTTTAACAGTCAAATATAGTATGCTTTAAATACCCACCAAACATACTTAATCAGTAACAGTTAAAAAGCAAAAATGACATTTAGGGGAAAAAAAAAAGTGTAAAAAATTAAGAACATCTTTATTTCTGAAATGAAAATTACAACTTTCTACAAAGTAACATTTCGTGATTTTTTCTTGGTAAATTCTTTAATGACATTGTCCAAGAATATTTCATTTGTCAATTGTCTCTCTATAGACAATAGGTAGGCAAATATATATGCCATAGTTTAAGTTACACAAAATCAAAAAAGATGCTTCACATGTGAATACTGTCCCAACTTTAAAACCTCTTTTATTTCAATAAAGCCTATACCGGCTCATAGCCTACAGCAGATGCAAAAGTGCTACCTGGGGTGGAATGCCCCCCTCTAGCTACACCACCGCATAGTGGTCTACTTGGTCTCAATCATGACCACTATAATATCTATTTATAAACTCTTGATTTAACAAATACTAATCATTTACAGTAGTGACAGTTTGGTAGACAATAAGTTTTTGAATAAAAAAAAATATCAGTCTGTTTCTAAAGAAAAACATAATTTCCAAAATGATACTAAATAATATCTAAAAACATTTTATGTACATTTGATATATGCTAATAGCATGTATCTATCTAGATATAGGTTATCTCATCCAGGATAAAGAAAGAATTGTTAATTTCAATAATGAAGAATTTTTTTAATGATTATCCAACATTTAAAAAAAATATAAATCTTTGATTTTTAAATTAATTTTTGTATACATTTCTACAAGTTCAGTCATCCTAGCATATAATATTGAAGTTTAGGTGTTATAAAAAAAGACAAAATGTAAAGTCATTTGCAAGAGAAACAGCCCAAGCTGCAAGCTACGAATTAGAGATGTCAAAATCAAACAAGTATGAAAGTTTCAATCCCTGGGAAGTTTTTTAGCAGATACCAGAAAATGTATCTGTCTATATTTCTGAGATGAGGTATTATGTACATTATTTACATTATTTGTCCTCATCTTTGTTGCCATATTTATTATGTTTCAGCCGTTGTATGCTCCAGCCTTCTTCAGGTGGTTGGAATGTCAAACTGAACCCTTTATTTCACACACTGGGAAATTAACAGGAGATAAATGACATCCATTAAACATGGCACGTGAAACTAGAACAGTCTACCCCAGTGAATGAAATAAAGGGTTCAGTTTGACATTCCAACCACCTGAAGAAGGCCGGAACGTACAACGGCTGAAACATTGTAATAAATATGGCGACAAAGATGAGGAAAATAGTACAAATAATGTAAATAATGTACTAGAAAATGTGTCACAGAAAACTGAAGGCACATTGGAATAACAAAAGATTTCTTCCAAAAACTAAACAAAATATTAAGAAATAGGAAAATTTTGTTTGAAACAAAGAAAAGGGTGATGAACTGCAACATAATATCAATCCTCCTATATGGTAGTGAATACTGGATATTTTCTTCACAGATAAAGAGGAAACTTAAGGCAACAGAAATGTAGTTCTCCAGAAGGATGCTGAGAATACCATGGATGGAACATGTAAGCAAAGAGGATGCCTTTAATAAAACAAAAATGAAAATGACACTTGTACTAAAATCAGAAAGAGTTTAAATTTCTGGGGTACATAATGAAGAAAGAAGGCTTGGGGAATTTAACACTCACAGGATATACTGAGGGACAGAGGGAAACAGCAAATACAGGGTACAATGCATAAATTGTTGTCTAAATGACACAAAAATGAAAATAACACTGACATCTCATTTTAACAGATATATTTCCCAAAATTACATAAAAAATGTCTTGAAATACTAAAGAGTAAATTCGTTCAATAAAAGCACCATTGACTTCAACTATGGCCTCAAGATGACTTTGGAATCTCCTTTATCTTTTCTGGAAGGTCTCCTTGTTTAAGTTGGTGAATGCTGCCATAATCCTTGCCTTCAGGTCATCTTTGGTGGAGTTTTCTTGGTCTCTCGCTCAACTGCATTCCATACTTAATAATCAAGGGGGTTGCAGTTTGGGGAGCTAATTGGCCAGATATAAGGGGTAATATGCTTGCAAAAATTGTCTGACAGCCATGACTGGTTTCTCCTGCTTGTGTGGCATGGTGTACTGTTGCCAGACATAGGATCTTCCCAAAGCCACCCTCTTGATCCAGGGCAGCACTACCTCCTCAAGGCACTTGATGTAGGCCTCCATGTGATCACTCCAAATACCATGATGTTGCCTGGATATATCATCCAACTCTTTCCAAATCTGTTCTCAGATTGACACCCAAACACTCTGAAAAGTTCATAAAGAAGCTTCTGGTGCAAATGCCAAGCCGTACAGCATGCTGTTTCCAAATTTCTGGCAGAGTGAGTTGCATCATTATGCTCTTTTTCTCACAACTGACCCTACTATAGACTGCACTTGACAAAATCAAAAACAAACAAAGCAAATGCACAAAATTAAAAATATAGAATGGCTATAATTTATCCATCACAATGTGTAGATTAACTAATGAATTTATGTAAATGGATAGCAGAACAAGGAGTGGGAGAGATAGTCATGAGACAAACATTACTTAGCACTACAAAGGCCTGGAAGTTGTGGAGAGCTGTGATCACCTGTCTCTTGAAGGGACATGACATATAAAAGAAGACCCATTTTACACACTTATAGCAACAATGTAATTCAATACTATAAGAACATTTCTTAGGTTGTAGGTTGAATATCTTTTTGATTATAGTTGGGGTAAATGCTATCCTAAAGAAATGAGAGAGACAGAAAGTTGAGATATATCTGCACATTGTATGTCATCCAGTTAGTATTACCAGTCATGTGATATGAAAGGATAAATCTGTTATCTTTAAACTGCATTTTTTGACAAAAGGTAGAACTAGGAGTGGGTCAACTTGGAACATACAGGGAACATAACTTTAATCATAATGAAGATATTTTAAAATGCAGGTTATAATTTTAATACATCTTTGAAACCCAAATTCCTTCTTCATATAGTTCTATTTAGAATCTAAAGAATTTAAAAATAGAGAATTTTTTTGAATCCTATCACCCAAGCAAGGCAATAAAGCCATTAAGATTCAAGAGGCCAATGTGTATGAAAGAATAAGAAAAAAAGAAAAACATTATTAAGGAGAGAGAATAAAAGAACAGGAATTAAGAAGACAGAATTAATATTGCATTTAAATTTTTGTAGTTCAAAGTTGACCGGAAAGCTGCCAATCTAGTACTGTGCTTTAATTCGTCATATCAAGTTACCAAAGTGGAAAGCTCATTAGGACAATTACCATGAAATCATTTATAGAAAATGCTCAGGGAAGCTACATTATGGCAGTGGGAAAGTGACTGAGGCTGAGATGCCAGGTCAGGAATGATAACATTGCAGATTCTTTTTTGGATTTTATCAAGAATCAATAAATACATAACAGAAGCACTAGACCAGATGTGACAGCAATATTCAATGCATAGATGAAGAGTAAGCTTATAAACATGTAAGGTAGATTCTGGCAAGAAAAACTATCAATCACAATACAGTAAACTAACTTTCCAAGCAGCAAACCTAGTAATTGATTCAATATAATATTTCTACTTCATGTCAGTGGAAAACATTAGCCCAAGAAGATACAATGAATCACCCTCCTGGGTTGATAAATTGGTTGATAAATTTCCAAAGAATTAAATTCAGGTTTTCAAAAGAAATAGATTTCAACATCTACAGAAACTTTACATATATATGTCTATAAAGGACAAGTAGGTCACAAAAAGAGAGAAAAAGAAAATTATATATATATATATATATATATATATATATATATATATATATATATATATATATATGCTACTTCGTCTCTGTGCAGAAAAAGAGCAAAAGTGTTTGTGTGTTTTCCTTATATAGTCCTGAATAGAACCCTACCTAACAAGCATCTTTTCAGATTGGGTGCGGTAGCACCTACATTCATTGGATTACAGAAAACATTTTACATGTCATAGGTAGATACATAAAAACAGTCTTTAAGTAGTAATGATGTTTAAGAATAAACCCAATTTATGTTGGAAAAATACAGAAAATTTTCACATAACATTATTAGGTGGTTAATGGAAGGACAATAGAATGCATGTTTGACAGCTCAAGGTGTGAGTTACATACTCAGAATGTCAAAATTAAGCAGGTACAAAAATCTAGCATAGTAACAGATGACAGAAAGTGTGGCACACAAATATGAAGGCGCAAAGAAATAGGGAAAGTTGCTTTTCAGAAACTGAGCAAGATAATGAAGGAATCAAAAAATGTCACTAGAAACAAAGAAAAGTGAATTGGATTTTTAAGTAATGTCTAATCTCCAATATGACAGTGAATGCTGAACAATTTTATGACAAGTGAAGGAAAGCAACAGCATTGTGCTTCTAATGCTGAATTTTGAAAATACCATGGACAGAATATGTTAGAAATGAGGACATTTTTAAAGAAAATGGAAACTACAAAGAAACCACTGGTAACAATCATTAAGACCAGAAGCAATAAAGATGTGGACCTACCAATGAATATTAAGAGTACCATTGACAGAGCATGTGAGAAACAAGGAATTTTTAAGAAGATTAGGAATAAAAAAGAAACTTCTGTTAACAATTATTAAGACTAGAAGCAGCAAAGATGTAGTTCAACCAACAAATATTGAGAATATCATGAAGAGAACATGTGAGAAATTTGGAAATTTTTAAAGAGAATAAAAACTATAAAGCAGTCAGAAAGAGAGAAATTTATGAAAAGCATAATGAAGATAGAAGGCCTGGAGACTTTGATACACACAGAGTACATCAAAGGCAAAAGAAACAGGAATGCATTGAGAAACAAATTTGGGTAGTGGATGGAGGAAGAAGTACCACAAAAAGATTGACCATAAAGGACTTCCCCCTCAAAAAATAGGCCACTGTGAAGGACCATGATTGTCCTGAAAAGAACTTGACAGATAGCGACAATGATATTACTAAGGCAAAGATAATATATACTAGAAACTGCAGAAGGGATGTCATAATGGTTATCAGTACAAAATAAACTATTCTTGGTTCAAATTCTGGTTTAGGATCTCCATGTTCAGTCTATACAGATGGCCTTTGGAAAATATGAATTCACTTCTCTTAATGTCCTATATATATATATATATATATATATATATTTTAAGAGATTTTTATGTTTATACATTCTTTTTATAGATGGTATTTATCAATCCACCCACGAGGATTGAATGTGGCACAAGGCCTTTTTAATGTGGGTATCTCCGAGCCCGTAGGCCAAGCCAAAAATAAATAACCATCCAAACCCCCCGAGGGGGGCCAGTTTCGTCAACCTCCCCCAACGAAACCCTACCCTTCGGCGGAGCTTCGTCAGGGTTCCTCCCTACAAGCAGGGAGTTCGACAGACACCCGACCCGGCAGCTCACAAAGCACAGATACTACACTTTGATCCTAGCCACCGGGCCGGGCGGGTATTCTTTTTATAGATGGTATTTGTCAATCTACCCACGAGGATTGAATGTGGCACAAGGCCTTTTTAATGTGGGTATCTCCGAGCCCGTAGGCCAAGCCAAAAATAAATAACCATCCAAACCCCCTGAGGGGGGCCAGTTTCGTCAACCTCCCCCAACGAAACCCTACCCTTCGGCGGAGCTTCGTCAGGGTTCCTCCCTACAAGCAGGGAGTTCGACAGACACCCGACCCGGCAGCTCACAAAGCACAGATACTACACTTTGATCCTAGCTACCGGGCCGAGCGGGTATGCTTTTTTTAGCTGGTATTTATCAATCCACCGACGAGGATTGAATGTGGCACAAGACCTTTTTAATGTGGGTATCACCGAGCCCATAGGCCCAGCCAAAAATAAATAACCATCTCAACCCCCTGAGGGGGGGGCAGTTCCGTCAAACTCCCCCAACAAAACACTACCCTTCGGCGGAGCTTCGTCAGGGTTCCTCCCTGCAAGCAGAGAGTTTGACAGGCACCCGATCCGGCAGCTCACAAAGCACAGATACTACTCTTTGATCCTAGCCACCGGGCCGAGCGCGTATGCTTTTTTTAGCTACAAATATTTAAGTAAATGCTCTGTTTATAATAAACAGTATTAAACAACATTTGCCGGCCTGAATATCCGAGAAATTTTCATAGAAAATATTCGTCCTCCGGCAGGAATGGAACCTGTATCTTATATGGAACCGTCATATAGCCTGACATATCTTTAACTGATTTAGCAATTCCTTAACTTTCATGCAAACATGCAATCTTCAGGTGTTAAATACAGTCTGTATTTTGCATCTGAAGATTGCACATTTGCATGAAACTCTGAGTCATGCTATCAACATTGGATATTATGCATAATCACTAATATATATATATACATATATATATATATATATATATATATATATATATATATATATATATATATCCAGGTAAGATGAGAATGAATAGAGTAGAATTCCAACATTTGTAACATTTAATTTAAAAGAGATCTAGATACAAAGTAGAACAATATTATTTATTTTAGGATATTACAATGAAAACATGTCAAAGTCGCTACACAATTGCAGTCGTGTTTCGATACGTATCAACGCATCTCATCAGGTGATTGTAAATTACTGGTGAGTGTAAGATTTATTTTGATTTAAAAGCAAAATACAACCTCTTTTTACCAAAAAAGTGGGATTATAAGGTTTGTGAGATCAGCCAATCAAATATGACTTATGTTAAATTTAAACTAAGCAAAAATTAAAAAATTATATTTCATAAAAATTAAGAAATTATTTTTCATTTATATATATATATATATATATATATATATATATATATATATTATATATTTTCAATAAATCAACAAAAGTTCAGTTGATTTATCTTATTGACCAACTCAAGAGTTTCACATTGAAACACTCATCAGGCCTAGATGTTTGATAAATCATATATATATATATATATATATATATATTTGGCTACAGAAATCTAGGATGCCCATGGTTAAGATACAAAGACAAGCTGAAAAGCAACTTGTCAGCTGTCAATATACCACATAACACCCTTGAGCACTTAGCCTTGGAGTGGGTAGAATGGAGATCAACGTGTTTTAGTGGACTCAGTAGTTTTCAATCTGCTTGTCTGAATCATCTTCAAGAAGCGAGAGCAAGATCTAAAAGGTCAGCCAATCTAACAGTGATCTCATCTCACAATCCTCACTCTTGCTCTATATGTGACATCCTTTGTAAATCACTAGCGGATCTTAAGTGCCACATAAGATTATTGCACAAAATTTCATAACTGAATCAATTAAGCTGTCACATCCTCATACGTCAAAACCAATGGGAGAGTCCATTATATATATATATATATATATATATATATATATATATATATATATATATATAAAATGTCCTCTACATATAGTTACAAATCTTTTTATATATGATGTGAATTGGATCACATAATTACATGTCCATTAAAAATTAAAATTATAATGCTTCTAAAAATGACAAAATGAAATTAATCATAATTTTTCTACATTGTAAAATGGTAAAACAAACGATGTTCATTCCTTCATAAATTTGATCCATAATGTCTGGCATAAGGTATATTTAAGTTTTCATCCAAACAAGTCTGATTCAAAAGAATTGACAAGGTCTGTCCATTTAATTTTTTATTATATTTTATCAATTTTTGAATGAGGTGTTTTGATTGAAATTGCTAACAATGTGGAGACTGGATCGCTCAAACTCCACAAAATTGTGGGTGAGTATTACCCTGGCTACATATACAAGAACATATCTATCCTTCTTATCCTCATAATCTTTGCTTGCTACTACCACCACCTATTACATTCAATTCACACCCCTTATTCAGTAACTCTCTACCTTGAGTGGCTCTCGAGCTTTGTATTGGGTGATATTTAGTAAAAAATATGTTCTCTCAAAAATGGAAAGGTATTTGGAGGTGCTTCAGGTATTAAGAATTGGCGCTGACCTTTCCTTTTTAAGTAGGATATGGAAGGTACAACCCCCTAGAACTGGGTTTTGGTTAATTTCTCCCTTTGCAGCAAAAAAAGCTAGAATGCACTATCAATGGTCAGGAATTAATACAAGTGTTAATGACTGAATAGGTATGTACACGTAAGATTGTAACAAATCTGAAGATTCATCTCATCTATATATGAAACAGTGAAGAGTTGATCTTCACTGCTATTAATAATGTTAGTAGTTTCAGCATTGATATGAATAGTGATTTTCCAAGGCGTAGCTTAGATGTGGTACAAGGCCGAAAGTAGGGGGCACCCAGTAAGGATTGAACTTACTACTCAGTTGTAATTGTTCTAGCAAGACATGCTTGCTAACCATTACACCACATCGATGTACCCTAGCATTGATATCAATATACAATAACAGACATTTTGTTTAAATCATCAAACTATGAGTGTATTGAAGTTATTAAGAGTTTGCTGTATATAAAGATTCATTGGTTTGCATGAACTCAGAAAATATTTGATCCACCCACTGTGTATTATATTCATAGATGTTATTCAACCTAAAACCTTTCTAACCTGTTTTCTTGATCACAGTTGAATATACATATACAATGCTGAAAGGTAGGAGAAGGAAGTGATGCTTAATTTCACCCAAGTTTGTTATGTCTACAGTCAAGTTTTATTGGTACAAAAAATAAAGTTGGCACCAAACCTTGTTCTGTGAGCCAGTTAAGGTGTGGTTCTTATTTCAAGTTGAAATTCAATTGGTACATCAGGGTTTCTTCAAATTCACAAAAGGACTTTGCTAAATCAGGATTTTTACTTTGTAACTCATTGAATAATGACATCTTGAAAAAGTCTTTTGTAGGCTTACAGCCATATCATGTTGTGACACCAGTTCTTGCAAGATATTTGAAATTAAGCAATGTTGAGCCTGGTCAGTACCTATACTGGTGACCACTTGGGAATATCAAGTGCTGTAAACTTGGATGTGTGGATGGTGTAATAGATAACAGCTCAGAATTCCAGTAAGGTTCTTAATATTCACTTATGCACAAATACGCTTGGGAAAGGTATGAATACACATCTTCTCCTCTACCTATGAGTTAATTAGTAGGACTTGTATCAGTAAATAATTATTATCTCCAAAAATTATTACAATCTAAAAAAAAATATTCCTGGCTTTAAATAACCTGCAAAAGGTTGATAAGCCATGAAGTGTAATCAAATTTACTTTTAGTCTGAAATTAACAATGAAACTCTGAAATTCATGATTAAGATCTATATCAATCTAGAACTGGAAATAGATTAAGATATCAGTTGTTACAAGATATTGATTATTACAGTCATATGAATCTAGTATTGGGAAAAAAAAATTCAAATATGGTTTAATGTTTATTAAATAAAGTGTAATTATCACTTAAAATACATTCAAACTAATGTCCTCATTCATCTCATTATTTTTAACATTCAAAGATTAATGCAATAAAAACAAAGATATTTAAAAAGGTCAAGAGGAAAGATTTAACTACAATAGCTGGCAATAGAAAAAATGTCCTATAGAATAAGCCAAATGGTTATCTATTCTCACTCATTAGAATTGAATTAGAATTGAATTGAGGGAATTAAAATATTGTACACATCAACTAAAAGAAAGGGTAATATGAGGAAAGAAATATACATAAATCAATAATATATTGACTTGGTTATATCTATAAACAGATCACACTGTCCTAACAACCAATTCTTTATTTGCATAAGAGGGTGGTTGTCTTGATTTAATATACACTCTCTTGAGGATTTTCAAGTGATAGTAGAAATATGACCTGCTTAAAATTGCACATGGAAGCTATTAAAAGAATTAATGATACTGGTATTGTTACCTTTGTTGTTACATTTCAACATGTGGTCCAGTGCTGCTGCTATTTACCTTGAGCTCCTTGATAAAATCCAAAGGAGAATCTGCAATATTATTAGTCCTGATCTGGTGGCTCAGCTTCAGTCACTTACCCACTGCCATAAGGTTTCTTTTCTGTGCTTTTTCTATAAATACTTTCATTGTAATTGTTCGGATGAGCTCTTCACTATGGTATCTAGATGTTTTTAATTTAAACACAGTACTAGACTGACATCGAGATCTCATCAATTTGTTGACCTGACTAAATGTACCATAAATTCTATGCTAACAGTTTCTTTTTTTGCACATCTCACCTTCCAGCTCTATGCTTCCCAGCCAATTGTAATCTTCAAAAATTTAAATGCAACGTCAATTGCTATCTACTGAGCTCCTGATCACACTTTTCTCTTCTTGTTCATTATTAATGTTTCTGTTTCTAATTCTTCCACAACCTGTAATCCTTTGTGTCTTAGTGGGTTTACTGCCTTGCATCAGGTAATACTGATTAAAAAAAAACAAAACTGGTTGGTTTTCTGGCCATCATCAGCTGTATATTATTTTTTGTAATTTTCAATATTTTGCTTTTAATTTCAGGCTCTACTTTTCACTGGTCAAGAAACTTAGATGCATCATGCAATCAAAAAATAGAATTAGCATCTTAATCAATATAACAGCCACCTGTAAAAATCTGGATAACAGAACCAAACTATAATAATAAGGATACTAACCATAATAAGTCATTGAATAATGGTATTGTTTTACCTCAGAACTTCAGGAAATACTTTTAGGAACACATTTTGGATAGTTGATTCTTCAGCAATTTTTGGTTAAATTTGTTAATTGATAATTCTCTTCATACCTTATGTGCACTATTTACATTATTTGGACCATTATCCTCATCTTCATTGTCATATTCACAATGTTTCGGTCATTGTACGCTCCATCCTTCTTCAGGTGATTGGAATTTTGAACCAAACCCTTTATTTCATCCACTGAAATAGATTGTTCTAGTTCCATGTGCCATGCCTCTACCAGATGTCTCAGCTGATTCCTTTTAACTCAACTCTACAAGTCTTGATCCACCACTGCTGTGGCCTGGTATTGAACTCACAACTCTTTGGGTCTAGTTACTCGTTTTAACCAACGTATTTATCTACTAGGCCATGTGTCCTCATTTACACTATTTGTGTTATTCAGACCATTATCCTCATCTTCATTGCCATATTCTATATTGGATCTAACCAACATAATTGTCCTTGAGGACACATGGCTCAGTGGATAAAGACGTTGGTCAGATCATGGCCCAGTGGATAAGGACATTGGTTAGATCCAATATAGAAAATGGCATAATGAGGATAATGGTCTGAATAATGTAAATAGTGTAAATAATCTTGATGCCTCATCTCAGAGATATAGGCAGACTCTTCATTTCTGTTTTTAAATGCCTTGTTCCTTCAGGATCTAGTTGAATATGACTGTTCATAGATACCCTTTTTTATTATCTGTGAAATGCTAGCCATCCTTTGGAAAGATAAGGAGTGGTTTCCCATTGCCTTCTCGATAGTTTTTGAATTTCCTTCTCTTAGATAGGTTGCCATTCAAGGCTTGAGAACCCAGTCTACCCTGTTATTTAAACAACAGGCAGGTGGAGAGATGAATTCATGCCTTTCCCAAGAGTATCAGTGTGAAAGTGAATGCAGCAGACTAGCTTAGAACTTGAATGCTGGACAATCTCACCAAAGATAAAGAGGAAACTGGAAGCAACAGAAATGTGATTCCATATCCAGACTTTGGATCATCTGCAAGACTCTCCCTTCTCCTCCTAAATTCAGCAGCCCACTTTTGCACTTTTGATAAAGCTGCAGCATTATCCCTTAATGTAGCAACCATGTCAGCATGAATGTCCTTGGGGGCTAAATCCTTTTTCTGCAGGTACTTGTCAAATTTATCTATTTTCAAGAGAAGTCACCACTTTAGAAGTCTTCTTTAAATAGTCAGATGTCAGTTTACCTAAAAAAAAACAAAAAACAATGCAGTTATTAATAAGAAAAGTTGAAATAAATGCACACAAGATTTCACAGCTCTAGCCTCACTCCTTCATAGTCAACCTATGAACTTTTCAGCCCACTCTCATAGGTCATGTATGCAGAGGCTCTATGGGAGGATATATAAACAGTGTGGAAAAACAATTTTAAAAGCTCACAAGGAGTGACATTGTATGCTGTGTGTGTAGGTGTGTACGCCCCTCATACCAAATAAAACTTTCAACATTTTAAATATGACAGACAGATGAGGAAGGCCAAAGGTTAAATAAAAAAATGTCATTATAAAAAAAATGTGAAAACTAGTTTAAATTACTCAATGTCTAATACATAAATACCTTGCCTAAAAAATCCAGACAATAGTTCAGGATTAATTTTTACCCAACAATTTTTTCATTTTATTTCTGTTTCTTTTAAACCTGATAGTAATACTCTGAAGTTATATAGATTTCATAGACGAAATCAGGGCAGCAGAATTTCCTCTCAGAATCATCATGCCTAAGTGTCGTTGGGAAAAAGGGTTGCTCTGAAATGAAAGGATGTCTTTTACCCTATTATTCTTTAGTCAGTACTTCAAATGAAATACTCCACTATAGATAAGAGTTGCTGAAAGTTCTTTGCCCAAACCCTCTTCCTAAAATGACCAAACATCAGATTTTGGGGAGAAGGGGTTCTTGCTTTGGTAGAGAACTTTTCAATAAACCCTTATATTGTTTGTAGTACTAGCATACTTGCTTAGATTTTTTTCTATTTGTTTTATTATAATTTGTATTGTAATTTTTATTGTTAATTCAGTGAGGATATTGAGAAAATGTAACTTAGTTTGCTGTCCTGGGTATGATGATAAGCTACATCTGCATCCTGTGTAAGACAATAAACTACATCCAACAGCAAGGCCTCTGATCAGAAGGTTTTGATGAGCATAGAACGACATCTTAATTGCTGGTGTTCCCAGGTCCTCCCTGACCAGGGTGGTAGCACCTGTTAGGGTCCCAGCTATGGGTAAATAGTTAACTCCCAAACTGAGGTCAAAACTCTATGAAAATGTAAAAATAGGTTTTAATACCCGAAATACTTTATAAAAAATTATTACCAGCAATACATTTAAAAAAATATTACCAGCAATACATTTTTGAAAAAAAAAATTACTAGCAAATCTTGTCAGCATTAAATAATCCATTGAGGTTGATATGCCATAAAACAAAACTAACCAAACCAAATGTAACTTAGTTTGCCTCAAGACCAAATGGAGAGGGATATTCATACCAGATAAGAATACTGTATTGTATTAATTTGCCAAGTGAGAAGTACCTGCTTTCCAAATTTGAAAAAATTTTATTTGAGTTTCAACATTAACCATTTACATTGTTAGGAAATATATAACAATCTGACCCTGCAAGCAAACCTAATTTAAATATTTATTCTACTTGGTTTACTCTGACATATATAGGGAAAGGAAAACTGTGTTGTAGCAATCCATCAAGTGGGAGGTTCTGTTTGCCTTGAAAATCACCATTGGAAATCCTGTATTTTAATTGAGCTCAAACACTGACATGTTCTAGAAATGAGTATGCAAATATTTCAGCCACCAAGCAGACCCATTGTAATTTTTATCATAATTTTGTTTTAACATTGATTGTAAAAGGAAGTGAATTCAGCAAACAGCAAAAGAGAACAAAATGTTAAAAGAGGTTTTTATTTTATAAAAATTTTACTAAAATATTTATTTTCGATCTTCCATGAGATTAGAATAAATGTATTACTCTAAATAGTTAAACTAATTATGCAAATTGGCACTGGGAATCTCAACAAGTTGTTTGGTTAAATACAGAGCCTGGTCAGATAAAGTCAAGTGGTGTCTGAACTTCTACATTGAAACACTGGTTTTATTCTATGAATTAACTAAATTGCTCTCCTCCTTGTTGCCATCTTAATCATGGCAGTTTATCTAATATTGAGAAAGAAGGTTGGCAAATGCATCAACCAAAATGCAATGATGAAAACCAGAAACATGAGGACACTCATTTGAATAATCCCAGAGAAGAAAAACAAAATTAAAATGATTAATTGATGATATATCTGTGTCCCTTGTTGGTCTGGATGGTCATGTGTATGTTTGTACATTTTGATGATATTCCAGATATAAAAGAAAGGAAAAAAACTTGTCAGAATTTCTATTAATAATAAGGACATTCTGAATTTAACAAGACATAAGTGTTGTATTTTTTTTTTTTTTTTTGTATATGCATGCATGTTTGGAATGAGTTACACAATTTGATGCACAATGTCAATAAAAATTTGCATATTCAAACAAACTGAAATACAAAACCATTGAAAAAATACAAGAGTAGACAAAGTTGTTTGTGAGTGAATTCTTCTTCTATGTTCTATGTCCCTTCAGGACATTGGTGATCATAACTCTCCACAATTTCCTGTTCCTTTTAGCTCTTAATAAAGACACCATGCATTCTATCTTCTTGCAATTGATGCTTTGTCTTTTCTTCTTACTTTAATTCACTACCTTCTGTAGGAGTTCTTTTAGTTTCCTTTTTATGTCAGCCAATCAACACTGTGTCATTTGCATATCTTATGTTGTCACTTTGGCGGGGGAGGGGTGGTCAATGTCCCAGTAGAAGCTGAGTAGCACAGAATGGTATTTCTTTGATTGTCGGCAAGCAATGGACCAATTATTTGAAGGTGAGAGTGGCTACTGGCTTTGAGCTGCCAACTTAAGCTTTGTATTCTCTCTTGGTATCTCAAAATTAGGGGTCTAGAGAAATAATTTTGGGTAATTTTATTGGCTTGTTATTCATCATTCTATTCACATATATTCTTTACACCTACATCTGCACATGGGAAGAATTCATGTGACAGTGTGTGTGTGTGTGTGTGTGTGTTTTGCTCCTGTCTTTGATGTCCTATAATGATTATTTTTAGTATTGATGAAAACATTTGGTGAAATTTTAAAGGTACAATATAAATACAAATCCTGTTGTCTGATCTCCAGTCATCCAATCTACAATCATTTGTATTTCTAGCAATCAATAGTATGCAAAAGCAATGATCAGTGTATAATAAGTGGGTTTGTTCAAAGTGTTTTACTGAATTGGGAATGTGCAGGTGGCATAATGGTTATTAATGTGGAATTGGCAAGCTAGGTTAAAATTTAGGTCATTACATTTACCTCACATTAATTACCATTTCTTCTTCCAGATATGGATTTAATAGTATGGCAGACTGGGTTTACTCTCCTTGGGTGGCAACTAGTCTAGGAGAAAAAAAAAACTCCGAATTCAAATTTGTTGGGCATGCATATACCATCAAGTGTGAGAAGAGCTGTCTTTGTATCAAATTTTTGTCTGACCTTTCACTGCTCTTGATCCTTCACTAACTATCCTTGACCTCACCTTGCCACTGGATCTTGAAGAGGATATTAAGAAAGTGGGTTTGGATTTGGCAACTGCGTATTTGCATAAAAGCAATCTAAACACACACACTATTTTTAAAGAAACCATTATCCTTGGGATGGTTATTGATGGCAGTGATTTAATACTCTGACCCCTGTGACCTATGATATGACTATTTTATCAAACAATTAATTCAGCCTGGAACCATTATGACCTGATGATAGGATTTGTATCTGCATTAAATAATGAAGAAAACAACGATACAAGTTAAGAAAGAAAATTAATTTAAGGATTTGTTAATATTATCTCATGACATTTTTTATAGTATATTTTATATTATCAGTTTATTTTTATAGTATATTTTATATTAATTATCAGTTTATTTTACTCTATAATACAAAGAGCTTGTTATGATCTAATAAATGTTGATGCAGAGAAGTTAATTTAATTTTCATTATAGAATTATTCACAGCATGAATTTCTGCAGGATCATAATGGCAGAGTAAAAAATAGTATTTGAAGATTATCAATGCATATTTTAACCAGCCCCCCAAAATATATATTCCCCTTCAAATCCTTCCTTCAATAAATTAGCAGAAAGGGAATTACTGTAAGCAGAAATCTCTTCTTTTTCAAGATTACCTAATCAGGAATGACTACCTTAATTTTTATAAAACTTTTTTGTAACACAGAAATTTGAAAATACATCAGAATAGTGAAAAATGTGTTCCAGAAACTAAGCAAAGTACTAAGAAATAGGAACATTTTGTTAGAAACAAAGAAAAACATATTGAACTGTTATGTATTAGGTTGGTGCAAAAATAATGACGTAATAATGTCGTTTTTTGACGTATTTTTTAATGTCAAAAAACAACATTATCACATCATTATTTTTGCACCAACCTAATAATATCTATCCTCCTATATGATAATGAATGTTGGAGAATTTCCTTACAGATGGAAAAGAAACATGAAACAACAGAGATGTGGTTCTTAATTCAGATGCTAAGATAAGACATGTAAACAACAAGGAATTTTTAAAGAACACTTGGAATGCAAAGAATGCTTGGAATGAGAAGAATCCTTGGAATGAGAAATCAGAGTGCTGAGTTTGAATTCTGGTTGGGTTTGTTACATTCATTGACATTCAAATACCTTTGAGAAAGATATGAATCTATCTCCACCCCACTTATGGGTTAAATAGCAGCACTTGAATCTGGAAAATTTATTGTTATTCTCAGAAGTTGTTAATATAATATTCACTCACAAAATAGAGTTATTCTAACAATCCAAAATATATTTTGGCATTAAATAACCAACAAACGGTTGATATGCTGTAAAAAAACAAATCAATCAATCAATTATAATGTAGTGATATCCAATTATAATAATTAAAATTGCTAGCATGTGAAGATTTCAGAATTATGTCAACAAACCATACAAAAAAAGCAAATCAATAAATATCAAAGAAACAAGCTCCTGGAAAAACCTGTCAAAAGTAAAATCTAAAATAGGTGGCTTGAGAAGCCTCTGACACTCCATAGACAAACTTTGATGGCTTCCAGGGGTAACCTTGTGATACATTAGTCTCCAATAGAGGACACAGGTAAACTTGTCTCTCAAATGTTTCCTCGTGCAAAAAGGCAGTTTTAATGTTCATTGATTGACAGGTGGAATAATGGATAGCAGATCGAATTGAGGAGTTCAAATTCCAGTTGAGTTTCTTACGTTCACTTAATGCAAGTAAGGAAACATATTAATCCATCTCTTCTTCCCCAAGCTATGAATAAATAGACTGGGTTCTATAGCCTTGAGTGGCAACTGGTCTAGGAGAAGGAAAATTCAAAACTCATCAACCTGCATTTGACCAAGCGTAGTGAGTACAGTCAGTGATCAGTCAGGGAGGGGTTCATTTGAAGGAGTGAGAAGGGCCTGGCACTGGATTTGGATGTTTCCTCCATGGTGCCTTTTCTATTTGAGGATATTATTCATATCACAATCAGAAGACCTTGCTTGGAATATGTAGGTGAATCATTGCTAAAGTTGTCTGCTTCTATATCTTGAAAGCTTTTTGCCTCTACTTATTTTATGTACTATGTCAATTCATGGTTTGTGCAATCATGGGTCTCCACAACTTCCTATTCTTTATAGCTCTAAGCAATATTTGACCCCTTACTATTCTTTCCAATCGATGTTCTGCCATCCACCTACACAAGTGTGTTAGATATAATTACTTTGTTGTTTCCCTCTGTCCTTTTTGACTTCAATATGTCTTGTGAGTATCAAATTGTCTAAGCCTTCTTTCCTTATTATATGAGTCAGAATTAGAGATGTCTCTTTCTGATTCTAAGCACAAGTGAACTTTTCATTTCTATTTTCCTTCTTTTCTAGTTTTTCTATTATTAGGTTGGTGCAAAAATAATGTCGTTTTCTCACATATGCTAATATGTGAGGAAACGACATTATTTTTGCACCAACCTAATAGATTCTTTGTTCATTTTGTATGTATTTTTCTTGATTGAGAATTATTAGAAACCTGTTCATTTATTTTCAGTCCACCTCTGTCATTCCTTTTAATTTACCTGCTTTAATTGTTGATCTCTGTATAATTGTCTTTTCCCTATCATGTGTCTGTTCTGTATCATTCATCTTACATTCTGAGATTCCATGTTCAAAATCCATCCTGAGTATGACGATAAACTATATCCACGTCCTAGGTATGAAAAACTACATCCAGCAGCAAGGCTTCTGATCAGGAGGTTTTGAGGAGCATGGAACCACCTCTTAATTGTTGGTGTTCCCTGGTGCACCCTGACCCGGGGCGGTAGCACCTGTTAGGGTCCCAGTTATGGGCAAATAGTTAACCCCCCAAACTGGGGTCAAAACTCTATGAAAGTGTAAAAATAGGTTTTAATACCAGAAAAAAATTATTACCAGCAATACAATTTTGAAAAAAAAAAAAAAATTAACAGCAATACATTTAAAAAAAATAATATTACCAGCTATACATTTTTGAAATGCAAATATTACCAACAAAGGAAAATTATTACCAAAAAGATTTTTTGAAGAAAAAATATTACCAGAAATAGATTTTTGGAAAAAATATTGCCAACAATGAAAATTTTGTCAGCATTAAATAACCCATTGAGGTTGATAAGCCGTAAAACAAAACAAAACAAAACAATCCATGTTCAAAATCTAACCAAGAGAATTCACTCTGCTCCATATATGCAACTAACAGCATATATTTTGGGATTAAGAAAAGAGTGAGGATGTTTATCCAATCTTAAATTAATGAGATACACATGTTGTTTCAGTAGCAAGATCACTCTACAACTGGAAGCATGGAGTTCAATATAGAGGGTACCAGTTGGTCAGTACAAAAGTGGTCTATACAGTCATGAAGGAATTGGTTTTAGCAGCAACAGAAAGAGAAAGATTACTTTCTCACTCCAGATAATGTATGAGAAATAAAAAAAAAAAAAAGAATTAGTGCAGTTACTGATCTTTTTGTTTTGTTTTCTTTTGACAAAAAAGTGAAATCTAAATTTGACGATTCAGAGACCAAAGCCTTTTCGTTTTCTGTAAGAGTTGGTATTTAATATAACAGAATAACCTGTCACTACACTATAGGTAGTAGCTACCTAGAAGTATCTGTAAGTCAACAGATTCTAGCTGCGACCTGTTCCAGCTAAACAATCGAACTCTCTGCCATCGGGCAGAGAGGAACCCGGACGAGGCTTCGCTGAAGGGCAGAGTCTTGTTCAGGGAGGTAGACTGCTCCTGAACCCATTTATGCAGGTTCAAAAAGGGAATATTTCCATTTATGCAGGTTCAAAAAGGGAATATTTTCAGCCGAGCCTATGGGCTCAGAGAACTCATGTTAAACCGGCCTTGTGCCACATGCAACCGTCATGGGTGGGGGTAGCTAAATATACTAGCTGGGATCTGGAGCACAACTCAGACTTACGTGAGAACTACCAACCTTCTAATAGTAGCTCTCACTACTTCTCTGTATTAATACTTTTTTTCTCTCACAACTGAAACAACAACATGTATTAAAGGCTGGATAAACCTCCCCACTCTTTGCTCAATCTCAAAATATATGCTGTAGAGTTTAATGACAGTGCCATAATCTACAATGTTCTTATCATTGAAATTATATAGTCTTCACATTTTTAGTCTATGATCTTTATCTTCAGATGTCATACCTAACAGCTATCTTTTTAACAATCCTATTAACACTGCTTGATTCCAAAAATGCTTGAAGTATCAGCCCTCGTGTCCGACTATATTACAATATCAGCTCAAATCGACATAACTGATGGCATGTAAAGGCCGTATATTTTTTCTAAAAATTTGATATCCAGATACCATACACTACCAGCACTTTTAACTCTATAATCTATCTATAATATAAAACACAATAGGACTTAAGAAATTCATCAGTCATGAAGCCTGATCTCCCCTTTTTATTAATGAAATTTTCCATTGCTGTGATAACAGAAGGCATAACTTAATGCCAATATGCAAACCTACATTATATTACAATAATAATGAAATATCTCATTTATAAGTAGGGGAAATCAGGTTGCTAATATATTTTGTTTTAACTTTCATTTGGTAATTTTGTTTTTTCTGATTTAAAAAGCAGAATTCTTTATTACATGCAAAAGTAGAGTTAATTGAACAGATAAAATCCTTGTGTACTCATACAAAAACTATAATTCAATTGGAAAATTACTTAAATTATTTTTTTCACCTTCAATGATAAACTTGTTTTGTAAAATGAAATTGAAATGGGAGCTCAGGGGTTTTTATACCATCAAATTTGGTAATTGTTCTTTCTTATTACAAAAAAATAAATTATTTTGATTATTTGCCTCTGACTTCCAACTGGTTAATAAGAAAAAGAAATGATATTTTATGAGAAAAAGTAAAAAGTATGTTTGAAATTTTCATAATTACCATTAACCAAATGAAAAAATATCTTCTACATGATGTGTTTCATCCGTAGAAGGAATTTCTTCAGACTAATGACTTTATCAATGTCAATAGAGTCAGTCTCATATATATATATATATATATATATATATATATATATATATATATATATGTATATATAATTAATACAGTATAAATTTTGTCACTTAGCTGATTGATGTTACCTCCAGCATCCTGTCTCCAGAGTTTCCTAGATCAACCCTCTGAAAAACACTTCATCCACTCATCAGATATATATATATATATATATATATATATATATATATATGGTACAATTGGTAAATTGTAGCCATTTTATATTTTTATTTTTGCGTATATGCTTTGTTTATTTTTGATTTTGCTGACTGCACAGTATAGTAGGGTCAGTTGGCAAAAGAGCACTATGACATAATTCACTCGGCCCAGAAATTTGGAAAGGGCATGCTGCACTGCTTGGTATTCATACTGGAAGCTTCAATATGAACATTTCAGACAGTTTGGGTGTCAATCTGAGGGGACAGTGCAGAGGATTTGGAAAGAGTTGGATGAGTCTAATGGCGATTACGAAACATCTTGGAGTGATCCTTAGTGATGGCAATGTTATGCCTCCATTCATCTTTCCACAGGGCCTCATAGTCAACCCAGAGGGCCTACATCAAGTGCCTTGAGAAGGTAGTGCTGCCCTGGGTCAAAAGGGAGACTCCTGGAAAAACCTATTTCTGGCAACATGCCACACACGCAGGAGAACCCATTTATGGCTGTCAGACAATTTCTGCAATCACATCACCCCTTACATCTAGTACCTAACACCCCAAAACTGAAACGCACTTGATTATTATGTTGGGGTTCAGTTTAGCAAGGGACCAACAAAACTTGTAACAGCAAATATGAACTGAAGGCAAGGATTATGGCAGCATTCACCAACTTAAACAAGGAGACCATCCAGAAGAGATGCAAGAGATTCCAAGGTCATCTTGAGGCTGTGGTTGAAGCTAATGGCAATTTTATTGAATAAATTTACTCTTTAGTGTTTTTGTGTAATTTTGGTAAATATATCTATTAAAATGAGATGTCAGTGTTATTTTCATTTTTGTATAATTTAGACGACAATTTATCCATCGCACCCTGTGTGTGTGTGTGTGTGTGTGTTTCATTCAATAATATAGACATATTATGTTTATTTTTTTTATAATAATCCTTTCTACTTCTCTAATCAGCTCCTTGATGTTAAGTTGAATTGATCAAGGAAAGTGCTGTATTTTTTGGTAACCCAGTTACTTTTGATCTCCTCCAAAATCATCCTCGGGGTGAATTGTGGAGACAAACTTGATGTAACTATAATCTCTGTGATGGTGATTTTTGAAAACACATGTGAACACACTCTGCTATTATTATTTTAAAATTATCTTTTGTGATTACAATGCTTTGTAAACCAGCTTGATGACAACTTACATTCCATTTATTGAATACAAGTTCTATTGACAGCATTTAAAGACACATTCCTGTCCATTTTCACAAGACAGGAAAATACTTGTTGACAACACCAATATACTACACCATGAAAATAATAAACAAAAACTTCAAATTTTCAAGGCCCTCTATATCAAAAGTAACCAACATTGAACAAAATTTATTATGTGTGTAATAGTAAAGTTTCAAAATGCATTTGAGTTCACTACATTTAATACTATGTTGCGTTTTACCATTATTTTGAATGCTTGTTTACATAACATCATACAAAACATGCTTAATTGAAGATATACTGCCTAAATATATATATATATATATTTCTGAGATGAGGTATTATGTACACTATTTACATTATTCAGACTATTGTCCTCATCTTTGTCACCATATTTATTACAACGTTTCGGCCGTTGTACGCTCTGGCCTTCTTCAGGTGGTTGGAATGTCGAACTGAACCCTTTATTTCACTCACTGGAGTAGACTGTTCTAGTTCTATGTGCCATGTTTAATGGATGTCAGTTATCAGTTATCTCCTGTTAATTCCCCTCTTCAAGTTCTCCACTGCCTTAACTGGGTATTGAACTCACACTCTTTGGGTCCTGTCACTGGATCTAACTTATGCTTTTATCCACTGTGCCTTGTGTCCTTGAGGACATCTGGGTATGAATTTCTGGGTATTATAAACCTTCAGCAACCATTTTTTTTACCAGTGCTCATATTGCAATTTTTTGCTGTTATCATTCCATGTTTTTTACCAGAGCTCATATTGCAATTTTTGTTGTTATTATCGCTTTTCTCTGGCACTCCTTATTACTGGTTCCCATATTGTATTCATTTTTATGCTTAGTTGGCACAGGAGATTTTTGTGGCCTAGCATACATGCTGATTCCTTAAGTTTACAAATTTTCCAATGATGTTCTTTGTCTACGATCTCAACATGATCCCACAAAGGGTGGTGATCTCCCTTTTCTCTCTATATGTGGTCAGCCATGCCTGATTTTTCCACTTCCCCTCATGTTACAGCTTTTTGGTGTTCTTGAATCCTTACCTTAAGGGGGCGGCCTGTCTCCCCTTTATATTTCTTTCTGCCGCTACACAGGATTGCATACACACAGTCTTTAGTCATGTTCTCCTCTATGGGTGGTCTTGGGAGAGATATCTGCAAAGTGTCATCAAGCTTTTGAAGGTTGTCCTGATGTTATATGGACTGCAGATCCTTTGTATTTTCTCTGATAACCCCTTCACATAAGGCAGGCAGACTGTTTTCTGAGTGTTGTTGTCCTCCTCTTGTACTTGCCTATCCTAGTTTTTGGGGGCTGCTCCCATATACCAAGGGTAGTTGTTACATTGTAGAGTACTACTTATACTGGCCAATTCTTTATCTAATGTCTCTGGGTCGCCACTTATGACTTTTGCTTGGTGTTGTAAGCAGCGGCTGATCCCTTTCTTTACACTGTATGGATGGTGGGAGTTGAAATTGAGGTACTGTCCGGTGAATGTTGGTTTACAGTATATGGATGTCTTGAACCCATGCTCTGTTCAAGAGAGAATCCAGTACAATTGTTTGATAAAACAGAGGCTACAAGCTCATATCTCTCAGAGGCTCGAGGATTTTTTCAACAGAATTACCAATGAAGAAGACTAGAGAAGGATCCAAAATGACCTGGATAAATGGACAAACAGACTGTAATGTCCTGGATCAAATGTTGCTGCACTTGTCTTTATTTTCAAAATAAGCTAAAAATAACCCAAATCCACCTTGTTATTCATCTGTCATTAAAAAGAGGTATGTCTGATACTGATCTGCCTCTACAAACCATGTGGCACTGATCAGCCTTTAAGAAGTAAGACTCATCTGCTTCTCAAAACAGATCCATTTGGTGTTGATCATCTTCTATGATGTGAGATCTATCTGTTTTTGATCTGCATCTCAAAATTGAGATCCATTTAGTGTCAATCAGACTCTAAAATATAAAACCCAAATGCATTTGATCCATGTCTTAAACCAGAGATACATTTGGTGTTGGTAAGCTTCTATGATGTGAGATCTATTTGATTTTGATCAGTCTCTCAGAACTCAGATCCATCTGTTGCAGATCAGCTTTCATTAACAAAGAATTGTCTGATGTTGATCTGAGTTTGCCAATCACAATACTGGATCAGATAAAAGATAATGAAGATTTACAGCTTAATGCATCATTGCACAGTATCACTTTCATCTCCTGGACTCAATTAGGAAAGACTGAAAGAAATTCAGGTGTTGGAAACTTTTCCCTCAGGGCTGGGTCAGTCAAGGTTGAATTGAAGGGAAATAACTCAAAATAGCAGCTTAGAAAATAACAAGACAGGTTTGGATCTCTCAACAACAAACACACAATCAGCATTGATTATCTTAAAAATCTTTTTTCATTTGTCTCTTTTTTTCTTAATCATCTTTATTGATGCTATTATATTAATAAAATTGATATTATGCTGCTATGTACTGACATTATCTGTTGACATTTAAATGATTGTAATGATAAAAACATTTCTAAAAGCAAAGAATATTTATAAAAAGGCATTATAATGATAAAAACTTTTAAAAATTATGATAAAAGGAAAATATTATGAAAAAAAACTAAATCTATAAAAATGATAATAAAAAAAGAAAACAAAACTAATAGTAAAAAAAAATACAAATTCAAACAATCAGATAAAAATCATTTTAAATATCTGAGTTTACCAATAAAATAATTATAAAAATATTCAATACCATGCAGTTATAGAATTTCTTTAGAATTTGTTTAAAATATTGCAATTTTAAAAACTTTTCAGATATATTTTTTACTTTTTTTCCGTTATTGATTTAGTGATATATATATATATATATATATATATGTACAAATAAGCATACAAGAGGAAAAACTATTCTCAGTCAATGCATTTCATCCTCTGTGGGACTTTATCAAGGCAAATGTAAGATTTATGTTGTTGCATTTATTACAAAATAAATCCTACATTTGCTTGATAAAGTCCATCAGAGGCATTATGGTGTTGAGCAATTTTTTTCCGATCTACTCAGATGTTTTTAGTCTTTTCTTTTTTTCCAAATTTTTTTTTCCCTGATACCAGTTTGTTATATATATATTTTTATTTGCAAGTTGTACTATTCAGGCT